>WNGS01164858.1:33576129-33619252 GCA_020271785.1 Procambarus virginalis
GTGTGGGCATGACAGGAGCGATGACTGACGTGGTGGAGACAAAGAGCGAGAGAGTGTGGCAACAGGGGCGAGGAGATGTGTGGCTGACAGGATTGCGAGCTGAGTGTGGCAGACGGAGCGAGAGTGTGCATGCTAGTGTTTGGGCTGACAGGAAGCGACGATGTGTGGCACTGACAGGTAGCTGGATGAGAGTGTGGCAGGGACACAGGAGCGACAGAGGTGAGTGGCTGTACTGGTAGCGACCTCGAGAGTAGTGGCAGGACATCGGTGGGGCGATGAGCTGGTGTCTGAGCTGACAGGGAGCGAGGTATGAGTGTGCCACCGGAGCGAGAGGTTGACGGAATGATGGGTCTTGGCGCTACAGGCGCAGAGAGTGTGGACGACAAGGAGCTGAGGAGACGTGTGGTCTGGAACAGGAGGCGAGTAAGAGTGTGCACCAGGACAGGACGCGAGTGGCGACGACGCTGTTGGCACATGACAAGGAGCATGAGTTGGAGCAGGTGTGGCCGATTCAGGGCAGATGAGAGAGAGTGCTGCAGACATGGCGCGATGGTGAGTGATTTAACGGTCGGGAATGCCTTCGAGGCCAGCGATGTGATGGAGGCAGACTCCATAATCATTTCAAAGTGTAATATGATAGAGCCCATTAGATCAGGAAATCTCCGTACACCTGTTGATTGACGTTGAGAGGCGGAACCAAAGAGGAATTCCGAAGATCAACCCCAACACCACAACTAGGCGTGTTGTGTTACCCACATGGGAAAATCACAATAACGTGATTGAACGAACGATTGTGGCTGCTCTCTGTGAGTGTAATGATGTAAGGAGCGAAGAGGAGGACGCAACGGTCCTCCCCCCTATTGACATAGCCGGTGACAGGGAACGTGACTTTAGCGTGTAAAATCAATGGGTTGTGTCCTCGGAAGAGGCACCTGAGGTATCCAGTAAGTTCAGCGTTAAAACTAGCTAATTTTTAACTCTTTTACATGTCGTAGCTCAAGTCGAATAAGGCAAGCGCTTAGGGTGCTTCCAGGATCGCAAGGTTTTGAACCCTCGTCACGGCCCTGTGGATTTGTTCACTAGGTGAGTATAATATGGGTCTTGTTGCGACCCACCCGGCTAGAGTACAAAATCAGTTTTCGCATCCATTCTGCTGCTGGCATAGAGCGTTCTTCCGCCATACACGCGTGACGTCAAGCCCAAGGAACCGCTCCACTCACAGTGGTTAGCCACATCTGACTCAAACTAGCAGGTATAGGACACTGTTTGTATTCCTCCTGGTATAACCCATGCCTTTATCCCACTTAAGATACCACCCCTAATAATGCCATGAGTCTCTTCCTTCCTAATTAGTCTTCCGATCGTAGAAACACAGGATCTAAACCCTATGCGACAAAGTACAAGGTATCACATCCACTCCTTAGTCTTATAGGGAGCCCGGGTCGGCCCGAGGCGGACAGCCACGCGTGGTACTTGTGATCCTGTGGAGTCCTGGGTTTGATCCCCAAGGCACGCCCGCACGACGAAGCAAACAGATGGGCAGAGTTTTCTTTCACCCTATGCCACCGTGTACCTAGCCAGATAAATAGGTACCTGTGTTAGTCAGCTGTCACGGGGCTGCTTGCCTGGGGTGGAGGCCCTGGTGAGGACCGGGCCGCGGGGAACACTAAAAAGCCCCGTAAAATCCATAGCTCAAGATAACCTCAAGCTCTATCTAACTGTTTATTAAATATGCTGGAGGGAAAATGAAAGCAAATTTGTCAAAGCTAATTAGTCCTTTGTAAAACCATTCTGTAAATTAATTTTTATGTCATGTTTTTCAAAATATAGATGAATGGCTTTACCGATTATCAGTTCAAGCCACTTTTCCGTCTATAGACATCAAGCTATTAAGGCTGATTAGTGTCGAGATCTTCTTTAAAATCCGACTCCCATATGTAGCAAACGCTTGGCCACGACTATGGGTGTACACTCTCGAGTCCTAAATATTTTTTTATTGATATGCAAGACAAGGGACTCGCAAAGCCCTTCCGTGCACTTCATTAAGCCACCCGGGGAAACCACCTCGTCGGGTTCTGGGAGGATTTGTTTGGCTTCCTTTGCTCAGTATTTGCTATAATAACTACCTGCACTGGAAACTACCTACGTCAACATGTCACCCTGCAACCACCGATCGAGATTTATTCAGCTGAAGGTCTACATTCTTCCCTAGTAAATAGTCTACTGATATATGTATATGATTATGTATAGCGTAGTGTATGTGGTATATAACTGTTTAATGTGTAGTGGTGTGTGTGTTGAGTGTGATGTAGAGAGAGTCACTATGCTGCGACGTAGCATAACCATTATCGAACCCTTTACTCTGTATGTCCCTCTACACTCTGACCATCTCACCCGACACTCTCACGCTACCCCTCTCACTCTTCCCCTCTCCCTCCGCCCCTCTCACTTGCCCCTCTCACTCTGACCCCTCTCACTCTGCCCCGCAATCAACTCTGATCCCTCTCACTCGACGCCATCTCTACTCTGCCCCTCTACACCTCTGACACTCTCACTCGACCCTATCCGAATCTGACCCGCTCCAATCTGACCCTCTCACTCACTGCCGCCTCTCTCGCTCTGACCCTCTCACTTTGACCCTCTCACTCTGACCCTCTCCACTCTGACCCTCTGCCTCTGACCCCTCGACACTCTGGACCCCTCATCACGTCTGCACCCTCTCACTCTTGAACACCTCTCACGTCTGACCCTCTCACTGCTGACCCTCTCACTCTGAACCTCGTCACCTGCTGCCCCTCTCGACTCTGACCCCTCCACTCTGACCCTAAACTCGATCCTGCACCCTCACTCTCAAATCTCTTACACTCTCATACCTCTCGACTCTCAAAATCATCTCTAAGTCCTCCATCCTCTCACCTCCAATCCTCTCCACTACTACCCGACCCCTACAGTTTCTGGCGATGGTTCATTCGACTTAGACATATATATTCATTCAGTTATTGTTACTTTTTGCCCGTTTGCTCGTCCCCTGTGGGCGTAGTGGTAAGGACCCCTCGTGCCTGAGGCTTCGCTAACGTCTTAAGTTTGGCCTGGGCTTCGTAATCCTGGCCAGGATAGAGGATTGGACTGGGCGCCAATCCCTTAATCTATAGCCCTCTGTTCGAGCCCATGCAGCAAAGGGGTGACCTCGGTTTGTTAAATTTAATTTTGCGGGTCGGTAATTCACAAGGAAACTTAGGATTAGGACTTGGCCTGACAACTCATACTGACGTGCTAGTGGCCTCTCAACGATGAATGTAAGAAGCATCTTGGTAACAATTTAAATGCCTAACTATGGCGTGATGATGCGGCAGTTGGGCAGTCTGGGCTCGGTATACAAAGATATGTGTCCTGGTGCATGAATAAGGCTCCATCACGTCAATCGTATCTCCTGTCACCTCACACCATCATGAAGGTAGCTCCCTCTGTCTTTTTAATATTTCGCGCACTCCAGAAAGGGGGACGGGATGATGCACATCTCCGTCTCCCACGAGAGCTAACCATAGTCCCTTGCTTCTTTGCCCAGCTCCTGTGCCCAGGTAGTCTACGTGCTCACCATAGCCCTGGCTACTTGGAACTTGTTCCCGAGTAGCTAGAATTCTATAACAAACAACAACATCCGGAAAGTGCACTTGTAGCACTCAATTTGATATAGTGATGTTTTTTTGCGATTTAATTTTTTTCTTAGTCTTACGTATAGTTTCATTAATTTCTTATGTGTTACGTCTTTTGTTTTCCTGTTGTAGTAAACTCTTTATTGTGCAAGAATTAACAGATGCCGTCTCAGATTGCTGGATAATCTCGTCGTCAAAGCCGCGTACAAATTGTGTACAGTTAGTTTTTGGTATCAAGAGGCTTCGCATCATAATTTTTCCTCCTCCGTCAGGGAGTTTATATGGCACTGTGCTTGTGTGTGGCGGCGGTGTGGGCAGCCCCTCAAGAACTGGGCTTCGGGGAAGGTGGCGACTTTCCACCCGCCAACTACAACTTCCAGTGGGACGTCGATCACGCTCCTTCAGGCAATTTCTACGGCCACAGGGAGGAAGCAACCCGCGGCATTACCCGGGGCAGGTCAGTACGTGTCCTCGCTGAAGGCAGCATAGCTAGAGGGGCCAAGATGTGAAATCAATTACTTAACTTCTATGTAAACTTCTGGTAAAGTGTTTTGAATATGTAAATGTTGATTGTATCCCTCGTCCCGACTCTCCAAGTGGTTGGGCACCATTCCTTTACCCCCGTCCCCATCCTAAATCCTTATCCTGATCTCTTCCAAGTGCTATATAGACGTAATGGCTTGGCGCGTTCTCCAGTTACATCCCTCCCTTCCCTCGTCATCCTGCGTCGCAGCCAGATACGATACTGTCAAGAGCAGCGCTTCTCTTCCTCGGTGCTTTTTTTCTGTAACTACTTCGTCCCTCCGTCAGGCACTACGTCAGACTGCCGGACTCTCGTCGCCAGATGGTGGAATACATCGCCGATGACTCCGGCTTCCACCCCACCATCACCTACGTCATCGACGCCGAACTGAACGTCAGAAATAACAAGTAATCACCTGAACGTATGCGTCTGGCCGAGATTTTGTTGATGTAATCCTTGGGAATGTATATATATTTTATTGCAATTTAGTGCATTGTGCATTATACAAATGATGGCACTATGAAGACAAAATATATCTATTATGTAATACGGAAAACGATCCCAGCTTGACGGGATCAAGCTTGGGCCCTAGTTCAAGTCCCAAATCGCCTATCCTGGTCTAGGGGCCAGATCCACGAAAGCACTTACGCAAGCACTTACGAACCTGTACATCTTTTCTCAATCTATGGCGGCTTTGTTTCCAATTATTAAACAGTTAATGCGCTCCGAAGCACCAGGAGGCTGTTTATAACAATAACAACAGTTCATTGGGAAGTTTTCATGCTTGTAAACAGTTTAAGAAATGTAACCAAAGCTGTCAAAGATTGAGGAAAGATGTACACGTTCGTAAGTGCTTGCGTAAGTGCTTTCGTGAATCTGGCCCCAGGTGTTCTGGCGGCCATATTGTCACCAGAACACCGGCTCGTCATGACCCTTAACTTTGTACAAATCTGTATGTGTGTTGCTTTGTATAGTGACAAAATAAATCTTTGTTAACGATATTATTGTGTTTGTTTACCAGTGGGTGAAGCATTTGGTATTAATACTAAGGAGATACAAAAAAAACTCCTTCCTACTTCTTGGCATTTAACATAAATATTCCTTGTTTTTGTGGTATAATTTGTTAGCCTTTCCTAAGAGGAGCTTAGCATATGATTCTTCGTTTGCCAAGTATATAGATCCGTTGCCAAACACACACACGATTAAGTCACTTGATTATGTACCCGTCAATAAATATTCCTGCGTAGGTATATACCTTGCTCAGGGAACAGCACATGTGCTCAGGGAACGACACATGTACTCAGGGAACGACACATGTGCTCAGGGAACGACACATGTACTCAGGGAACGACACATGTGCTCAGGAAACGACACATGTACTCAGTGAACGACACATGTGCTCAGGAAACGACACATGTACTCAGGGAACGACACATGTGCTCAGGGAACGACACATGTACTCAGGGAACGACACATGTGCTCAGGGAACGACACATGTGCTCAGGGAACGACACATGTACTGAGGGAATGACACATGTACTCAGGGAACGACACATGTACTCAAGGAACGACACATGTACTCAGGGAACGACACATGTACTCAGGGAACGACACGTGTACTCAAGGAACGACACATGTACTCAGGGAACGACACATGTACTCAGGGAACGACACATGTACTCAGGGAACGACACATGTACTCAGGGAACGACACATGTACTCAGGGAACGACACATGTGCTCAGGGAACGACACATGTGATCAGGGAACGACACATGTGCTCAGGGAACGACACATGTGCTCAGGGAACGACACATGTACTGAGGGAATGACACATGTACTCGGGGAACGACACATGTACTCAAGGAACGACACATGTACTCAGGGAACGACACATGTACTCAAGGAACGACACATGTACTCAGGGAACGACACATGTACTCAGGGAACGATACATGTACTCAGGGAACGACACATGTACTCAGGGAACGACACATGTGATCAGGGAACGACACATGTGATCAGGGAACGACACATGTACTCAGGGAACGACACATGTACTCAGGGAACGACACATGTACTCAAGGAACGACACATGTAAACTGCTTGTAAACTGAGAGGCGGGACCAAAGAGCCAAAGCTCAACCCCCGCAAGCACAATTAGGTGAGTACAATTAGGTGAGTACATGTACTGGGGGAACGACACATGTACCCAGGGAACGACACATGTGATCAGGGAACGACACATGTACTCAGGGAACGACACATGTACTCAGGGAACGACACACGAGCTCTTGGAACGACACATGTACTCAGGGAACGACACACGTACTCAGGGAACGACACATGTACTCGGGGAGCGACACATGTACTCAGGGAACGACACACGTGTATTCAGAGAACGCACAAATATCTAAAGACAGTGAGGTGCTGCTCGCATTCACTACCACACAGGACATTATACACAAGATAATACGTCGAAATTGTAGAGTTCGAACACATATTTCATGGGATTACGATCTACAAAATTGTAAATGCCACTCTCTATTGTTCAACGCCCCACAATACGAGGATGGATTCATAAGAGATGAAACAAAGTTAATTTGGACATGTAAAATTTAGGATAAATTGTTTGATATTTTCCAATATACCAGATGTAATGACATTGTTATATGGTAGATTTGTAAAGTAGGCCAGGTCTAAGATCTTTTGAACGCTATACTAATGAATATCAAACTATAAGAGAATGTTTTAAAGGTTCGTCTCTGAGCTTATAGGATGAATATTTTTTAATATAGTGACGCTGCATCAGTGGCTATAGTTAAGAAAAATTGGGCCAATAACAGTGACACATTGACGGTCACTGTTGACGACACAAAATCCTCCAAAAACAGTGAATATTGGATCGCGGCCACCACAAGAGTTGGTGCTCAGATAAACACTCAATAGCTTAATTTGTATTTTACATTCCCAGTCGACGTTCATTATTTCATTTATTTTTCACGTTGTGAACGCACGCCTGTGCTTAATCACAGAGAGTTACAGCCCCGCTCCTGTGCNTGGCCATTCACCTCAAGAAACAATTGGGAGACTGAAATTATCTAGAATCATTTGTTACAAAGCATAAACAGTTAAAACAAATAAACCAATCTTAGAGAACCAACTAAAGTCATCTTGTCAACTCAAATTCATGCATAAAGGGAGCTCAATGTTCCGAGTAAATAAATAATACGAAATAAATAATACGAAAGATTCTACTGCGCTCTGGAGGTAGGAGTCATCTGGCAGCCCAGGCGGCCAGCCAGACACGCCAGAGACTCCCTCACAACAGGGCGCCATTATTCCGTGATCACAGAGACTCCCTCCCAACAGGGCGCCATTACTCCGTGATCACAGAGACTCCCTCACAACAGGGGGCCATTACTCCGTGATCACAGAGACTCCCTCCCAACAGGGCGCCATTACTCCGTGATCACAGCGAGACCGCAGCTTGTGATTTACTGCCGTCTGATAACGTCCAGGACCTAATATAGGTCAGTTCCCTCCCGCGCTTAATCTGAGAGATAAGGGAAACCTCCAGTACAATCCGAGTATATAGCTCTGGCCAGGGAGTATATTCTACCTAAGAATATTGAATATATTCTACCTAAACAGATACTCAAATTGAGTATATTCTTATGTATTATGAGGTGGTATGGGCGGTTACGACGTATGAAAAGAAATAATTGTTAAAACCTCTAATACTCTTTCTTGACCCTAAATGTAACTGTATAATTAATGAGGCTACAGCTTGAATAACAAACGATAATATTGTGGTCCCAACAGCGGGATCGCCGGCATGCGCAGTCCAGGGGTTTATTTCCACTTCACAGAGCCCGACGCCGGGGACAAGCAGCCATGTTGGATAGGCAGGACAGGAGACGTCAGGACGTCACTCACTTCACCAGCTCAGAACTTACAGATTTATATCAAATAATTCAAATGCATTTTATTTAATCAATATAGATAAATTAAATTATAATTATACCTAGAATTTATAAATAGGATTTAGTACATTTAGCGACGTTTATAAATGAGATAAATTATTCAAATATAAACTTCAGCCAACTGAGGTGATTAAATACTTGAGTTTAAAGATAAACTTAAATAATGACTGAATAGTCTTCCTTAAATACTTATCAAATATTTCAATAAATTAAACACCAGGAATTTATTTGTAACGCAACGAAGCGAAGAATTGTGTACATTCCACTAAAGGTAAGATTTTTTACCAATAATAATTTCCCACAAATTCTGAGAGATGTGTAACACTCATCCTACCCTCCCAGGGGCCTGTGACACTCACCCTGCCCTCCCAGGGGTCTGTGACACTCACCCTATCCTCCCAGGGGTCTGTAACACTCACCCTACCCTCCCAGGGGTCTGTAACACTCACCCTGCCCTCCCAGGGGTCTGTAACACTCACCCTACCCTCCCAGGGGTCTGTAACACACACCCTACCCTCCCAGGGGTCTGTGACACACACCACTACCCTCCCAGGGGTCTGTAACACACACCACTACCCTCCAAGGGGTCTGTAACACTCACCACTACCCTCCAAGGGGTCTGTGACACACACCCTACCCTCCCAGGGGTCTGTAACACACACCACTACCCTCCCAGGGGTCTGTAACACTCACCACTACCCTCCCAGGGGTCTGTGACACTCACCACTACCCTCCAAGGGGTCTGTGACACACACCCTACCCTCCCAGGGGTCTGTAACACACACCACTACCCTCCCAGGGGTCTGTAACACTCACCACTACCCTCCCAGGGGTCTGTGACACTCACCCTACCCTTCCAGGGGTCTGTAACACTCACCCTGCCCTCCCAGAGGTCTGTAACACTCACCCTGCCCTCCCAGGGGTCTGTAACACTCACCCTGCCCTCCCAGAGGTCTGTAACACTCACCACTACCCTCCCAGAGGTCTGTAACACTCACCCTGCCCTCCCAGAGGTCTGTAACACACACCACTACCCTCCCAGGGGTCTGTGACACTCACCCTACCCTCCCAGGGGTCTGTGACACTCACCACTACCCTCCCAGGGGACTGTAACACACACCACTACCCTCCCAGGGGACTGTAACACACACCACTACCCTCCCAGGGGACTGTAACATTCACCCTACCCTCCCAGGGGACTGTAACACACACCACTACCCTCCCAGGGGTCTGTAACACTCACCCTACCCTCCCAGGGGACTGTAACACACACCACTACCCTCCCAGGGGACTGTAACACTCACCCTACCCTCCCAGGGGACTGTAACACACACCACTACCCTCCCAGGGGTCTGTGACACTCACCACTACCCTCCCAGGGGACTGTAACACACACCACTATCCTCCCAGGGGTCTGTGACACTCACCCTACCCTCCCAGGGGACTGTGACACACACCACTACCCTCCCAGGGGTCTGTAACACACACCCTACCCTCCCAGGGGACTGTGACACTCACCACTACCCTCCCAGGGGACTGTAACACACACCACTACCCTCCCAGGGGACTGTAACACACACCACTATCCTCCCAGGGGTCTGTGACACTCACCCTACCCTCCCAGGGGTCTGTGACACTCACCCTACCCTCCCAGGGGTCTGTGACACTCACCCTACCCTCCCAGGGGTCTGTGACACTCACCCTACCCTCCCAGGGGTCTGTGACACTCACCACTACCCTCCCAGGGGTCTGTGACACTCACCCTACCCTCCCAGGGGTCTGTGACACTCACCACTACCCTCCCAGGGGTCTGTGACACTCACCCTACCCTCCCAGGGGTCTGTGACACTCACCCTACCCTCCCAGGGGTCTGTGACACTCACCACTACCCTCCCAGGGGACTGTGACACTCACCACTACCCTCCCAGGGGACTGTAACACACACCACTACCCTCCCAGGGGACTGTAACACTCACCACTACCCTCCCAGGGGTCTGTGACACTCACCCTACCCTCCCAGGGGACTGTGACACTCACCACTACCCTCCCAGGGGACTGTAACACACACCACTATCCTCCCAGGGTCTGTGACACTCACCCTACCCTCCCAGGGGACTGTAACACACACCACTACCCTCCCAGGGGTCTGTGACACTCACCACTACCCTCCCAGGGGTCTGTGACACACACCACTACCCTCCCAGGGGTCTGTGACACTCACCACTACCCTCCCAGGGGTCTGTGACACTCACCACTACCCTCCCAGGGGACTGTAACACACACCACTACCCTCCCAGGGGACTGTAACACACACCACTACCCTCCCAGGGGTCTGTGACACACACCCTACCCTCCCAGGGGTCTGTGACACACACCACTACCCTCCCAGGGGTCTGTGACACACACCCTACCCTCCCAGGGGTCTGTGACACACACCACTACCCTCCCAGGGGACTGTAACACACACCACTACCCTCCCAGGGGACTGTAACACACACCACTACCCTCCCAGGGGTCTGTAACACTCACCACTACCCTCCCAGGGGTCTGTAACACACACCACTACCCTCCCAGGGGTCTGTAACACACACCCTACCCTCCCAGGGGACTGTAACACACACCCTACCCTCCCAGGGGACTGTAACACACACCACTACCCTCCCAGGGGTCTGTAACACACACCCTACCCTCCCAGGGGACTGTAACACACACCACTACCCTCCCAGGGTCTGTGACACACACCACTACCCTCCCAGGGGTCTGTAACACACACCCTACCCTCCCAGGGGACTGTAACACACACCACTACCCTCCCAGGGGTCTGTAACACACACCACTACCCTCCCAGGGGACTGTAACACACACCACTACCCTCCCAGGGGACTGTAACACACACCCTACCCTCCCAGGGGACTGTAACACACACCACTACCCTCCCAGGGGTCTGTAACACACACCCTACCCTCCCAGGGGACTGTAACACACACCACTACCCTCCCAGGGGTCTGTAACACACACCACTACCCTCCCAGGGGACTGTAACACACACCCTACCCTCCCAGGGGTCTGTGACACACACCACTACCCTCCCAGGGGACTGTAACACACACCACTACCCTCCCAGGGGACTGTAACACACACCACTACCCTCCCAGGGGTCTGTAACACTCACCCTACCCTCCCAGGGGACTGTAACACACACCCTACCCTCCCAGGGGTCTGTGACACACGCCACTACCCTCCCAGGGGTCTGTGACACACACCACTACCCTCCCAGGGGACTGTAACACACACCACTACCCTCCCAGGGGACTGTAACACACACCACTACCCTCCCAGGGGTCTGTAACACTCACCCTACCCTCCCAGGGGACTGTAACACACACCCTACCCTCCCAGGGGTCTGTGACACACGCCACTACCCTCCCAGGGGTCTGTAACACACACCACTACCCTCCCAGGGGTCTGTAACACACACCACTACCCTCCCAGGGGTCTGTGACACACACCACTACCCTCCCAGGGGTCTGTAACACACACCACTACCCTCCCAGGGGTCTGTAACACTCACCCTACCCCCCAAGGGTCTATGAATTACCGTTGCCCCAAATTTCAGTTAACATTCTCGACTGCCACATCAGATCTATTGAGCTTGCGTGCAATATGGACATGTGTGTTAATGGAGGTACCATGCCGGTGTCTCGCAACGCTGCAGAAGGTCTGTAGGTGTGTGATCTACTGTTGCGTTTGGCTATACTGTTCAATTTGCCATGGTTCGCTGTTCAAGAGAATCTGTTCACAGCAGATAATTCCCTTCTCTCTCTCTCTCTCTCATTTAAATATTGGTTAGCTGGAACGCGGAAACTTCAGTGAGGAGGAGATCCGTGACAGAGATACGTGAGTTATGTCACGGAGTTGCTACGGAGATGTCAGAAAGAAAAACATTCAATATTAGGAGTGTTTTGACGAGCTGATAATATGAATGTGATAATATAAAGGTGAGCACAGTCATTTTATTCAAGTATTGATGGTCCGTGGTCCACTCTATAGGTGGAGACCAGGAACTCAACCCGGTTAGCACATCTACGTGAGTATATCTAGATTAGCACATGATTCAACATTTGCACACAAGGTAAATGTAAACAGAATCACGATTGTTGACAGTGGTTGGGTTGATTACGAGGATCAGTGTTCCGGCGGCCCGGTTTCGGACCAGGACTCTTGGTTGGTGGTGTGGTCAACCAGACTGATGCACGCGGTTGCTCGCAGCCTGACGTATGAATCACAGCCTGGTTGATTAGGTGTTCTCTGGAAGTGTTTATCGAGTTCTCTTTTGAACACTGTGAGAGGCCGACCAGTTATACCCCTTATTTAACACCTTACTACCCTCCCAGGGGTCTGTAACACTCACTACTATCTTGTTACCTTGTTCATATGCCCCTTGTTATGCCCACAAGAAGCTGTTACAAAAGTTGGAGAAACAGGCAGTAGTAAGATGCTCCAGTGGATAAAAGAATATCTAACCAACAGGAAACAGCGAGTAAAGTACGGGCTCACCATAGCCCGTGCTACTTGCAACTTTTAGTTTCGAGTTGCTGAATCTAAAACAACATCAACAACAGCGAGTAACTGTGAGGGGGGAGACATCAGAGTGGCGAGACGTCACCAGCAGAGCCCCACAGGACTCTGTACTAGGACCCATCCTGTTTCTGATATATGTAAACGATCTTCCACAGTGCTTAGACTCCTTCCTCTCAATGTTTGCTGGTGATGCAAAAATTATGAGAAGAATCAAGACAGATGAAGATAAACAGAGACTACAGCTATATGCTAGATTGGCCAACATAAGAACTGACTATAGGAACTTGTGTAAGGAATCATTCAGAGATTTGTATACCCCGTATGTCAGACCAATCCTGGAGAGACAAAGTTAGAGAAGATTGAGCGGTATGTCACCAGACTAGTCCCAGAATTGAGAGGTATGAGTTACGAGGAAAGGCTACGGGAGCTAAACCTCACGTCTCTGAAAGACAGAAGAGTAAGGGGAGACATGATCACCACCTATAAAATTCTCAGGGGAATAGACGGGGTGGACAAAGACAAATTATTTAGCACGGGTGGAACACGAACAAGGGGACACAGGTGGAAACTTAGTACCCAAATGAGCCACAGAGACATTATAAATAATTTTTGTCAGTGTCAGAGTAGTAGACAGGAGCGAGAGAGTGTGGCTGACAGGAGCGAGAGAGTGTGGCAGACAGGAGCGAGAGAGTGTGGCAGACAGGAGCGAGAGAGTGTGGCTGACAGGAGCGAGAGAGTGTGGCTGACAGGAGCGAGAGAGTGTGGCTGACAGGAGCGAGAGAGTGTGGCAGACAGGAGCGAGAGAGTGTGGCTGACAGGAGCGAGAGAGTGTGGCTGACAGGAGCGAGAGAGTGTGGCTGACAGGAGCGAGAGAGTGTGGCTGACAGGAGCGAGAGAGTGTGGCTGACAGGAGCGAGAGAGTGTGGCAGACAGGAGCGAGAGAGTGTGGCAGACAGGAGCGAGAGAGTGTGGCAGACAGGAGCGAGAGAGTGTGGCAGACAGGAGCGAGAGAGTGTGGCTGACAGGAGCGAGAGAGTGTGGCAGACAGGAGCGAGAGAGTGTGGCTGACAGGAGCGAGAGAGTGTGGCAGACAGGAGCGAGAGAGTGTGGCAGACAGGAGCGAGAGAGTGTGGCTGACAGGAGCGAGAGAGTGTGGCAGACAGGAGCGAGAGAGTGTGGCAGACAGGAGCGAGAGAGTGTGGCTGACAGGAGCGAGAGAGTGTGGCAGACAGGAGCGAGAGAGTGTGGCTGACAGGAGCGAGAGAGTGTTTAACAGGCGGAATGCCTTAGGCAGTAATGTGGTGGAGGCTGACTCCATACATTTCAAATGTAGATATGATAGATTCCAATAGACTCAGGAATCTGTACACCAGTTGACTGACAGTTGAGAGGCGGAACCCAAGAGCCGAAGCCCCACCCCCGCAACAACAACTAGGCGAGTTTACACACAGGGAATCACAATAACGTGATGCATCACGCTATTGTGATTTCTGTGTGTAATGATGTAAGGGCGAAGAGGGAGAACGGCCTATTGACATAGCTCGGGTGCAGGGGGGAGTTGTGTAAAATCCTGGTTTGTGCCTCGAAGAGGCTACGGGATCCAGTAAGTTCAGTAGAACTTCAATTTCAACTCTTTTACCATGTCGTAGCTCAGTCGATGCGTCTGGGATGCTCCCGGACGCAGGTTCGAATCCTCGTCACGGCCCTTGTGGATTTGTTCACTAGGTGAGTATAATATGGGTCTTGAAACACCGGGCTGGTACCAAATCAAGTTTTCCGCATACATTCTGGTGCTTCCACCATACGCTACCGTCAAGTCCACACACCAAACCGCTCCACTCACAATGGTTTCCCACTCTGACTCAAGTACAGTTATGTAACTATTTGTTTCCTCTGGTATAACCATGCCTTTATCCCGCTTAAGATACCACCCCACAATGCCATGCGTCTCTTCCTTCCTAATTAGTCTTTCGATCGTGAAGCACAGTATCTAAACCCGTGCTAAAGTCAAGGTACACATCACACTCCTTTAGTCTATCAACTGTTTGTAAATATGCTGGGAAAATGAAAGCAATTTGTCAACCTATTAGTCCTTTGTAAAACCATTCTGTAAATTAAATTTTTATGTCATGTTTTGTTTCAAAATATAGATGAATGGCTTTACCGATATCAGTTCAAGCCACTTTCCGTCTATAGACATCAAGCTAAATTGGCTGATAAGCGACGATCTTCTTAAAAATCGATCCCATATTAGCAACGCTCTCCACGACTTGGGTACATCCGAATCTAAATATTTTTTTAATATGCAGGCCAATGACTCGCAAAGCTCTTCCTTGCATTCTTTAAGCACCCGGGGGAAACACCTCGTCTGGTAGGGGGAGTTGTTTGGTTTTAATTGTTCATTTGCTTAATAACTTCTTCCTTGATAACTACCTAGTCAACATGTCCCCTTCACCCCCGATAGAGATTTATTCAGCTGAAGGTCTACATTCTTCCCTAGTAAATACAGTTACTGTATGTATATGAATATTGTATACGTAGTGTATGTGGTATATACTTTGTCACTGTGTGTGGTGTGTGTGTTGTATGATGTAGAAAGTCGCTATGCTGCGAGTAGCATANTAGTCTACTCGACACAATGAATAATACAGTGTACATGACACATAATGAATAATACAGTCTACATGACACATAAGAATAATAGTCTACGTGCCAATGTATAATTCAGTCTACATGACAATGTATAATACAGCCTACATGACATTTAATGTATAATCAGTTCACATGACACAATGTCTAATACAGTCTACGTGACAATGTATAATACAGTCTACCTGACAATGTATAATACAGTCTACGTGACAATGTACAGTACATTCTACGTGACACCTATAATGTACAGTACAGGAGACTATATATCATAGTAGTGGTAATAAACATTACACAAAAGATGACAATTTGGCCCAGTTAACACGAGCAAAATGTCATGACAGCATTTTCTATAACATCGAAACCAGAAAACGTCAATATTTACTTATCCTGTCATATTTACACCATGGCAGTAACGCGATTACCTGAACCATTCTCTCTGACGTAGGCTTATTTAACCAACCTGTCACCCCTTTAAAACAACAGTTCATATACCTGCTATGGATGGAATGTACACAAAATGTACTGTTACAGAAAAAGTCCACGTTTTGTGCTATTAATGGATAAAATAATGGATATACAAGAAGAAAACAAAGCAAACCTAACTCTTTCTAAGCCTGGTATAGCATAAACAGTACTAAATTAGATCTATAATCACACATGTTATGCCTAGGATTGTTTAATTAGGTCTAAGACAGGCTAGAGTTATGGTTAAGTTCTTTCAGTTTGTGCTATGTCCTTTTGAATTGTAATGCACTTACAATTCAATTCACTTATAAAGAATGACATGAACGTGTGTGAGAAACTCAACACGAGATTCTAGGAGGTCGTTACAATAAGGAAATAGGAAATGCCTGAAGGAAAGGGAAGTATTACGAGAAAGCGCTATTAAGCCTTTACGACTATATAGTACTTGAAAGGGACCTGGATAAGGATTTGGGATTGGACAGGGAGGAAGGAATGGTGCCCGACCACTTGGACGGTCGGGGATTGAACGCCGACCTGCCTGAAGCGAGACAGTCGTTTCATGCAGGTGGGTTCATGTGAAAGTACTGGACGACTTGTAAGATCAGATGATGTAAAGAGGCACTTGCTGAACTCTATCATAGAGTTTGGACTCTAGCAGTAAATAGGTACCTGGGAGTTAGACAGCTGTTACGGGCTGCTTCCTGGAGATGTGTAGCAAGAAGGAGGCCTGATCGAGGACCGGGCCGCGGGGACGTTAAGCCCCGATATCATCTCAAGTTAAGATAAGATACCAAACTGTGCAATCAGAGAGGATCTTACAATGGATACTGAGGGATGGTATTAAGCTCTATGTCGGCCACTGACTTTCATCTTACATCTATACCTACAAAATATAATGTCTGTTTCTCCGAGGTTGGAGGCCAGATGCTTGGGGTTAACCTCATCCAACGTTCCAAGAGGGATCATGTTGGGTAGGGGAGTGTCATAGGCCAGTCGGTATCGGCATCATATGAATTTATTTAAGAAATATCGACATTTATGAAGACCCCCCCCCACATGCGATTTTCATGAAGTCAAATCTGAAATATTTGTTAATTTCCCATAGAGTTGTTCAACAGTTAGTGTTTCGTAATTTTTCTGAGAGAGGGAATGAGGGAGGGAAGATCGAGAGCGACAAAAAGTATGGTGGATGAGGGGAGAAGAAGAATGGAAGAGGAGACAAGAGCAGGAAGAGGGAAAGAGGTGGAAAGAGACCCCAGCACAGCCAGGTACCCCTTCTAGTTGTTATAACGTTACAGGAAGTAAGAGAATTACCAGAAACTTAAAAGACAGTCAATGCAGTGCAAAATATACAAAAGGGGGATCAGGAAAAAAAGAGGTATTTAATAAATTACAGATCAGTATTCTATACTTATTTATCAAACAAAGTAAATGGAAATGACTGATATAAAAGGGCTGTAGAAGATCTGAAAAAGACATTTATATTGCAAAACTAGCATGGGGCTCAAAAATGGCAAATCTTGTCTTATATATTTGATAGACGTCTATGGACGCGAGACAAAGATCAGACAAGATGGAAAAAGTTGGGCTGACTGCATATTCTTGGGCTGTCACTGTACCTATGATACAGGACCCCACGTACATCAAGACAGGAGTAACAGGGAAGGCGATCGAGCGGATAGTAGTAGGCCTCCTGCAGTCCCAGAAGACTATGGAGCGGATAAAGAAGTACCTAAGCAACAGTAAACAGAGAGGGGCACGGTCACGGCAGCCCTGGCATGCTATAGGCAGACGGGGACAAACAGTAAACAGAGAGGGGCACGGTCACGGCAGCCCTGGCATGCTATAGGCAGACGGGGACAAAGTGAAACAATTGTCCAAGTGGGAAATTAATGAAGCTGTTTACTGGCCACAGAAAGCCGGTCATAAAGTACCATCTGGGAGCGGACTCTCCTGAACGTTGACAAATATGAAACCTAATAGTTAATAACGCAGAGCTCAAAGGCATGAATTATGAACTAAGGCTAAATGGATTTAGCCTCACGTCACTAGAACAGAGAATAGACAGGGTAAACATGACCACTACATACAAAATAATCTGGGTAATAGACAGGGAAGACCAAAGCACACTAGAGTGGGTGGCACACGAAGAAGGTGACACTGATAAAAATTTCATTCCGAAATGAGGAACTTAAAGATTATAAATATTATTTCCGTTATCAGAGTAGTGAATAAATGGAATGGGCAACGCTAATCGTGGTAGAGGCAGACTGCATACGCAACATTAAATAATAATAATAATAATAATTATAATGATAGTTACCTATATAAATATATAAATGTAGATATAACAGAGCCCATCAGGTTTTGAAACTTGTATGCCAGTCAGTTGATGGTTTAGAGGCAAGACTAAAGAGCTGAAACCTAACTCGTTCTAAACCTAACACAACTAACTGAATGCTACCATACAGACAGCAATACACATTAGCATACATTCATAGGCGCTCTCGTATGTATTTTCATTAGCGTTTCCATTCACTTAATCATACACACTGAACATATAATCATAAACAATACCATAGGTAAGAGCAAACATGCTAAACAATTAAATTCACTTCATACATATTACCATAAACACTACCATAAGCACTACTATACACAAAACATTACCATCATTTCTGATAGACACTTCCCCTTGCTCTGTTGTGAAGACCTCCTGCCCTGTTCCTCACACAGGTCGCTGTCATTCTCTACTTTGCAAGCTGTGCTTATAATGTCTCGGAAACACTAGTAAGCTACTCTACCTGCAGGCGATGAGTCACAATAACGTGGCTAAATTATGTTGCCCAGACCACACACTAGAAGGTGAAGGGATGACGACGTTTCGGTCCGTCCTGGACCATTCTCAAGTCGATTGTCACATCGACTTGAGAATGGTCCAGGACGGGCCGAAACGTCGTCGTCCCTTAACCTTCTAGTGTGTGGTCTGGTCTACTCTACCTGGCACTGCAAAATGTGGTGTTTGTGCTGGTCTTATCTATCGGAATGGATGCTCAGTTATATGAGCTGGCTGTCTGTAATACGTAAGAGGTATTGTTTTGTATTAACCGCGGCTCTTCTTTAACCCGAACGTCTGTTAAATACTTATTATCTGTCGATAGGCCTCACATTATGTGCCATGACACTATGTTAACTTCTATGTCATGTAAAGTCCTTCTCTTTTTGTTAAGGGAACACGCAATCTTACGTATTTAGTGTGTGTGTTATAGAAATCTCCCCGTAAACATTAATCCTCCGGTTTTTCATTGAAGAGTTGTTTCTTTCCTCATCATGAGTGAAGGAAAGTGTCTCGTGTCTTGGTCAGACTCTCACTCCGGTAAACACCACCTTAAGGATGGATCGGTGATGGTGACGTGAAGGTGTCGTCACGCACCTCCCACGTCATGGCGTGACAGCTACTGCAGTACTGACAGCTCCAGGGGGTATATAAGGCGGCCGCGGGTGTCTGGTCAGCAGTTCACCTCGTGACTCCTCCAGCTGAAGTCTCCCAACCCTCAACACAACCATGAAGGTGCCTCGCTTCAAGTTTACATACTTTTTTTACATGTGTATTGTTATATATGTATATATGTTGATCAATCCACACACTAGAAAATGAAGGGACTACGACGTTTCGGTCCGTCCTGGACCATTTTCAAGTCGATTGAGAATGTTGATTGACAATCGACTTGAGAATGGTCCAGGACGGACCGAAACGTCGTCGTTCCTTCATTTACTAGTGTGTGGTTTGGTCAACATACTTCAGCCACGTTATTGTGACCATCGCATGCATATGTATTACTGTTTTATATATTGCTGTTTTGTCCGAGTCTTTTAAACCTCTGTTCTCATACATATGTTAAAGTTATTGTCTCTCGACGCCTCGTCCCCTTCCCCAGCAGTCAGTGGCTGTGGTGCTCTCCGTGGCGGCGGTGCTGGCTGTACGGGCAGCCCCTCAGGGCTACGGCGTCCCAGGGATTGGCGGGTCTAGTGGTTCTGGCGGCTCCGGCGGCTCTGGCGGCCAGTACGCCTCCGCCCCCGCCAACTACAACTTCCAGTGGGACGTCGATGATGCGCAGTCAGGCAACTACTTCGGTCACGGAGAAGAAGCCAACAACGGCGTCGTCCAGGGCAAGTAAGTTGACGTCGAGGCTTGTAGAGTTTTAGTTAATATTACTTTACTGTGAGTGGTGGCGGAATAAGTTACAGAGGCACACAGTGGGTGGAGGAACTCATTCCCGGGATTTGTCTAGCTAAGTTACAGTTACAAAGTTCATTAATATATGCCTGAATGGGAAATGTGTCTTGTCAGCACCCTCGCACGCTTATCTTGTCATGGAAGAGCTAAAGACTCAGGCATTTGTACCCTATACGTAGTAATAAGTTATATATTTTCGCTTTGATGTTGCAATATTTAGAATATTTAATACGTCCTTGTTTTCCGCCGTTTCTAGTTGCAGCTTGAACATTACATTATCAAATGACTTCAAAATCAAGCTGATGAAACTACATTTTTTGCACTATTTTCATCTTGACACCTGCTTCCTCGTCCCTCCCTCAGGTACTACGTGAGGCTGCCGGACTCTCGCCTGCAGCAGGTGGAGTACACAGCCGACGACTCTGGCTACCACCCCGTCGTCACCTACGAAGGTCAGGCCCAGTATGGCGGCTCCGGAGGCAGCGGATCGTCCGGTCAAGGAGGCGGCTACTACCCCTAGCCAACTGGCCGCACTTCAGCACAACTTCTTGCTTCATCTTTGTCCTCCTGTGGAATGTATCATTTTCCTTGCTAGTTTTGGCATCGTGAAGAAAATCCAGATGAAAATGGTTGCATCTCCTGAAGATGAGCTTGGTCTGTTGTTTGCCTTTGTATTGCAAGATATTCTTTTATGCAATCAATTGTATTTGTTATTTCTTTTGTTCAAGTTGCCACGCAGGTCTTGGCGTTTATGTAATTTGTTTAAAGTTTAAAAAGGAAATATGTTTTTGTACGGCATTGTATGTAAATAGATGTGCGTGAAGCAGTGTTCTATTTGATTATCCAGAGTGTATAAGGTTATTGTATATTATAACATTAGTTATTAATTATAACCGCCAGGTATTTGTTATAATCAGCATTACATTACATACAACACACACACCAGGTGACCACACAACCACACACACACACACACACACACACCAGGCGACCACACAACCACACACTCACACACACACACACACACACACACACACACACACACACACACACACACACACACACACACACTATAAGGACAAACTATTCAACACTGGGGGGACGCGAACAAGGGGACACAGGTGGAAACTGAGTACCCACATGAGCCACAGAGACGTTAGAAGGAACTTTTTCAGTGTCAGAGTAGTTAACGGATGGAATGCATTAGGCAGTGATGTGGTGGAGGCTGACACAGTTTCAAGGTAGATATGACAGAGCCCAGTAGGCTCGGGAATCTGTACACCAGTTGATTGACAGTTGAGAGGCTGGACCAAAGAGCCAAAGCTCAACCCCCGCAAGCACAAATAGGTGAGTACAAATAGGTGAGTACACACCACACACACACACACACACACACCAAGGTGAAATAAATAAACTAATCAAGATGAGGCAAAGACACAGACTGAAAATAGAGGAATTGTACAGTGACAAAATCTTTAAGCTGGATAAACTCAATTATAAGGACAGAAGTACCAACATTACAGAGTCAGTACGATCGCAAAAGTAAGTGAACCTCACCAGCTCAGCCTCATGTACTAACTTTACCTGTTGATTGACGGTTGAGAGGCGGGACCAAAGAGCCAGAGCTCAACCCCCGCAAGCACAACTAGGTGAGAACAACTAGGTGAGTACTGAACCGCTCTTCTTCTGTCTCAAAAAAGGCACCATCTCTCCCATTTCCGTATCGGACACGTATCTCTCAACAGCCTGTATTTCATCAACGAAGGCCAGAGGTTCGTTAATCCAGCGGCCAAACCACCCCGTGTATGAAGGAAAAAGGATTTACACAAGACTCACAACTAAGGACGTTCGAACATTTCTTGTTCGTACAATGTTTCAGTGATAACGTCTGTTCGAATCGTAACTCCATAAATGTACTTCAAATACAAATAATTGCCAGATAAACAGCAAACTTAACTTACCTTTAATCAGCACAAAATGCTAATATATAACAATAGTTATTTATATTTGAGAAAATTCAGATTTTCAATATACATCATTTTAAAATTGATCAATGCGACTTTGTAGTCGGCCGCTGGATGGAATGGATATAGCCTGAGGACGGATTGACGTAAATGCTTCACCTAAGTACTACAAATATAACTAATTGCCAACAGTAACTAAATACCTAACCTAACCTAACCTAGGTCGTACCATACACCAATTTCTAATATATAATAATATTAATCTATATATGAGACAATACCATGTTGAATACACAATGAGTTACCGTTCATGAATGTGTCTCTGGAGGTCGGCCACAGGTGAACGATCACAGGTGGAAGCTGGTCAGAACTGCACTTCACCTTTGTAAGCGCACATTAACGACACTATGTAAAAGAACACCTCGAACACTGTATGTAGGACAGCCGTAAACCTGTGCCTTTATGTATGTAGGTTAGATTAGCACTTTTTTTTAAGCACTACAATCACCTTCTGTGGTTGATTGTTCAATAAATCACTGAACTATATGTTTGACAGATCTCTAACCCTGTCCATGGAGGACAGAAGAATATGAATATATGCTGGTTAACATTGTAAATGAGTGGCCATTCACCTCAAGAAACAATGGGAGACTAAAATTATCTCAAATCATTGTTACAAAGTATAAACGTTAAAACAAATAAACCAATCTTAGAGAACCAACTAAAGCCATCTTGTTAACTCAAATTCATGCATAAAGGGAGCTCAATGTTCCGAGTAAATAAATAATACTAAAGGTTCTATTGCGCTCTGGAGGTAGGAGTCGTTTGGCAGCGTCAGGAGGAGCGTCAAGGAGACGTCAGGACGTCACNGCGAGACTTGTCCCAGAATTGCAAAGGATGGCATATGAAGAGACTGAAGGAACTAATCCTGAGGACATTAAAAAGGAGGAGAGAGAGGGAAGACACGATAGAGACGTTTAAAATGCTTTGGGGACTGATAGGAAAAAAAGAGGAAATGTTCACAATGAATTCCAAAGGTACAAAAGAAATGGACATAACTCAGATGAGTCATTGAGATGTTAGAATGTTTTATTTATCGTAAGAGTAATGAGAAAATGGAATGAACTAAATGAGAAGGCTGTTGAAGCAAACTCCACCCGAAACTTGAAAAGCAGATGTAATAGGGAAAATAGGTCAGGAGTCATTGCATTAGACAACGGGTGGCTAGAAAGGCGGGATCCAAGAGTTAATGCTCTTATTTTTTACGGGCTCACTATACATGGAAATTTGGAAATGTTACATTTAGTCCCGATCAGCTAAATCTAAAACGACAACAAGTTAATGCTCGATCCTGCAGACATAAACAGATGAGCATAAATTGGTGAGTACACACATACACAACTCTGGGATGCCCGGGTATACAACTTAGTGTTTGTATTTTAATTGTTTGTTGACCTTTAACGGTATCGTTGCTGTTTTTGTGTCTTTACTCCATTAACTAATACATTCCGAACATTATATGTAGTGTTACAAATGTTGTAATTTTCCTAATACGAGATATTAGGCAGTTGTATCATGAATTGTGTTTCCTGGAACTATTGCTGTATTATTGAATTATGACAAATTACAACCTTTTCAATATATTAAGAAAGTCCTTCCCTTCTCAAAACGTCTTGTCCTGACAGCGACTCGCTGCTTCTTGAAGCAGTCGGGACATTCACTACGTGGAGCAGTGACGTCATGATTTCTATGTCGTGACATGACAGTTTCTTAGGAAATATAAAGACGAGCGAGGATGTCTGGTCAGCAGTCCAGCTCTCACCTCCTGACTTCACACAACGATGAAGGTACCCGGCAGCGGTCACACTAGAGAGATGTGATTCGTAGCTTCACATATGCATGAAAGTATTCATCAAGTGTATATTCTGAATCCTAAAACAATACACAAAGTTTATATTTGAGTCTGGGAGTTCATCCTTGACACATCAGAACTATAGTTCGACGCTAGGCTAGAAATGTTCTTGAACATAGTATAAACATCCATCCCAGTTACCATTGCCATCTTTCAACAGCTTCTCAGTAAGTTTCACACTCTGCAGACAGTGGCTCTGGTGCTCAGTGTGGCGGCGGTGGTGATGGCGCGAGCGGCCCCTCAGGGATATGGAGTCCCAGGGACTGGCGGGTCCGGGGGCCAGTACTCCTCTGCCCCGGCCAACTACAACTTCCAGTGGGACGTTGACGACTCTGCCTCAGGCAACTTCTACGGCCACGGGGAACAAGCAACCGACGGCAACGTCCAGGGCAGGTGAGATGACACAACCAATATCGAAAGAGCATCACAATTATGAAGCTTCTTCCAAGTCTCTATTCCCTTTAGCCTTAGAATAGAAAACTTTTTGTCGATCCCCGTTTAGGATGCTGGGTGGCAGCGTTTGATATGCTCTCTATTGAATATATATTTATTATATTTTCGACATCGTATTCAGGTTATAAATAGAATCCCCATACACTAAATCTGTTACAAATATTCCTTCCACAGTTACTACGTACAGCTGCCAGATACCCGCCGCCAGCTGGTAGAGTACACCGCTGACGACTCCGGCTACCACCCCGTCGTCACCTACGAAGGTCAGGCCCAGTTTGGTGGCGGCGGCGGCAAAGGGTCTTCAGGATCAGGTGGAGGCTACTCCTACAGTGGTGGCAGCGGCGGTGGTGGCGGCGGCCAGGGGACTTCTGCACCAGCTGGAGGCTACTACCCCTAGCCAGTAGCTATTATGTTTAACCTCTGAGATGTTCATTATTTTTGATAAATAATTTATAGTGAACATATTATGGAACAGAATCAAATACATTATGATTAAGCCCAACTGACCAAAAGCTGCATAATATTACGTTTAGAAGACTTGCAAATTAGTCATGAATGTTTGTTGTATATTATTTACGAAAGGAGTCATGCTGGTTTTGACAAAATATTATGGATGAAGTTAATACATGTCTTAATAAATAGTTGACCAAATATGTCTACATTAACTTTCCTGAACCTGTCGTACATATCACATATATCTGACAAATTTCATGTATGTAATTTTTCAGCTGCTGGCAATTCTAATTTGTGCTAGTGAAATGTTTTCCAACGAGTAGTATATCATTTGTCAAAACTTCATAGACCGTGGTTTTTAGAGCAATTTCTGCACATGGTAAACTATTTTATCCTTAGGCTGCTGCTAATTTTTGTGAGAGGTTTGAGTAGACCATGTTTAGTGTACAGTTAGTGTGCTTGACGGTTTCAAGATCTAGACTACTGGGGCCAGATTCCCTTAGCAGTTACGCACGTACATAGGAACGTTTTTCTTCTTAGCATCTTAGTAGCGGCTACGTCGGGATTCAGGTAGGCATTTAAGTATGAAAATCTTCGTGAGTAAACACCGTCGCGCTAAGAATGCTCTCGACCAGTCGTAGCTTTACATAAGCTGGATAATAACTAAATTTTTCTCTACTACACAAACCGGAGGATAAACTTTAACATAAACAAACATTTTTCTGGCGAGTATTATCAAGAAGGAGTTCTTCGTGTTAACTAAATGTACATTCTCTGCTTGAAACGTGCAGTAAATAAGTCTTTTATGATGTTAGAATAGTTTTATAATAGCAAGATATTATTCCAATAGATATTAAGTAAATAAACACTGGTGATCATGAAATATTAGAATAGGTGATGATCCCGGGCTGGTGGGAACATTTACTATCACCAAATGCCCCTGTTCACCTAGCACTTAGTATAGCTACGGGGTGTACCTTAGCTATACATACCCATTTTTAATTTATTTTTGTTTGGTTTATTTTGAAATTAATGCTGGGTGAAACATAAAAGAAAGTAGGCTGCTCAAATGATGTTAGGTAAGGGTAAAAACTTCAAAAACGTTTGTCATTGAATACTTAGGCCTATAATTATGACTATAACTGAATATTAAGGCCTGTTAAAAAATAGGCGGGAAAACCTTGTATATTTTTTATCACCCGAGAATGAACCATGTAGGTTCGAAGCGTTGTGTAAATTTTATAATAAGTGTAATATATTCTACAGTTATTTCTTTCTTTTTCTTCACCTAAAACGAAGATGACTTTTAGAGAACTCCTCTTCCAATTAAACCAAGATGCTAGAACACTAGTCAGAGGGATAGAAGCCTTTAACAAGAAAATAATCAATATGGAATATGTAGTCATATTCAATGAAACACACACACACACACATTATATATATATATATATATATATATATTATATATATATATATATATATATATATATATATATATATATATATATATATATATATATATAGCTGAAAACTGCACACCCCAGAAAGATTCGAACCCAGGCAGCCAGGAGCACGATGCACCATGGCGTACCTGGTTCCTTAACCACTCGACCACCATGACTGTACAACAAACATTGGTAGCAGAGGCTATATCCCTAAAGACCCGACAGCACTTGGTGGTAAGCTTGGGCATAGATATTTCCTCGAATCACCTGACTTTGTGGGGCCAAGTGAGCAACACAAATGCGAACAAACTTGAATGGTCCCCAAGCCAATTTGCAATTGAAAACTCCACACCCCAGAAGGATTCGAACCCAGACAGCCAGTTATTTGAATACATTGAATTGATCCAGTTGTTTAAATATAAAATATAATGAAACAAATATTTAAGGTTTTTTCATCATGTCTTTTCTACTGTATATCCAAAGAAGTGAAAAATTGAGAAATAATGCACAATTTAATGATTCTAAAGAAACTTTAATAACATTGTAGTCGTCTTTTCATCTTCTAGTGTGTGGTTTGGTCAACATTACTAACATTACATATCAATGTGAGATCTTAAAGATCCATGGTTAACATTTATGACTTAATAAGGATAATACTGGTAATAATAATAATACAAGCTATAATTTAAAACCTTTATTACGGATTTTTATTTATTAACAAGTTTAGGTATACACAGCAATGTGCTGCTACCTTATTCCCCAATTCTATATGA
Source organism: Procambarus virginalis (assembly GCA_020271785.1). Lineage (NCBI taxonomy): Eukaryota > Metazoa > Arthropoda > Malacostraca > Decapoda > Cambaridae > Procambarus > Procambarus virginalis. The sequence goes on from WNGS01164858.1 coordinate 33,603,226, forward strand.
AAAATTACACAGTGTAGATCAGAAACTAGCTACAAGCTCATCCAACATCCCCACCTCACAGGATGGTTAGTCATACATGGAATCAAGGAAGAAAGCACCTGCCTCAATACAAACAAATCAACTCTGACTAAACAACAACTTCACGATTTTCACAAGAGGTAAACACTGAATCATGTAACATTATATTATAATTACTCTTACCAGATTTTACAAGACTCCTCTCAAACAACATATATATATTTTTTAACAAGCTTAGGTATGCACAGCAATGTGCTGCTTCCCTATTCTGGAGAACTGACAGGGTGGGCAAAGTCAAACTCTTTAGCACGGGTGGAACACGAACAAGGGGACACAATTGGAAAATTAGTACCCAGATGAGCCACAGACATTAGAAAGATTTTTTCAGTGTCAGAGTAGTTAACAAATAAAATGCATTAAGTAGTGTTGTGGTGGAGGCTGACTCCATACACAGTTTCAAATATAGATATGATAGAGCCCAGTAGGCTCAGGAATCTGTACACCAGTTGAACACTCCCATCATTACACGCAGTTTTATAAATGTTGCTACTTTTCTGATGCGAAATATGAGACAGGTGTATAATGTATTATGTGTTCTCGTACTCGTATCATGTATTGTGTGTCCTCGTACACTTTTTCGAGAACTTGTATTGTGATTCTTTCACTGATATGAACTACTTCATATCTTCAATTCTCTTCTCAATATGTCTTGTTCTAACACAGCGATTCGCCCCTTCTTGAAGTAGTTGTGACATTCACTACGTGGTGCAGTGACGTCATGACATCTCTGTCGTGACGTGCCAGTTTCCTGGGAAATATAAAGACGAGCGAGGGTGTCTGGCCAGCAGTCCAGCTCTCGCCTCCAGATTTAACACAACCATGAAGGTACCTGGCAGCTGTCACACTAGAAAGAAGTGATTCGTTACTTAACACAAGCATAGCAACGTTCAAGAAGTGCATATTCTCAATTCAAACAAAATGCACAAAGTTGATATTTAAGTCTAGGAGTTCATCATTGTCACACCAGAAGTCTGTAGCTTGACGCTAGGATTGGACTGTTCTCGAACATAATATAAAATATCCCTCCGAGTTACCATTGCCATCTATCAACAGCTCAGTATTGTCTCTCACTCTGCAGACAGTGGCTCTGGTGCTCAGTATGGCGGCGGTGGTGACGGCTCGAGCGGCCCCTCAGGGATATGGAGTCCCAGGGACTGGCGGGTCCGGGGGCCAGTACTCCTCTGCCCCAGCCAACTACAACTTCCAGTGGGACGTTGACGACTCTGCCTCGGGCAACTTCTACGGCCACGGGGAACAAGCAACCGACGGCAACGTCCAGGGCAGGTGAGATGACACCACATCAACCAATATCGTAAGAGCATCACAGATATGAAACTGCAGGTCAATTAAGAGAACTTCAGAGTGAATTTAACATCATTTATCCATACCTGCTTACAATGCTGGCTTTCAGCGTTTTATACGATCAGTATATATATATAATTATATTCCTCCAGAATATAGTCGTTGAAACACTAAATCTGGGGTTATATTCCTCCCACAGTTACTACGTACAGCTGCCGGATACCCGCCGCCAGCTGGTGGAGTACACCGCTGACGACTCCGGCTACCACCCCGTCGTCACCTACGAAGGTCAGGCCCAGTATGGTGGCAGCGGCAAGGGGTCTTCTGGATCAGGTGGAGGCTACTACACCTAGCCAGGAGCTCGTGTTTAACCTAGGATATGTTCACTGTTTTTTTCTCTTTTAAATTATAATGAACAAATTATGTAACAGCGTCAAATACGCTATTCTTAGGTCCAACTGACCCCATGTTTTCTAATATATTACAGTTGGAAGGCTATTGTAAATTAGTCACGAAAATTTGTGTTATATATATTATATCAAAAAGTCATGCTGGTTTTGACAATATAGTATGTACCAATTAATAGCTAAATAAATGAATGATCAAATATCATATTGTTTATACTAACGTTAATGAACCTGACATACATGTTACACACCAGTTTAAGTATTTGTCAGCACTGAAAAATTTAATTTGTCGTGAAGGAAGTTTTCACGTGAGTAGTATATTATAATGTTAAGTTTTAGAAGACCTTAATCAAAAGTCCATTTAATAACGAGACGACAATTGTTCCAAGGTTCTGCTCATTCAACAGTGTTATCATCACACTAATAAAAACAAAGTATTATAGAAATCTGTCCATTGGTCTAAGCCGTACTGACCATCATTATCGGAGCGCTATTGATACGCTTTCTAACCCAATTAACTTTTCTCTTGTTGGTTCGTTTAATGTTGCTGCCGCAATCTGGTAGACTTCTTGATGACAATAACCATATAATTTAATGATAAATTATCCGTCCCTTCAGTACCCATGGAGCCATTTAGAGAAGAGAATGACATTCGCTCAATCATTTAAGCAAATATAATAGTTTTCAATTATTCAAGGATATTGCTGAATATTTAATTATTGACGATGGCAATATCGTCTAAATGAATGAACTTATGGAAATATTGAAAGATACAGCAAAGAATATTGGCAGTAACTTGTCCCTGGTCATATATAAAGGGAGAGGCTGTTGTGTGATCACAATAAACTTGCATTGGCTAGCCATGCCCCCTCAAACTCATTTTCAATCTCACAAACCCAAAGAAACATAATTTTTCCTTAATCTACATATACATTTTTCTATAACCTAATCATGAAGAAATTTTCGAAATCAAATTAGTGCTTTCATAGAGACGAATGTCGTCTATATATTTACACACCCATTTGGGTACAGTCAGCCCCATTGATCTCAATATATAGGCAGGACGACAACATCTATTTTTTAAGATATATAACGATTCACAAACAAGGCTCTTTCAAAGATCAGATCAGATCATTTCTTCATACAACCAAAAAATTATCAGAAAATATTATATATATATATATATATATATATATATATATATATATATATATATATATATATATATATATATATATATATATATATGTTGTTAAATATGACCGAAAAAGTAAGATTAATAATTCTAACACTAATTTTCTCAATATTTCTTATGTTTCTTTTACTGTCGATGGTAATTGAAAAATCAATTCTCCAAAATTCATTTTTATTTCTCGTCTGACGCGACGCTTGAACACGTTTCGTAATATCTTATTACATTTTCAAAGACTTTAGTTTACACATACACAACTGTAACCTGAAAACACTAAACAGAGTTTTACTTATGCTAAACACTTAAACAGCTTGTCTTATATACTCGCATTTGGGTGAGGTGATATGTTGCAACAGTTTTGGATGAGGTGAACAAACTTTTGGCCAACACAAGACAGAGCACGGAACATTAGGTATTAATTGGATAAATGAGAGGGAAGAATAGAAGTAACTGCAAAGGGCCTATTGGCCCATACTTCCTCTTGATGCTTCTATATTGGTACGGAGTCTTGAAGTGGGTAGAATATAGTTGTGCATTAATTGACTGTTGATTGCTGGTGTTGACTTTTTGATGTGTAGTGCCTCGCAGATGTCAAGCCGCCTGCTATCGATGATTTCTGTGTTGTTTGTTAAGACTTCTCTGGTGATGGTCTGGTTGTGGGAAGAGATTATATGTTCCTTGATGGAGCCCTGTTGCTTATGCATTGTTAATCGCCTGGAAAGAGATGTTGTTGTCTTGCCTATATACTGAGTTCTTTGGGGCTTACAGTCCCCAAGTGGGCATTTGAAGGCATAGACGACGTTGGTCTCCTTTAAGGCGTTCTGCTTTGTGTCTGGAGAGTTTTTCATGAGTAGGTTGGCCATTTTTTGGTTTTATAGTAAATCGTCAATTGTATCTTCTGATTTTTGTCTGTAGGGATAACGTTCCTATTAACAATATCTTCCAGGACCCTTTCCTCCGTTTTATGAGCTGTGGAAAAGAAGTTCTTGTAAAATAGTCTAATAGGGGGTACAGGTGTTGTGTTAGTTGACTCTTCAGAGGTTGCATGGCGTTTCACCTTCCTTTTTATGATGTCTTCAACGAAACCATTGGAGAAGCCGTTGTTGACTAGGACCTGCCTTACCCTACAGAGTTCTTCATCGACTTGCTTCCAATTTGAGTTGTGGCTGAGAGCACGGTCGACGTAAGCGTTGAAAACACTCCTCTTGTACCTGTCTGGGCAGTCACTGTTGGCATTGAGGCACATTCCTATGTTTGTTTCCTTAGTGTAGACTGCAGTGTGAAAACCTCCGCTCCTTTCCATGACTGTTACATCTAGAAAGGGCAGCTTCCCATCCTTCTCCATCTCGTAAGTGAAACTCAACACAGAATTCCGCTCGAATGCCTCCTTCAGCTCCTGCAGACGTCTGACATCAGGTACCTGTGTAAAAATGTCGTCAACATACCTGCAATATATGGCAGGTTTCAAGTTCAAGTCAACTAAGACCTTCTGTTCGATGGTACCCATGTAGAAGTTTGCAAACAGGACGCCTAGGGGAGAACCCATGGCGTACCCATCTACTTGCTTATACATGTGCCCATCCGGGCTCAAGAAGGGTGCCTCTTTAGTACAAGCTTGTAGTAGTTTCCTTACAATGTTTTCTGGTATGTCAAGAGGAGTACAGGCCGGATCACGATACACTCTGTCCGCTATCATCCCGATTGTTTCATCCACAGGTACGTTGGTAAACAGTGATTCTACGTCCAACGAGGCTCTTATCCCTGTGGCCCGTGTTCCCCACAGTAAGTCAACAAATTCCTTTGGAGACTTCAGGCTGAAAGCACAAGGTACATAAGGAGTCAGCAAGTCGTTGAGTCGCTTTGCCAGTCTGTACGTGGGTGTCTGGCTGATGATTGGCCGAAGTGGGTTTCCCAGGCTTGTATGTCTTGACATTTCCTTATGCATATCCAACCTGGGTATGCGTATGGAAACCAGTCCACGAAATATTTCTCCTATTTTTGCGGGTCCGCAGAAGTAAAATGGTTGAAGAACGCTGGTCTAGGGCGTGGGCTTGGGAGTGCCAATTGTGCAGGTTCGAATCCTCCTCACGGCTCCTACTCTTTTCCCTCAAATTTTTTCCCTCAGTATTTTTCCAATACTGACAATGAATACATAGGACTATTTTCCGTGCAATGGAAATGTATATTGTCCACGACCTGGTGATGCATATTGTACTCTCTATCTTAATAAAATGTGTCATGAATTCTTTATACGACCAAATAATGTATGCTTTGTTCTAGCCACGAAATATATAACGTTTGGTATGCCGATGAAATGTACATATTATTGTATACTAATATTGTGATGATAATGTTCTGATAATGTATCCAGTATTTAACCCGCTGGACCACACTGACTGTCCAAAAGAACTGGAAGTCGTCAGACCGTTAACCCAATCTCTGACAGCACTCGGTCAATTTTGGGGACAGATATTTCATCGAATCACCTGGCATGTTGGGGCCATGTGAGTATTATAAATGCGAACAAGCTTGAATGGTCCCTAAGTCAATATGCAACCAGAAACGTGAAAAGTTCAAGCTTGTTTGCATTTATGTTACTTGTAATTCTTGATACTTTGTAACGTGAACTGTTATTGTACTTGTACTTCCCTGATTCTTTGTAACGTATACCGTTATTGTACTTGTAGTTCCTGATATTTTGTAACGTGTACTGGTATTGTACTTGAAGTTCCTGATATTTTGTAACGTGTACTGGTATTGTACTTGAAGTTCCTGATATTTTTATTGTAACGTGAACCGTCACTGCACTTGTAGCTTCCAGGCACTTTCATTCTCAGGTTACTTTGTTACTGTTTTCGTTACATCCGGGAACTTTGTTATATCTCTAGAGTGAACGTATTATTTCCTGGTTATATTATGTTTCTCGGTTTTGTTCTTGCGTCTTTACTCTAATAACTGGCAAATCTCGATAACTGTATAGTGTTATACATCTGGCTGCTTTCCTGGTATGAGATACGAGTCAGGTGTATCATGTATCCTGGTACTCTTTCTGCGCCCTTCTATTATGGCATGATTCTTGTATTACGATATAAATTACTGTATTTTCAGTGTATTAAGAAATTGTCTTCCCTTCTCAAGATGTCTTGTTCTGATGCTGCGACTCGCCGCATCTTGAAGCAATTGAGACATTATAGTTACGTGATGCAGTGACGTCATGACTTCTCTGTCGTGACGTGACAGTTTCTTGGAAAGTATAAAGACGAGCGAGAGTGTCTGGTCAGCAGTCCAGCTCTCGCCTCCAGACTTCACACAACCATGAAGGTAACTGGCAGCTGTCACACTATAAAAATGCGATTCGTTGCTTGACACAAGCATACAAATATTCATCAAAGTCCAGATTTAAGTTCTAAAAAAAGACAGAATCGTTGGGCCCGTCCAGTAGCTCATCTATAGCACTCAGGAGCTCTGTAGTTCGGTGCTAGACTAGGACTGTTCTTGTAAACTGTATATTGCACATCCTCCACAGTTATCTTAAACATCTTTCAACATAATTTCTCGATGTCGTGTCTCTCACTCTGCAGACAGTGGCTCTGGTGCTCAGTGTGGCGGCGGTGGTGACGGCTCGAGCGGCCCCTCAGGGATATGGAGTCCCAGGGACTGGCGGGTCCGGGGACCAGTACTCCTCTGCCCCAGTCAACTACAACTTCCAGTGGGACGTTGACGACTCTGCCTCAGGCAACTTCTACGGCCACGGGGAACAAGCAACTAACGGCAACGTCCAGGGCAGGTGAGATGACACCACATCAACCAATATCGTAAGAGCATCACATATATGAAACTGCAGGTCAGTTAAAGAGAACTTCAGAGCGAATTTAACATCATTTGTCCATACCCGCTTACAATGCTGGCTTTCAGCGTTTTATACGATCAGTATTGTATATATAATTATATTCCTCCAGAATACAGTCGTTGAAACACTAAATCTGGGGTTATATTCCTCCCACAGTTACTACGTACAGCTGCCGGATACCCGCCGCCAGCTGGTGGAGTACACCGCTGACGACTCCGGCTACCACCCCGTCGTCACCTACGAAGGTCAGGCCCAGTATGGTGGCAGCGGCGGCGGCAAGGGGTCTTCTGGATCAGGTGGAGGCTACTACCCCTAGCCTGGAACTGTTGTGCTTAACCTTTGACTATAATGTACTCAGTATTTTGTTAATGTTTCAATTATAGTGAACTAATAATGAAACGTGATTATGAACACGTAATATCTCATTTATAATATATCGCATTTATGAGGCTATTTCAGTTTAGCCACGAATATTTGTGCTTTTTATATTCATATACTCAAGAAGTCATGCTGGTTTTGACAAAATATTATGTACCAAATTAACACGTCTAAATAAATTGACTGTCCACACTACTTTTCATGAGCCTCTCATGTGTTTAGCAAGATCAACAGCAGGAAATTACAATTTGTGTCGACAGATTTATTTTAAGAGTTGAGAGTTATTGAATATTAAGCGTTATGGAAAGGTGTGTTGAACAAGGACACATAGTGTCTGGACAATTGCTGCAAGGTTCTGCTTAGGTAAAATTTTCCCTTGTTGAATTCTGGTTATCGGAGCCGTTGCCACAGTGCAATTATGTACTGAATACGTAAGTATGGAAATGTACTTATTACATTTAGTATTAAAACGTACTGTCTATTCGGAGGATGGGTTGTTGCCACACACTTGTAAGCTACTTAATGAAGCTGGACATGTTTTGATGACCAAACCACACATCAGAAGATGGAGAAGCGACGACGTTTCGGTCCGTCGAATACATGACACCTAATGCATAGCACAGTCTTCTAGACACAATGTATAATACTGTCTACATGACACATAATGAATAATACAGTCTACATGATACTTTGAATGACAGTCTACACGATACATTGAATAATACAGTCTACATGACACTTAATGATTAATAGTCTACTCGACACAATGAATAATACAGTGTACATGACACATAATGAATAATACAGTCTACATGACACATAATGAATAATAGTCTACGTGCCAATGTATAATTCAGTCTACATGACAATGTATAATACAGCCTACATGACATTTAATGTATAATACAGTTCACATGACACAATGTATAATACAGTCTACGTGACAATGTATAATACAGTCTACATGACAATGTATAATACAGTCTACGTGACAATGTACAGTACATTCTACGTGACACCTATAATGTACAGTACAGGAGACTATATATCATAGTAGTGGTAATAAACATTACACAAAAAGATGACAATTTGGCCCAGTTAACACGAGCAAAATGTCATGACAGCATTTTCTATAACATCGAACCAAAGAAAACGTCAATTATTTACCTTATCCTGTCATATTTACACCATGGCAGTAACGCGATTACCTGAACCATTCTCTCTGACGTAGGCTTATTTAACCAACCTGTCACCCCTTTAAAACAACAGTTCATATACCTGCTATGGATGGAATGTACACAAAATGTACTGTTACAGGAAAAAGTCCACGTTTTGTGCTATTAATGGATAAAAGATAATGGATATACAAGAAGAAAACAAAGCAAACCTAACTCTTTCTAAGCCTGGTATAGCATAAACAGTACTAAATTAGATCTATAATCACACATGTTATGCCTAGGATTGTTTAATTAGGTCTAAGACAGGCTAGAGTTATGGTTAAGTTCTTTCAGTTTGTGCTATGTCCTTTTGAATTGTAATGCACTTACAATTCAATTCACTTATAAAGAATGACATGAACGTGTGTGAGAAACTCAACACGAGATTCTAGGAGGTCGTTACAATAAGGAAATAGGAAATGCCTGAAGGAAAGGGAAGTATTACGAGAAAGCGCTATTAAGCCTTTACGACTATATAGTACTTGAAAGGGACCTGGATAAGGATTTGGGATTGGACAGGGAGGAAGGAATGGTGCCCGACCACTTGGACGGTCGGGGATTGAACGCCGACCTGCCTGAAGCGAGACAGTCGTTTCATGCAGGTGGGTTCATGTGAAAGTACTGGACGACTTGTAAGATCAGATGATGTAAAGAGGCACTTGCTGAACTCTATCATAGAGTTTGGACTCTAGCAGTAAATAGGTACCTGGGAGTTAGACAGCTGTTACGGGCTGCTTCCTGGAGATGTGTAGCAAGAAGGAGGCCTGATCGAGGACCGGGCCGCGGGGACGTTAAGCCCCGATATCATCTCAAGTTAAGATAAGATACCAAACTGTGCAATCAGAGAGGATCTTACAATGGATACTGAGGGATGGTATTAAGCTCTATGTCGGCCACTGACTTTCATCTTACATCTATACCTACAAAATATAATGTCTGTTTCTCCGAGGTTGGAGGCCAGATGCTTGGGGTTAACCTCATCCAACGTTCCAAGAGGGATCATGTTGGGTAGGGGAGTGTCATAGGCCAGTCGGTATCGGCATCATATGAATTTATTTAAGAAATATCGACATTTATGAAGACCCCCCCCCCACATGCGATTTTCATGAAGTCAAATCTGAAATATTTGTTAATTTCCCATAGAGTTGTTCAACAGTTAGTGTTTCGTAATTTTTCTGAGAGAGGGAATGAGGGAGGGAAGATCGAGAGCGACAAAAAGTATGGTGGATGAGGGGAGAAGAAGAATGGAAGAGGAGACAAGAGCAGGAAGAGGGAAAGAGGTGGAAAGAGACCCCAGCACAGCCAGGTACCCCTTCTAGTTGTTATAACGTTACAGGAAGTAAGAGAATTACCAGAAACTTAAAAGACAGTCAATGCAGTGCAAAATATACAAAAGGGGGATCAGGAAAAAAAAGAGGTATTTAATAAATTACAGATCAGTATTCTATACTTATTTATCAAACAAAGTAAATGGAAATGACTGATATAAAAGGGCTGTAGAAGATCTGAAAAAGACATTTATATTGCAAAACTAGCATGGGGCTCAAAAATGGCAAATCTTGTCTTATATATTTGATAGACGTCTATGGACGCGAGACAAAGATCAGACAAGATGGAAAAAGTTGGGCTGACTGCATATTCTTGGGCTGTCACTGTACCTATGATACAGGACCCCACGTACATCAAGACAGGAGTAACAGGGAAGGCGATCGAGCGGATAGTAGTAGGCCTCCTGCAGTCCCAGAAGACTATGGAGCGGATAAAGAAGTACCTAAGCAACAGTAAACAGAGAGGGGCACGGTCACGGCAGCCCTGGCATGCTATAGGCAGACGGGGACAAACAGTAAACAGAGAGGGGCACGGTCACGGCAGCCCTGGCATGCTATAGGCAGACGGGGACAAAGTGAAACAATTGTCCAAGTGGGAAATTAATGAAGCTGTTTACTGGCCACAGAAAGCCGGTCATAAAGTACCATCTGGGAGCGGACTCTCCTGAACGTTGACAAATATGAAACCTAATAGTTAATAACGCAGAGCTCAAAGGCATGAATTATGAACTAAGGCTAAATGGATTTAGCCTCACGTCACTAGAACAGAGAATAGACAGGGTAAACATGACCACTACATACAAAATAATCTGGGTAATAGACAGGGAAGACCAAAGCACACTAGAGTGGGTGGCACACGAAGAAGGTGACACTGATAAAAATTTCATTCCGAAATGAGGAACTTAAAGATTATAAATATTATTTCCGTTATCAGAGTAGTGAATAAATGGAATGGGCAACGCTAATCGTGGTAGAGGCAGACTGCATACGCAACATTAAATAATAATAATAATAATAATTATAATGATAGTTACCTATATAAATATATAAATGTAGATATAACAGAGCCCATCAGGTTTTGAAACTTGTATGCCAGTCAGTTGATGGTTTAGAGGCAAGACTAAAGAGCTGAAACCTAACTCGTTCTAAACCTAACACAACTAACTGAATGCTACCATACAGACAGCAATACACATTAGCATACATTCATAGGCGCTCTCGTATGTATTTTCATTAGCGTTTCCATTCACTTAATCATACACACTGAACATATAATCATAAACAATACCATAGGTAAGAGCAAACATGCTAAACAATTAAATTCACTTCATACATATTACCATAAACACTACCATAAGCACTACTATACACAAAACATTACCATCATTTCTGATAGACACTTCCCCTTGCTCTGTTGTGAAGACCTCCTGCCCTGTTCCTCACACAGGTCGCTGTCATTCTCTACTTTGCAAGCTGTGCTTATAATGTCTCGGAAACACTAGTAAGCTACTCTACCTGCAGGCGATGAGTCACAATAACGTGGCTAAATTATGTTGCCCAGACCACACACTAGAAGGTGAAGGGATGACGACGTTTCGGTCCGTCCTGGACCATTCTCAAGTCGATTGTCACATCGACTTGAGAATGGTCCAGGACGGGCCGAAACGTCGTCGTCCCTTAACCTTCTAGTGTGTGGTCTGGTCTACTCTACCTGGCACTGCAAAATGTGGTGTTTGTGCTGGTCTTATCTATCGGAATGGATGCTCAGTTATATGAGCTGGCTGTCTGTAATACGTAAGAGGTATTGTTTTGTATTAACCGCGGCTCTTCTTTAACCCGAACGTCTGTTAAATACTTATTATCTGTCGATAGGCCTCACATTATGTGCCATGACACTATGTTAACTTCTATGTCATGTAAAGTCCTTCTCTTTTTGTTAAGGGAACACGCAATCTTACGTATTTAGTGTGTGTGTTATAGAAATCTCCCCGTAAACATTAATCCTCCGGTTTTTCATTGAAGAGTTGTTTCTTTCCTCATCATGAGTGAAGGAAAGTGTCTCGTGTCTTGGTCAGACTCTCACTCCGGTAAACACCACCTTAAGGATGGATCGGTGATGGTGACGTGAAGGTGTCGTCACGCACCTCCCACGTCATGGCGTGACAGCTACTGCAGTACTGACAGCTCCAGGGGGTATATAAGGCGGCCGCGGGTGTCTGGTCAGCAGTTCACCTCGTGACTCCTCCAGCTGAAGTCTCCCAACCCTCAACACAACCATGAAGGTGCCTCGCTTCAAGTTTACATACTTTTTTTACATGTGTATTGTTATATATGTATATATGTTGATCAATCCACACACTAGAAAATGAAGGGACTACGACGTTTCGGTCCGTCCTGGACCATTTTCAAGTCGATTGAGAATGTTGATTGACAATCGACTTGAGAATGGTCCAGGACGGACCGAAACGTCGTCGTTCCTTCATTTACTAGTGTGTGGTTTGGTCAACATACTTCAGCCACGTTATTGTGACCATCGCATGCATATGTATTACTGTTTTATATATTGCTGTTTTGTCCGAGTCTTTTAAACCTCTGTTCTCATACATATGTTAAAGTTATTGTCTCTCGACGCCTCGTCCCCTTCCCCAGCAGTCAGTGGCTGTGGTGCTCTCCGTGGCGGCGGTGCTGGCTGTACGGGCAGCCCCTCAGGGCTACGGCGTCCCAGGGATTGGCGGGTCTAGTGGTTCTGGCGGCTCCGGCGGCTCTGGCGGCCAGTACGCCTCCGCCCCCGCCAACTACAACTTCCAGTGGGACGTCGATGATGCGCAGTCTGGCAACTACTTCGGTCACGGAGAAGAAGCCAACAACGGCGTCGTCCAGGGCAAGTAAGTTGACGTCGAGGCTTGTAGAGTTTTAGTTAATATTACTTTCCTGTGAGTGGTGGCGGAATAAGTTACAGAGGCACACAGTGGGTGGAGGAACTCATTCCCGGGATTTGTCTAGCTAAGTTACAGTTACAAAGTTCATTAATATATGCCTGAATGGGAAATGTGTCTTGTCAGCACCCTCGCAAGCTTATCTTGTCATGGAAGAGCTAAAGACTCAGGCATTTGTACCCTATACGTAGTAATAAGTTATATATTTTCGCTTTGATGTTGCAATATTTAGAATATTTAATACGTCCTTGTTTTCCGCCGTTTCTAGTTGCAGCTTGAACATTACATTATCAAATGACTTCAAAATCAAGCTGATGAAACTACATTTTTTGCACTATTTTCATCTTGACACCTGCTTCCTCGTCCCTCCCTCAGGTACTACGTGAGGCTGCCGGACTCTCGCCTGCAGCAGGTGGAGTACACAGCCGACGACTCTGGCTACCACCCCGTCGTCACCTACGAAGGTCAGGCCCAGTATGGCGGCTCCGGAGGCAGCGGATCGTCCGGTCAAGGAGGCGGCTACTACCCCTAGCCAACTGGCCGCACTTCAGCACAACTTCTTGCTTCATCTTTGTCCTCCTGTGGAATGTATCATTTTCCTTGCTAGTTTTGGCATCGTGAAGAAAATCCAGATGAAAATGGTTGCATCTCCTGAAGATGAGCTTGGTCTGTTGTTTGCCTTTGTATTGCAAGATATTCTTTTATGCAATCAATTGTATTTGTTATTTCTTTTGTTCAAGTTGCCACGCAGGTCTTGGCGTTTATGTAATTTGTTTAAAGTTTAAAAAGGAAATATGTTTTTGTACGGCATTGTATGTAAATAGATGTGCGTGAAGCAGTGTTCTATTTGATTATCCAGAGTGTATAAGGTTATTGTATATTATAACATTAGTTATTAATTATAACCGCCAGGTATTTGTTATAATCAGCATTACATACAACCACACACACACACACACCACACACACACACACACACACACACAGCCAACGGCCATACCACGTTGAGAACACCGCTTCTCGTCCGATCAGCGAAGTTAAGCAACGTTGGGTTTGGTTAGTACTTGGATGGGTGACCGCCTGGAACACCAAATGCTGTTGGCAATAATGTTTTCACCAGTTGATTGACAGTTGAGAGGCGGGACCAAAGAGCCAAAGCTCAACCCCCGCAAGCACAATTAGGTGAGTACAATTAGGTGAGTACACACACACACACACACACACACACAACACACACACCACACACACACACACACACACCAAGGTGAAATAAATAAACTAATCAAGATGAGGCAAAGACACAGACTGAAAATAGAGGAATTGTACAGTGACAAAATCTTTAAGCTGGATAAACTCAATTATAAGGACAGAAGTACCAACAGTACAGAGTCAGTACGATGGCAAAAGTAAGTGAACCTCACCAGCTCAGCCTTCATGTACTAACTCACTGAACCGCTCTTCTTCTGTCTCAAAAAAGGCACCATCTCTCCCATTTCCGTATCGGACACGTATCTCTCAACAGCCTGTATTTCATCAACGAAGGCCAGAGGTTCGTTAATCCTGCGGCCAAACCACCCCGTGTATGAATGAAAAGGATTTACACAAGACTCACAACTAAGGAGGTTCGAACATTTCTTGTTCGTACAATGTTTCAGTGATAACGTCTGTTCGAATCGTAACTCCATAAATGTACTTCAAATACAAATAATTGCCAGCTAAACAGCTAACTTAACTTACCTCTAATCAGTACAGAATGCTAATATAAATGTGACGGTAACGAGCTGGAAATGGTGGTCGGCAGTCTTCCAACTAGCAGTTGTCATTGCTGGGCCACATATAATATAAAAAAAAGGAAAGGAAAAAAAAGAGAAAAAAAGAATGACTGCGTGATTTGGTAATCTGTGGTAAGGTTGTAAAGACGAAAAGCAATAATAAAAAATATGGATTTTAATAACAATAAGAAAACACAAATTGAAATAAATGCAAAAACTTGGCTTACTGGCAAAAACAATAAACAATATAAACATGAAATAGATTACGTTAATGGGAGGAGAATTGACATACAAAAGTAAGTAAAATATGAATGCTGGAATATATGCACTAACTATGAACCTCTATTTGACCACACAGAGTGAGTCACTTAGGAGTTCACAGCTTGCGAGCACACAATATTCTGGCTGGCAGAAACGTAAGGGACTCCAACAATAACTGGTGAGGTCTTGTGATTGGCGGGGACCCGGAGTGGAGTGTTGGTTGGCGGCCAATGAGGAAGCTGGATGGTCGCAGTCGCTAGTTAGGCCGTTGCAGGGTTCGGCGCGTCGACCAGGTGCAGCAGTGGGGGGGAAGGAGGGAGTTGCTGGTACGTGTGGCGAGCTTATAATACGTTTAGCCACTACAAAACGTATCTTTATGTTGATGAGGACAGGAGTGATTCGCAGAAATGGCAGGCTAAATCTCTGATAAGAGATTATCGTCACAACTCTCCCCCGAAGCCTGCCGTTTCGGTGAATCACGTCCCTGGAGGTAGAGTGGGAGGTGGAGCTGCCTCCACCTCATGCACTCTGGAGAGGGCATCAGCGATGATGTTGTCAGGCCCCTTGATGTAGCAGATCTTTAAGTTGAAGCCTTGAAGATATAAAGCCCATCGCAGCAGACGTTGGTTATTAAATTGGGCTTGATGTAAAAATCTCAGAGGGTTGTGGTCCGAATAGATGGTAGTGGACCTAGCACCGTGCAGATATGGTGCAAAGTGTTGTAGCTCAGGACGATGGACAGGAGTTCCTTCTCTATAGTACTGTAGTTCTTCTGATGAGGCTTCAACTTGTAACTGTAGTAGCTGACAGGTAGAACCTCCTCGCCTCGCTGCTGCATTAAGACACTTCGATGCCGGTACCACTGGCGTCGACATGGAGGATGAAAGGCTTCTTGATATCTGGTAGTAGCCCTTTAGTAGGTCTACCTGAGACAGGTAGCGGGCATTACCAATGGCATCCAAAATGTCGTCTACTCTGGGTATTGGGTAGGCGTCCTTCACTGTGACCTGGTTCAACTTCCTATAATCCGTACACAGACGGATTTGCCGTGAGGTTGGGTACCAGGATGCATGGTGAGGCCCAGGGGACTCACAGGGGCTAGCCAGTCCATGGTCCAAGAGATACTGTACCTCAGCCCGCATGACTTCCGTTTTGCTCGGGCTGATTCGGTAGAATGGTTGGCGAATCGGCTGGTGTCAGGTAGCAGTTGGATGTCGTGCCGAGTCACAGTACACTCTTGGGGTCATCTCGAAACAACTCTTGATATTTCTCTGACGAGTTTGATTAGTGGAGCACTATTATCGTCC
>WNGS01164858.1:33626283-33637499 GCA_020271785.1 Procambarus virginalis
TCATGTGATATAAACTCTGCCCACTTATTTCTGCCTCGGCCGTGAATCGAACCCGGCCCCTTTGGACTACGACTATTTCCACAATTTCATGCTACGAGACCCTGTGTTCACAAACCAATACATAATCGCGAATATCACTGATTTATATATAAATATCTTCCTTGCTAAAGGAGGATTTTCATAAAGGAGCTTACAGTCAGAGAAGTGTAGTGGCACAGATGTCATTTTCTCCGCTACATAAGTGGTTCTGTGGTTATTGAGGGGGACGAAAATGTTTCATAACGTGATGGTCACTGTTCTCAGACACCTGTTTTAGTCATCGTCAGGAACAATAGATGAAATAATGTGATCTTCAGTAGCTCAGATCCTTAAACCCTCAAACACCCTGGTCTTACACTAAACATTATCTACTCAGAACTCTCATAGGTTTGACCCACAGGCTAGGAATAAAATAGTTTACCAAGTGCAGCAATTTATGCAATATCTATGGTATGTCAGCCTTTGACAGATGATATACTGCTCATAGGAACCCTTTCTACCAACTCAAATTACATATAGTGTCATATACCTGACAAATTACATACTTCTCTGTGACATGTTCAACAGGTTCATGAACGATAATGTATACAATACAATATTTGGTCAACCATTTATTAAGACATGTATATAATTGATCCATAATTATTTGTCAAAACCAGCATGACTTTTTTTTTGGTATATAATATATACAACACAAACATCCGTGACTAATTTAGAAGTCTCTTAAATGTAATATTGGGCAGGTTGAGGTCAGTTTGGGCTTAAACAAAATATATGTCACCCTGTTCCATAATATGATCACTATAAATTGAAAAGCAAAAATAGTAAACGTCTTAAAGTTTAAGCATAAAGAGCTCATGGCTACGGGTAGTAGCCTCCAGCTGGTGCAGAAGTCCCCTGGCCACCACCGCCGCCGCTGCCACCACTGTAGGAGTAGCCTCCACCTGATCCTGAAGACCCCTTGCCGCCGCCACCAAACTGGGCCTGACCTTCGTAGGTGACGACGGGGTGGTAGCCGGAGTCGTCAGCGGTATACTCCACAAGCTGACGGCGGGTATCTGGCACCTGCACGTAGTAACTGTGGGATGAATATAAGCCCCAGGTTTAGTGTTTGAAGGACTCTATTTATATGGTGAGTACGATATCGGGAAGAAAATTAATTTATATAGAATATTAATCATATCAAAGGCTGACAGCCAGCATTCTAAACAGGGATCGACAAGTAGTTTTCTATTCCGAGGTTGAAGGGAACAGAGTTATGTGAATTGGAAGATGTTTCATGTCTGTGATGTTCATACGATATTTGTTGTTGTGTCATCTCACCTGCCCTGGACGTTGCCGTCGGTTGCTTGTTCCCCGTGGCCGTAGAAGTTGCCTGAGGCAGAGTCGTCAACGTCCCACTGGAAGTTGTAGTTGGCTGGGGCAGAGGAGTACTGGCCCCCGGACCCGCCAGTCCCTGGGACTCCATATCCCTGAGGGGCCGCTCGCGCCGTCACCACCGCCGCCACACTGAGCACCAGAGCCACTGTCTGCAGAATGAGAAACTTACTGAGAAGCTGTTGAAAGATTTCAATGGTAACTGGGATGGATGTTTATACTATGTTCAAGAACATTTCTAGCCTAGCGTCGAACTATAGTTCTGATGTGTCAAGGACGAACTCCCAGACTCAAATATAAACTTTGTGCATTGGTGTAGGATTCAGAATATGCACTTGATGAATACTTTCATGCCTATGTGAAGCTACGAATCACATCTTTCTACTATGACCGCTGCCGGGTACCTTCATCGTCGTGTTAAGTCTGGAGTTGAGAGCTGGACTACTGGCCAGACACCATCGCTCGTCATTATATTTTCTAAGAAACTGTCACGTCACGACATAGAAGTCATGACGTCACTGCACCAGGTAGTGAATGTCACAACTGCTTCAAGAAGCAGCGAGTCGCTGTTAGAACAAGACGTTTTGAGAAGAGAAGGACTTTCTTATTGTATCAAAAAGGTAGTAATTTAAGTCATAATTCAGTAATACATCAATAGTTCTAGGAAAGACAATACATGATAAAACTGCCTCATATCTCGTACGAGGAAAATATTTACATGTTTAACACTACATATAATATTCGGAATGTAATAGTTAATGGAGTAAATACACAAAAACTGCAACGATTCAGCCAAAGATCAACAAACAATTAAAGTACAAACACTAGGTTGTTTACCCGGGCATCCCAGAGTTGTGTATGTGTGTACTCGCCTTTTTATGCTCATCTATTTGCACCTGCAGGATCAAGCATTAACTACTTGTTGTTTCAGATTTAGCTACACGGGACTAAAATTTCCATGTAAACTGAGCCCGTAAAACAGGAGTATTTTTTTTCTTTTTTTAGTCCGCCTTCCTCTTGACTTTGGGGCTTTCTTTCTCTTGGCTTGGATCTCGCCTTTCTAGCCGCTCGTTGTCTAATACAATGACTCCTAACCTGTTTCCCCTATTATATTTGCTTCTCACGTTTCGGGTGGAGTTTGCTTATACAGCCTTCTCATTTAGTTCATTCTATATTCCCATTATTCTTAAAATAAAATATAACTTTCTAACATCTCTATTTCTCATCTAAGTAATATCCACTTCGTTTGTACTTTTGGAATTCGTTGTGAACATTTCCTCTTTTTTCCTATCAATCCCCAAAGTTTTTTAAACGTCTCTATCGTGTCTTCTCTCTCTCTCCTCCTTTTTAATGTCATCAGGTTTAGTTCCTTTAGTCTCTCCATATGCCATCCCTTGCAATTCTCGGAGAAGCCTCGTCTTAAACTTCTTAGTTTTTTTGACTTTCCTTGTGTAGTTATTTTTCTCAGATGAACTGTCATACTCTAATGCGGGTCTCACGTAGGTGGTGCACAGCGATCTAAATTAAGATCGCAATCCCTATTTAGGTTCCTGAATGATGTGCTGACTTTTGCTTGTATAGAGTATACTGATCACACCGAACTTCATATAATTGGTATAACGTATAATCCACTCCAAGAACTTTTTCTCTAGTCGTTACAGGGAGGAAGTTTACCTACATTCTTTCCCTGTAGTCGCTCCATAGTCTCCCCGGCTTGGCGCCTTCTTTTGATTATTACTTACCGTCCCTTTGGTCTGTTGTCACCAGCACTCACCTAGATGTACCTGCAGGGTTTAGCTAGGGTCCAGCCCTGGCCTTCCGAACGTTCGTACATTGTTATAATGACTCATTTCTCACGCTTCTATGATATTTGAATATTGACCTTTTAATCGAATTAGGTTCAATGACTTCTACGTCTTACGTGATGCATTTATTGACCTGAGTGTGGGTTGGTGTATTTATTATTTGTGGCTGCATGATCGAGCTGTTAGCTCCTGGATCCCGTCTTTCTAACCGTTGGTTGTCTAATGTACTGACTCCGTTTTTGTCATGTTTACTACATATATTTCTCTCTAACACATACACACAGTAGGGGGCCGGTGACTGAGTGGACAGCACGCTGGGCATGTAATTCTGTGGTCCGGAGTTCGATTCCCGTCCCCGGCGAGAAACAATGAGTAGAGTTTCTTTCACTCTGATTCGCCTGTTACCTAGCAGTAAATAGATACTTAGGAGTTAGACAGCTGTTACGGGCTGCTTTCTGTGTGTGTGTGGGGGGGGGGGGAGGGGGATATTAGTTAGTAGTTAGTAAAAGTTGATTGACAGTTGAGAGGCGGGCCGAAAGAGCAGAGCTCAACCCCCGCAAGCACAACTAGGTGAATAAACACACACACACACACACACACATTAGGCAGTGATGTGGTGGAGGGTGACTCCATACACAGTTTCAATTGTAGATATAATATAGCCCAGTAGGCTCAGGAATCTGTACGTCAGTTGATTGATAGTTGAGAGGCCGGATCAAAGAGCCAGAGCTTAACCCTCGCAAGCACAATTAGGTGAGCACACACACATTTTTCCAGCATGAAGCCCCCCCATTAGCAGCTGTCTAACTCCCAGGTACCTATTTACTGCTACATAAACTGGGTCATCATGTGAAATATACTCCTCCCAATTGTTTCTGTCTCGGCCGTGAATCGAACCCTGGCTATTAGGACTACAACTATTTCCACAATTTCATGCTAGGAAACCCTGTTGTGTTCACTAACCAATAAATAATCGCGAATATCACTGATTTATCGATAAATATATTCCTTGCTAAAGGAGGATATTCATAAAGGAGCTTAGAGTCAGAGAAGTGCAGCTGCACAGATGACATTTTCTGCGATACATAAGTGGTTCTGTGGTTACTGAGGGACGGAAATTTTCATAACGTGATGGTGACGGTTCTCAGACATCTGCTTCAGTCACAGTCAGCAACAATATATCAACTGACATGCTCTTCAGTAGCTCAGATAATTAAACCCTCAAGCACGCTAGCCGTACACTGAGCATAATATACTCAAAACTTTCACAGGTGTGAACCAACTATAAGGAATAAAAATAATTCACCAAGTGCAGCAATTGCTGCAATATCCATGATCTGTCAGCCTTTGACAGATGATATATTGCTTCTAGGAAAACTTTCTACCAACACAAATTACATACAATTATATTAGCTGACAAATTACATACTTCTGTGTGACATGTTCAACAGGTTCATGAACGATAATATATACAATACGATATTTGGTCAACCATTTATTAGGACATGTATATACTTGCTTTATAGTTATTTGTCAAAACCAGCATGACTTTTTTTGGTATATAATATATACAACACAAACATCCGTGACTAATTTACAAGTCTCCTAAATGTAATATTGGGCAGGTTGAGGTCAGTTTGGGCTTAAACATAATATATTTCACCCTGTTCCATAATATGCTCACTATAAATTGAAAAGCAAAAATAGTAAACGTCTTAAAGTTTAAGCATAAAGAGCTCATGGCTACGGGTAGTAGCCTCCAGCTGGTGCAGAAGTCCCCTGGCCACCACCGCCGCTGCTGCCGCCGCCGCTGCCACCACTGTAGGAGTAGCCTCCACCTGATCCTGAAGAACCCTTGCCGCCGCCGCCGGCACCAAACTGGGCCTGACCTTCGTAGGTGACGACGGGGTGGTAGCCGGAGTCGTCAGCGGTGTACTCCACAAGCTGACGGCGGGTATCTGGCAGCTGCACGTAGTAACTGTGGGATGAATATAAGCCCCAGGTTTAGTGTTTGAAGGACTCTATTTATATGGTGAGTACGATATCGGGAAGAAAATTAATTTATATAAAATATTAATCATATCAAAGGCTGACAGCCAGCATTCTAAACAGGGATCGACAAGTAGTTTTCTATTCCGAGGTTGAAGGGAACAAAGTTATGTGAATTGGAAGATGTTTCATATCTGTGATGTTCATACGATATTTGTTGTTGTGTCCTCTCACCTGCCCTGGACGTTGCCGTTGGTTGCTTGTTCCCCGTGGCCGTAGAAGTTGCCTGAGGCAGAGTCGTCAACGTCCCACTGGAAGTTGTAGTTGGCTGGGGCAGAGGAGTACTGGCCCCCGGACCCGCCAGTCCCTGGGACTCCATATCCCTGAGGGGACGCTCGCGCCGTCACCACCGCCGCCACACTGAGCACCAGAGCCACTGTCTGCAGAATGAGAAACTTACTGAGAAGCTGTTGAAAGATGGTAGTGGTAACTAGGATGGATGTTTATACTATGTTAAAGAACATTTCTAGCCTAGCGTCGAACTACTGAGTTCTATTGTGTCAACGATGAACTTCCGGACTTAAATATAAACTTTGTGGATTGTTGTAGGATTCAGAATATGCACATGATGAATATTTTCATGCCTATGTGAAGCTACGAATCACATCTTTCTACTATGACCGCTGCCGGGTACCTTCATCGTTGTGTTAAGTCTGGAGGCGAGAGCTGGACTACTGGCCAGACACCATCGCTCGTCTTTATATTTTCTAAGAAACTGTCACGTCACGACATAGAAGTCATGACGTCACTGCACCAGGTAGTGAATGTCACAACTGCTTCAAGAAGCAGCGAGTCGCTGTTAGAACAAGACGTTTTGAGAAGAAAAGGACTTTCTTATTGTATCAAAAAGGTAGTAATTTATGTCATAATTCAGTAATACATCAATAGTT
The DNA here is from genome assembly GCA_020271785.1 of Procambarus virginalis. Lineage (NCBI taxonomy): Eukaryota > Metazoa > Arthropoda > Malacostraca > Decapoda > Cambaridae > Procambarus > Procambarus virginalis. The sequence continues at coordinate 33,632,444 of WNGS01164858.1, forward strand.
CTAGGAAAGACAATACATATCTTGAGGTTATCTTGAGATGATTTCGGGGCTTGTTAGTGTCCCCGTGGCCCGGTCCTCGACCAGGCCTCCACCCCCAGGAAGCAGCCCGTGACAGCTGACTAACAACCAGGTACCTATTTTACTGCTAGGTAACAGGGGCATAGGGTGAAAGAAACTCTGCCCGTTGTTTCTCGCCGGCGCCTGGGATCGAACCCAGGACCACAGGATCACAAGTCCAGTGTGCTGTCCGCTCGGCCGACCGGCTCCCTAAAACTGCCTCATGTAAAAATACATGATAAAACTGCCTCATATCTCGTACGAGGAAAATATTTGCATGTTTAACACTACACATAATATTCGGAATGTAATAGTTAATGGAGTAAATACACAAAAACTGCAACGATTCAGCCAAAGATCAACAAACAATTAAAGTACAAACACTAGGTTGTTTACCCGGGCATCCCAGAGTTGTGTATGTGTGTACTCGCCTTTTTATGCTCATCTATTTGCACCTGCAGGATCAAGCATTAACTACTTGTTGTTTCAGATTTAGCTACACGGGACTAAAATTTCCATGTAAACTGAGCCCGTAAAACAGGAGTATTCTTTTTTTTTTTAGTCCGCCTTCCTCTTGGCTTTGGGGCTTTCTTTCTCTTGACTTGGATCTCGCCTTTCTAGCCGCTCGTTGTCTAATGCAATGACTCCTAACCTGCTTCCCCTATTATATTTGCTTCTCACGTTTCGGGTGGATTTTGCTTATACAGCCTTCTCATTTAGTTCATTCTATATTCCCCTTATTCTTAAGATAAAATACAACTTTCTAACATCTCTATTTCTCATCTGAGTAATATCCACTTCGTTTGTACTTTTGGAATTCGTTGTGAACATTTCCTCTTTTTTTCCTATCAATCCCCAACGTTTTTTAAACGTCTCTATCGTGTCTTCTCTCTCTCTCCTCCTTTTTAATGTCATCAGGTTTAGTTCCTTTAGTCTCTCCATATGCCATCCTTTGCAATTCTCGGAGAAGCCTCGTCTTAAACTTCTTAGTTTTTTTTTTACTTTTCTTGTGTAGTTATTTTTCTCAGATGGACTGTCATACTCTAATCCGGGTCTCACGTAGGTGGTGTACAGCGATCTAAATTAAGATCGCAATCCCTATTTAGGTTCCTGAATGATGTGCTCTAACCGTTGGTTGTCTAATGCACTGACTCCGTTTTTGTCATGTTTACTACATATATTTCTCTCTAACACATACACACAGTAGGGGGCCGGTGACTAAGTGGACAGCACGCTGGGCACGTAATTCTGTGGTCCGGAGTTCGATTCCCGTCCCCGGCGAGAAACAATGAGTAGAGTTTATTTCACTCTGATTCGCCTGTTACCTAGCAGTAAATAGATACTTAGGAATTAGACAGCTGTTACGGGCTGCTTTCTGTGTGTGTGTGTTGGGGGGGGAAGGGGAAATTAGTTAGTAGTTAGTAAAAGTTAATTGACAGTTGAGAGGCGGGCCGAAAGAGCAGAGCTTAACCCCCGCAAGCACAACTAGGTGAGTACACACACACACACACATTTTTCCAGCATGAAGCCCCCCCATTAGCAGCTGTCTAGCTCCCAGGTACCTATTTACTGCTACATAAACTGGGTCATCATGTGAAATATACTCCCCCCATTTGTTTCTGTCTCGGCCGTGAATCGAACCCTGGCTATTAGGGCTACAACTATTTCCACAATTTCATGCTAGGAAACCCTGTAGTGTTCACTAACCAATAAATAATCGCGAATGCCACTGATTTATCGATAAAAATCTTCCTTGCTAAAGGAGGATATTCATAAAGGAGCTTAGAGTCAGAGAAGTGCAGCGGCACAGATGACATTTTCTGCGATACATAAGTGGTTCTGTGGTTACTGAGGGACGGAAATTTTCATAACGTGATGGTGACGGTTCTCAGACATCTGTTTCAGTCACAGTCAGCAACAATATATCAACTGACATGCTCTTCAGTAGCTCAGATAATTAAACCCTCAAGCACGCTAGCCGTACACTGAGCATAATATACTCAAAACTTTCACAGGTGTGAACCAACTATAAGGAATAAAAATAATTCACCAAGTGCAGCAATTGCTGCAATATCCATGATCTGTCAGCCTTTGACAGATGATATATTGCTTCTAGGAAAACTTTCTACCAACACAAATTACGTACAATTATATTAGCTGACAAATTACATACTTCTGTGTGACATGTTCAACAGGTTCATGAACGATAATATATACAATACGATATTTGGTCAACCATTTATTAGGACATGTATATACTTGCTTTATAGTTATTTGTCAAACCAGCATGACTTTTTTTGGTATATAATATATACAACACAAACATCCGTGACTAATTTACAAGTCTCCTAAATGTAATATTGGGCAGGTTGAGGTCAGTTTGGTCTTAAACATAATATATTTCACCCTGTTCCATAATATGCTCACTATAAATTGAAAAGCAAAAATAGTAAACGTCTTAAAGTTTAAGCATAAAGAGCTCATGGCTACGGGTAGTAGCCTCCAGCTGGTGCAGAAGTCCCCTGGCCACCACCGCCGCTGCTGCCGCCGCCGCTGCCACCACTGTAGGAGTAGCCTCCACCTGATCCTGAAGACCCCTTGCCGCCGCCACCATACTGGCCTGACCTTCGTAGGTGACGACGGGGTGGTAGCCGGAGTCGTCAGCGGTGTACTCCACAAGCTGACGGCGGGTATCTGGCAGCTGCACGTAGTAACTGTGGGATGAATATAAGCCCCAGGTTTAGTGTTGAAGGACTCTATTTATATGGTGAGTACGATATCGGGAAGAAATTAATTTATATAAAATATTAATCATATCAAAGGCTGACAGCCAGCATTCTAAACAGGGATCGACAAGTAGTTTTCTATTCCGAGGTTGAAGGGAACAGAGTTATGTGAATTGGAAGATGTTTCATATCTGTGATGTTCATACGATATTTGTTGTTGTTGTCATCTCACCTGCCCTGGACGTTGCCGTTGGTTGCTTGTTCCCCGTGGCCGTAGAAGTTGCCTGAGGCAGAGTCGTCAACGTCCCACTGGAAGTTGTAGTTGGCTGGGGCAGAGAGTACTGGCCCCCGGACCCGCCAGTCCCTGGGACTCCATATCCCTGAGGGGCCGCTCGCGCCGTCACCACCGCCGCCACACTGAGCACCAGAGCCACTGTCTGCAGAATGAGAAACTTACTGAGAAGCTGTTGAAAGATGGTAGTGGTAACTAGGATGGATGTTTATACTATGTTAAAGAACATTTCTAGCTTAGCGTCGAACTACTGTTCTATTGTGTCAACAATGAACTTCCGGACTTAAATATAAACTTTGTGGATTGTTGTAGGATTCAGAATATGCACTTGATGAATATTTTCATGCCTATGTGAAGCTACGAATCACATCTTTCTAGTGTGACAGCTGCCGGGTACCTTCATCGTTGTGTTAAGTCTGGAGGCGAGAGCTAGACTGCTGGCCAGACATCCTCGCTCGTCTTTATATTTTCTAAGAAACTGTCACGTCACGACATAGAAGTCATGACGTCACTCCTCCACGTAGTGAATGTCACAACTGCTTCAAGAAGCAGCGAGTCGCTGTCAGAACAAGACGCTTTGAAAAGAGAAGGACTTTCTTATTGTATTGAAAAGGTAGTAATTCATGTCACAATTCAATAATACATCAATATTTCTAGGAAAGACAATACATGATACAACTGCCTCATATCTCGTACGAGGAAATATCTACATGTTTAACACTACATATAATATTCGGAATGTAATAGTTAATGGAGTAATACACAAAAACTGCAACGATTCAGCCAAAGATCAACAAACAATTAAAGTACAAACACTAGGTTGTTTACCCGGGCATCCCAGAGTTGTGTATGTGTGTACTCGCCTTTTTATGCTCATCTATTTGCGCCTGCAGGATCAAGCATTAACTACTTGTTGTTTCAGATTTAACTACACGGGACTAAAATTTCCATGTAAACTGAGCCCGTAAAACAGGAGTATTCTTTTTTTTTTTTTAGTCCGCCTTCCTCTTGGCTTTGGGGCTTTCTTTTTCTTGGCTTGGATCTCGCCTTTCTAGCCGCTCGTTGTCTAATGCAATGACTCGTAACCTGTTTCCCCTATTATATTTGCTTCTCACGTTTCGGGTGGAGTTTGCTTAAACAGCCTTCTCATTTAGTTCATTCTATTTTCCCATTATTTTTAAGATAAAATAAAACTTCCTAACATCGCTATTTCTCATCTGAGTAATATCCACTTCGTTTCTACTTTTGGAATTCGTTGTGAACATTTCCTCTTTTTTCCTATCAATCCCCAAAGTTTTTTAAACGTCTCTATCGTGTCTTCCCTCTCTCTCTCCTCCTTTTTAATGTCATCAGGTTTAGTTCCTTCAGTCTCTCCATATGCAATTGTCGGAGAAGCCTCGTCTTAAACTTCTTAGTTTTTTTTTACTTTCTTTATGTAGTTATTTTTCTCAGATGAACTGTCATACTCTAATGCGGGTCTCACGTAGGTGGTGTACAGCGATCTAAATTAAGATCGCAATCCCTATTTAGGTTCATGAATGATGTGCTGACTTTTGCTAGTGAAGAGTATGCTGATAACACCGAACTTCATATAATTGGTATAACGTATAATCCACTCCAAGAACTTTTTCTCTAGTCGTTACAGGGAGGAAGTTTACCTACATTCTTTCCCTGTAGTCGCTCCATAGTCTCCCCGGCTTGGCGCCTTCTTTTTATTATTACTTACCGTCCCTTTGGTCTGTTGTCACCAGCACTCACCTAGATGTACCTGCAGGGTTTAGCTAGGGTCCAGCCCTGCCCTTCCGAACGTTCGTACATTGTTATAATGATTCATTTCTCACGCTTCTATGATATTTGAATATGGACCTTTTAATTGAATTAGGTTCAATGACTTCTACGTCTTACGTATTGCATTTATTGACCTGTGTGTGGGTTGGAATATTTATTATATGTGGCTGCAACATCGAGCTGTTAGCTCTTG
>WNGS01164858.1:33649387-33668404 GCA_020271785.1 Procambarus virginalis
TGAAGATCCTAGTGTCATCTGCAAAGGATGTTGTGTTGCCTACCTACCAAATATATATCACAAAAAAAGTATAGAATTTGTCCGCAACTTTAAATTCTATTTTGTATTGCTAGAAAGTTTTCACGGGAGCAGTATATCAACCGTCAAAGCATGACAGACCATGGATATCGCAGCAATTGCTGCACTTGTAAACCTTTTTATCCTTAGGCTGCGGTTCTAGCCTGTGAGAGTTTTAAGTAGATAATGTTGACCAGACCACACACTAGAAGTGAAGGGACGACGACGTTTCGGTCCGTCCTGGACCATTCTCAAGTCGCTTGTCACAAGCGACTTGAGAATGGTCCAGGACGGACCGAAACGTCGTCGTCCCTTCAACTTCTAGTGTGTGGTCTGGTCAACATACTTCAGTCACGTATTGTGACTCTTCGCCTGCAAGTAGATAATGTTTAGTCTAACGCTAGGGTGCTTGAGGGGCTTAAAAATCTGGACGACTGAAGACCATACCAGCTGATGTATTGTTGCTGACTTTGACTGAAATAGGTGTCTGAGATCAGTGGTCATGTTATGACAAATTAACGTCCCTCAGTAGCCACAGGACTACTTAGAAAAGAGAATGTTATCTGTGCCGCTGCATTCCGGCTGTCACCAGACTCCGTTGGTTGAGCAGAAAGGATATTTATGACTTATTCAAAGATATTGCTAATGAAAGTGAATTAACTTTTGGAAATAGTAAGGAAAACAGTGTAAAAATGTCTGGTAATATCTTCTCCGTAGTAATTATGGAGGAAGAGAAAGCAAGTCGCTCCGCTAGAATTACTATCCATCGACACTGAAACACTCACGGTTTAATTTAGCTCGTCTAATAGACACCAATTTCGCATCCTATGGATGGTAATAGACGTTAAAGATGTACATAATAGGTTAAGGGATTCGACCCCAAAATTTCATTTAAACAAGTTACAGCCTTGTTGAGCGAACTAAAATTTCATTTAAACAAGTTACAGCCTTGTTGAGCGAACTATATAGTAAACTGAGACAAACATCAACAATCTATTCAAAATATAAATCACTCTAACATTACCGGAGTTTTAACAACGAGTGAGAATTTCAGTTAAACTAGTTTATAATGGACCGCATTCCCATCCTGTGGGCAAGTGGAAGAACGGTTTCAGTGCCATATAATGGGTTCAAATTCTGAATCCCTAATGATCTCTTAGCTAACCAATTTATCTCTGTGGTAAGACAGTTACAAATAATTTACCTACCATGCACCCCCCCCCCCAGACCAATGTATTGAGAGGCGATGGAAAGGTTACAATCAGTTACATCTATTATAAACAGTAGATACACTTTGGATACTTGATAAGATTTGTGGTAGTTCATCATTTGAATTAAATGCACATTTCTTGAACATTTGTGATAGAGTTTTCTTTTCTAAATGAAGTTGGAACATAATTTGTTGACGTGATTCTCCCTTACTCTACATACAACCATAACATGCGACATAATTAGGAAGAAAATTACCAAACTAAAAGACTCGAAAGCCCCAGGTGTGGATGGAATACAATCCAAAGTCATAAAGGAACTGGCAGAAGAACTATTCCTACCACGGAAATTATTTTTCACAAAGTCTCTGAACCAAGGCATAGTCCCCTTAGATGGGATATATGCAAATGTCACCTCTATTTTCAGAAAAAGGCAGAAAGAATTCAGCGGAGAACTACCGTCCAATCAGCTTTCACACATCTGCAAGCTCATAGAGAGAATCCTCATGGAGGGAATCATTCACCATTTTTCAGTGAACAGTACTGTAAAATCGACACAACATGGATTTGTTAAAAATAGATCCTACCTTACAAACCTGCTCACATTTTCGGAAACGGTAACCAACTACTCCGACAAAGGACTTCCGCTTGATGTAGTATACATGGATTTTGCTCAAGCCTTTGATAAGGTACCACATGAAAGACTGACAAAGAAATTACAGGCACATGAAATAAATGGGAGAATACTAGAATGGATAAAACAATAGCTAAAACAAAGATAACAAATAATGGTGCTAAATGGAAATGAATCCGACTGGAAAAATGTGGTAAATGGAGTACCTACCACAGGGGTTCATTTTTGGGTCAACCCTTTTTGTCATATACATCAATGACAGATGAGAATATTACACACCACATCATCAAATTTACAGATGACACAAAGATTTATGGTAAAGTGGGAAATGATTAAGTTGTTGAAGCCTTACAAAGAGATCTACATGAACTCCACAAATGGTCAGAAGACTGGCAAATGCTTCTTAATATTGACAAATGTAAGACTTTGCATGTGAGGCACAACAACCCACGCAACAACTACCAAATTAATAACATCACATTACAGTAGATTGATAAAGAAAAGGACCTTGGAGTCAAAATCCCCCATTCACTGAAAGTTGCACAACAGGTAGGGGCAGCAGTCAAAAAATCTAACCAAACACTTGGAATAATCAAGCGTACCTTTGACTTTAAGGAAAAGAAGGTAGTGATTCAAATGTATAAATCTCTGGTGCGCCTCCATTTGGAGTACTGTATCCAAGCATGGAGACCTCATCTTCATAAGGATATAGCTGCTCTGGAGAAAGTGCAACACCTGGCAACAAAAAACATTCCAAAGCCCAGTCAACTCACGTGCCAGGAACGGTTGAGGGCCACAGGGCTAACAACAATGCAAACTAGGCATGACAGGGCGGATCTTATTGAAACTTTTAAAGTACTGAACAATTTGGAGGATGTTGAGCCGGAAAATCAAAAAGTATGATGTAACACAAACAAGGAGCAACAGTTTCAAGCTCAACAAGTCACAATGTCGGACTGAGAACAGGAAATGTTTTGTCACCCACAGGGTTATAAACGCATGGAACTGCCTACCCGCCGAAGCTGTAAGTGTCAAACCTGTGTTAACTTTTAAACTACAGTTAGAAAAGATAATCAGAGAAAATAGGGGTGGGGAGACATTTGACAACCCGCTGACTTCTTGTCCCCGAACAAACAGAACTGCTAATGTTAGTGGCCCTCAGGTAAACTGAGGTATATTGTTCTCCACAACTACATATAATTAAAACATTTGTTTTAATTTTCTGTTCACATATATAGACAAAAAAATTATGATAATGATTTCTGGAGAATTCATTTTTGAACATCCTTCCTAAGTCGCAACTGAACACAATCTTATGAAATAGATTAATGATTCTACCACGAATCTTTTCTATGACATTAAACATTAATTCGTTCTTATGTCTATAATGAACGACTGCTTCCAGAATATAATTATATGAGCTCGTAGAGAAAGGTTTTGTATGATATGGTTTTAATGAGTAATATATTGTGTTTTTTGTCAACGTTTATGTGTATTGATTGGTAATGCATAATATACTGAATTTTTTAGTAATGTTAAATTTGTGTGTGCTGTTGAATTATACTTAATATAATGTAAAAGTTTATTTTATGTGACACTTGTAATTTCTATTTTTTTTTAATTCGAGCAATGTTGGGTGACCTGGTAATGCATATTGTGCTTGACCTGAAGAAGCATATTGTACCGTATATCTAACTATTATGTGTATTGTGTGGCTCGGTAAAGTAAGCATTGTCTAGTCAGATAAGATATCATATTTGGTGTGTCGTACAAATGCTTAATTTTAATTCTCATAATATTGGACAGTGTAAACATGTACTATACGTATACTGGCTACCTGTATATGTATACTGTATATATGTATACTGGCCACGAAGAAATTAAAACAGTGATGAACAATCTGACAGTGTTCATCACGATGGAAAGATTAAGACAGGAATTTCCTTAAGTACATTCGTATTTAATAATTCATCTTCATAAGGATCATCTCTCTCTCTCTCTCTCTCTATATATATATATATATATATATATATATATATATATATATATATATATATATATATATATATATATATATATATATATATATTCTTGTTATATATATAACAAGCCTGAACAAGCCATTCAGGCTTGTTCGCATATATATATATATTATATATATATATATATATATATATATATATACATAAATATATATATATATATATATATATATGTATATATATATATATATATATATATATATATATATATATATGACATAATTGTGACAAGTAACCTTGTACCCTGCATGTAATCAATGTTGTAACCCTTTTTGTGTAATGAAATTTTCAAATAAAGTTAGACTACATATACACACATACTAAAAAAAATAGGGGTGGTAGGAGAAGAAAATATCAAAGTGTTCAGTGAGGGTCCTCAAGGTCCTCTCTGAGTACTCTTTATTTTCCTCTCCGAGGCTATGGGTCCCTACACTTGCACAAGAGGTGGTACCCTTACCCTTTTATATATATATATATATATATATATATATATATATATATATATATATATATATATATATATATATATATATATGTAGGGACCCATAGCCTCGGAGAAGAAAATAAAGAGTACTCAGAGAGGACCTTGAGGATCCTCACTGAACTCTTTGATATTTTCTTCTCCTACCACCACTATTCTTTTAGTGTGTGTGTATATGTAGTCTAACTTTATTTGAAAATTTCATTACACAAAAAGGGTTACAACATTGGTTACATGCAGGGTACAAGGTTACTTGTCACAATTATGTCATATATATATATATATATATATATATATATATATATATATATATATAGAGAGAGAGAGAGGAGAGAGAGAGAGAGAGAGAGAGAGAGAGAGAGAGAGAGAGAGAGAGAGAGAGAGAGAGAGAGAGAGAGAGAGAGAGGAGAGAGAGAGAGAGAGAGAGAGAGATGATCCTTATGAAGATGAATTATTAAATACGAATGTATAGAGTTATACATGTTGCTGCTAACCTGATAGGCAATACGAGTAAGGTGACACATGTATTGTGTCTTAATGTTCCTACTTTTTTAAATAATAAATCATGAGGAGTAGAGATGGCGATATCTTGTTTCCGATATCCTAGAGAAATAGTATGGATTATTACATTTTCAATAGGTCAAGAATGGTATTCCCTTCACCAGATGCACCTGTTCTGATGCCAAGACTCGTTGCATGTTGGGGCAATTGTGTGACACGTAAACTGAAGCAGTGACGCTGTGACTTCTTCGCCGTGACGAAACAGTTTCTTGGGAAATATAAAGACGAGCGAGGGTGTCTGGCCAGCAGTCCAGCTCTTGCCTCTAGACTTCACACAACCATGAAGGTACCTGATAGCTGTTACATAGGAAATGTGTGATTCGTAACTTAATTTAGGCATATAAGTATTCATGAAGTGCATTTTCTCAATCCTGATAAATGGCACAGAATTTATAAGTCTGGGAGTTAATCCTTGGAACACCAGAAATATCGCTTGAGGTTAGGCTAGGATTGTTCTTGTAAATAGTAAAATTATCCTTCCTGTTTATCATTACAATCTCTAAACTCAGTATTGTGTTTCATGTTGCAGACAGTGGCTCTGGTGCTCAGTGTGGCGGCGGTGGTGACGGCTCGAGCGTCCCCTCAGGGATATGGAGTCCCAGGGACTGGCGGGTCCGGGGGCCAGTACTCCTCTGCCCCAGCCAACTACAACTTCCAGTGGGACGTTGACGACTCTGCCTCAGGCAACTTCTACGGCCACGGGGAACAAGCAACCGACGGCAACGTCCAGGGCAGGTGAGATGACACAACCCATATCGTAAGAGCATCACAGATATGAAACTACTTCCAAGGCACACAAGTTCACTTCAGCCTCGAAACTCAACACTATTTGTCGATCCTTGTCTTTTTATCCTGGCTGCCAGCGTCTGATATGAACACTTTTGTATATATAGTTATATTTCTTCCCAACACCATTCTGAAGATAGTCCTTCGAACACTAAACCTGGGGCTTATGTTCCTCGCACAGTTACTACGTACAGCTGCCGGATACCCGCCGCCAGCTGGTGGAGTACACCGCTGACGACTCCGGCTACCACCCCGTCGTCACCTACGAAGGTCAGGCCCAGTATGGTGTCAGCGGCGGCGGCAAGGGGTCTTCTGGATCAGGTGGAGGCTACTCCTACAGTGGTGGCAGCGGCGGCGGCGGCAGCGGTGGGGGCGGCCAGGGGTCTTCTGCACCAGCTGGAGGCTACTACCCCTAGCCAGTAGCTCTTATGTTTAACCTTTGAGATGTTCATTATTTTTGATAAATAATTTATAGTGAACATTTATGGAACAGAATCAAATACATTATGTTTAAGCCCAACTGACCAAAAGCTGCGTAATATTACGTTTGGGAGACTTGCAAATTTGTCATGAATGTTTGTGTTGTATATTATTTACCGAAGAAGTCATGCTGGTTTTGACAAAATATTTGGATCAAGTTTATACATGTCTTAATAAATGGTTGACCAAATGTCGTGTTGTCTACATATAAACTCATAAACCGCCTAAGTAAGATAGAAACGAGAAACAAATAACGCTTAGTGGGCCAGCCAGAGGCTTAGGGCCCGCGCAGGAATATCCATGCAAAAACAAACAAATATCATTAACCTGTCGTACATGACAAAATTAGGTAATTTGTCAGCTATATGTAATTTGTGTTTTGGGAAAGTTTTGCCAGGAGCAGTACACTGTCAAAATCTAACAGGCCAAGGATATTGGAGATATTGCTGCACTTGGTAAACTATTTTACCCTCAGGCTTGTGAGAGTGTTTAGTAGATTATGTTCAGTGAACGGCTATCGTACTTGAAGTGTTTAGTGATCTGTGCTACTGGAGATCATGTCAGCTGATGTATTGCTGCTGACTTTGAAAGAGTCAGGTGTCTGAGAACAGTGACCATACACAGAGAAATAATGTGATATATCAATGATAAAATTAGTTTTAGCAATGGGGGGTGACTCGAACCCGCGATCAGGGTTCTCCCAGCCGGGCACCTTACCCCTGTACCACTTTATATATATTACAAGTTATATATACTGCGATTCGACTGATTTTTCTGTGTGAAGTTGGAGTGTACGGTTGATGAGCTACTTTACCTACAGCAGTGAGCATGGAGGTTATATGTAAAACTTTGACTGGCTTCAATAGATGCCTCCAGACGTCTTGAGGATTCAGTGGAATCCCAGGTTGTATAATTTATACCATGTCGTGGTACATGGATAAGGTGCGCGGCGGGGAGAACTCTGATCACTTGTTCGAGTCATCCCATTGCTAAAACTGATATTCACAGTAACATTGTTATGAAAAATTTGCGTCTTTCAGTAACCACAGAACCACCTAGAGTAGAGTAGAGAATGTCATCTGTGCCGCTGCTCTTCTCAAACTCCAGGCTCAGGAGCTTTAGCGAAGAGAATAGTTATAGGGAATTCAGCGATATTGGTGGTTATTTGTGAGTACAGTTTGTTATTTGTGAGTACAGTTACATTGTGAGTACGGTGGTTATTTGTGAGTACAGTTATTTGTGAGCACAGGAGAGGTCTCCAAACATGAAATTTTGGAAATAGTAAATGATGTATTGTAGATGGTTGTTAATAACTTTCCGTGGTGATGTGTTGAGGAACGAGTTAGATTGCTGCGTTAGTATGAGTAGTTACAATGAGGTGTTTTCGGGGCTTAGCGTCCCCGCGGCCCGGTCGTCGACCAGGCCTCCTGAGTGACCTTGAACACTGCCTCACACATTTTCTAATATCGCCAAATCAAAAGTAAGTTTAATAAATTTATTTTGCAGCCCATACGTATCCTGTAAGTGGTAAGAGAAGAGGTTATTGAGGTACATAATCAGTTAAGGAACTGACTACAAATGTTCATATACCTAAGAACGTTACAGCCTTAACTTGCCAGTTACATATTTTCAGGCGAGAGGAAATGCATCCGCCAGTCTTGCGATATTCACCGGGGTATTTAACTCCTGTCCATCGCTGGGAAGATCCTGGCTCTGATCCTGCTCAATCGTCTCCTTTAACACCTTCAGCAGGATCTTCTCCCCAGAAAGCCAATGCGGCTTCCGCACAGAACGCGGAGCTGTTGACATGATATTTGCAGCACGACAGCTCTAAGAAAAATGCCAAGAGCAACAAAATGACCTCTTCGTGACCTTCGTCGACCTGCCCAAGGCCTTCGATAAGGTCAGCAGAGGTGGCTTGTGGAAGATAATGGAGGAGTTTGGGTGTCCCGGCAAATTCACTGTGATTGTCTGGCAGTTCCACGATGGTATGATGGCGAAAGAATTGGACGATAGAGACGAGTCAGAAGCCATCCCGGTGACGAACGGAGAGAAGCAGAGCTGCATTCTCGGCCCAACACTCTTCAGCATGTTTTCTCGGATAGAATACCCATCAGATACAGGACTGACGATGGGCTGTTCAACCTCAGGCCGTTACAAAGCTGAAGGAAACTGTCATAAGATACTTCCTGTTCGCTGACTATGCGCTCTCAACGCCAGCACAGAGCAAATGATGCTGCACGAAATGGACTGCTCCTCACAAGCCTGCGACAACTTTGGTCTCATCATCAGCACCAAAAAGACTGAAGTCATATACCAACCCATACCCAGAATACCATACCAGAACCACACATCACTTTCAAGGGGCAGAATCTTCAGCCAGTCGATTCTTGTCACCATACTCTCAAGAGCGGAGAACATGTGATGCCAAAGTCAACAACGTGATCGCTAAGGCCAGCCCAGCCTTTGTAAGATACCGTAAGAATGTCTGGGAGCGGAGAGGCCTCAGCCTTACCACAAAACTGAAGATTTACCGTGCAGTGGTACTCACCCCCCCCCTTCTCTACGCCAGCGTGACGGGGACTGTCTACAGCAGACACGCCAAACAGCTCAATCACTTTCACTTGAGCTATCTCCGCAGACCACATCAGGTGGCAGGACAAAATCCGGGACACAGAGATCCTAATAGGGGCCGTTAATCCCAGCATCTACACCCTCCTACAGAAAACTTAGGGCAGATGGGCAGGCCACGTTGTCAGAATGACAGCTAATTATTTAAACAGCTGGTGTATGGAGAATATTGCCTGGGCACTCATTCTGTTGGAGGCAGAAGAATCGATTCAACGACTGCCTCAAGGTGACCCTCAACGACCTGCACATCAACCACAATACTTGGGAGTCGCTTGCTCAGGACCGTTCAACTTGGAAAAACGAAATCACCCCAATGGCCCCTGTAACATAGAATAGACGGACTACAGAGGCCCAGAAGAAACGTGCCGGACGGAAAGCTGGGGCAACCTCCACCTCTGCAGTAGCACCCACCCACATATGTCTCGTGTGTGGGCGAGCCTTCAGGATCCAGATTGGTCATCTTCGACTCCGAAGGACGAACATCATCACATATTTTCTCATCGCAGATCAACATCCTATATACAGTTCATCAAACTAACATCAATGAGATAAAATTTTAGTTAGAATAGTTTATCAAGAGCCCATATTTATCGTGTGTGTGTGTGAGAGAGAGGCAGAAGAGTTTCTGCGTCAAATAATGAGTTCAAATACAGTTCCCCAACGATCTTTAAACTAAGTAATTTGCATTTTTAATGAGCTAATTACATATAAATTTAATATACCTATCATGCACCCCAGCCCACTCTATTGGGCAGAGACGAAAAGGTTACAACCGCCTGCAAGTACTACCAATAGACAACAGTTGACAAACTTAAGATACTTGATAAAACTTCCTGTAGTTTATCATTACATATTAAATATTTACATATTTCTCGAATATTTGTGATATATTATTTTTTAATAAAATGGGAATACAATTTTTTATGTTATTATCCCTTAATCTATATATATTGTTCTCTGTAACTTTATACAGTATAATGAAAATATTTGTTTTAATTTTCTAAACACACATATACAAAAAATTAACATGATCATTGGAGAGTTAATTTATCAATGTCCTTTCCAAGTCCTAAGTGAAAAAAATCATAACAAATATAGAGATGATTCGTGCTAGAATCACCGAGCTAAACCTTCGATCATATTCAATAACACATAATGTCTACACGAACGACTGCTTCCAAAATTATTATATGACTTTGTAAAGTATATTTTGTGATGTGTCCTTTTAATGCATAATGTATTGTGTTTATGGTAATTTATAATTTGTATGGGCTTGCAAAACTTAATATTGTATTTTTAGTAATGTTTAATTTGTTTGAGCTGTTAAACTTATTATGTTGAAAATATATTAATATTTTCATAATAATAAATCACACAACTCTGGATACATTATGTGGCCAGATAATGTATTTGTCTAGCCAGGTAATGTTTAATGTTCAGTGTGATGTATAAATATATATTTTTGCTAGTAATATTGGGAAGTGCATTGAACTCCCAGATAATATTTTTCCTCCCACGACAAATCTCACACTTCCATTATCACCTAACTCTAATTTATTATTATTATTAGTATCATAACTATTTATTTTTACCATATGGTTAAACTTAAGGTGCTGATTATCCCTAAAATTTTCAAAACAATTCTACCTATCATACTTTGGCTGTATTGTTCACAAATCTGAGTCCAGGATGTCATCAACAATCCGGCCCAAAAACAAATAGGACAATAAGAACCTCCCGACACTTGTACACCGCTCCCTCCGACTACACCTGTCACAGCCCCTCCCTCTCTCTCCCTAGGGAAAGAAAGAACCCCTCCCCCTCTATCATTAAGTAAAGAGAGAGGTACAGGAAGACAGACAGAAACAGCCTACGTGTTGGTCGTTTCATCCACGAATCATGTATATAACCAAAGACAGAGACATACTGGGAGACAGACATACAGGAAGACAGACAGACAAAAATACTGAGAGGCAAACAGAAGATAGAGAAACATGCAGACAGGGCGAAAGACAGTTGCATGAATACTGTGTGATATACTGTGTGCTGAGTCCGCATTTAAATTACTACGTGGCTGCTATTGCGGGGGAGGATACTGCTTGCATTATTTATGAAGGTGTCCAACCATTGATGAAGCTTCATCCACCCAAAGGGTAGCACGGGCATGACCATTAGTTTTTTGTCTTAGATTTAGCTACTCAGAACGAAATGTCCATGTAGCACGGGCTAGAGTGACCGTTAAAAAATTCCGATCCTTATACGCAGTCTTATAAATGTATTGTTTCCTGGAACTCTTGTTGTACTCTTCTATCATGATGTGATTCTTGTATTGACATGAATTACTACCTTTCGAATAAATTAAGGTTGGTCTTCCTTTATCTTGTTCTCGCAGAACAAGACGTCTTGTTCTGCTGCCGAAACTTGCCGCTTCTTGAAGCAATTGAGGCATTCAATACGTGATGCAGTGACGTCATGACTCCTCTGTCGTGACGTGACAGTTTGTTAGGAAGTATAAAGACGAGCGATGGTGTCTGGCCAGCAGTCCAGCTCTCGCCTCCAGACTTCACACAACCATGAAGGTACTTGGCAGCTGTCACACTAGAAAGATGTGATTCGCTACTGAAAACAGCAATAAAAGTAGTCATGATGTGCATATTGTAAATACTCAAACAATACAGGAAATTCAAATATAAATATGGGAGGTTATCCTTGATAGGCAAAAGCTGTAGGTCGACGTTCTAGGTGAGGATTATTTTTTAACATAATGTAAACATCCTTCCTAGTTACAGTTGCCATCTTACACCATCTAAACATCGTCTCACTCTGCAGACAGTGGCTCTGGTGCTCAGTGTGGCGGCGGTGGTGACGGCTCGAGCGTCCCCTCAGGGATATGGAGTCCCAGGGACTGGCGGGTCCGGGGGCCAGTACTCCTCTGCCCCAGCCAACTACAACTTCCAGTGGGACGTTGACGACTCTGCCTCAGGCAACTTCTACGGCCACGGGGAACAAGCAACCAACGGCAACGTCCAGGGCAGGTGAGATGACACGACAACCAAAATCGTAAAAGCATCACAGATATGAAACATCTTCCAAGTCACATAACTCTGTTCCCTTCAGCATCAGAACAGAAAACTACTTGTCGATCCTTGTTTAGGATGCTGGCTGTTACCCTTTGATATGATCAATATTTCATATATATATTTTCTTCCCGATATCGTACTCACCATATAAATGGAGTCCTTCAAACACAAAACCTCGGTCTGATATTCCTCACACAGTTACTACGTACAGCTGCCGGATACCCGCCGCCAGCTGGTGGAGTACACCGCTGACGACTCCGGCTACCACCCCGTCGTCACCTACGAAGGTCAGGCCCAGTATGGTGGCGGCGGCAAAGGGTCTTCTGGATCAGGTGGAGGCTACTCCTACAGTGGTGGCAGCGGCGGCGGCAGCAGCGGCGGTGGTGGCCAGGGGTCTTCACCACCAGCTGGAGGCTACTACCCCTAGCAAGGAGTTCTTTATGCTTAAACTTTGAGACGTTCATTATTTTTTGCTTTTCAATTTATAGTGAGCATATTATGGAACAGGGTGAAATACATTATGTTTAAGCCCAAACTGACCTCAACCTGCCTAATATTACATATAGGAGGCTTGTGAGTTAGACACGAATGTTTGTGTTGTATATATTATATCCCAAAAGAAGTCATGCTGGTTTTGACAAATAACTATGGATCAAGTATATGTGTCTTAATAAATGGTTGACCAAATATCGTATTGTATACTTTATCGTTCATGAACCTGTCACACAAAAGTATGTAATTTGTCAGCTAATGTAATTATATGTAATTTGTATTGGTAGAAAGTTTTCCTAGAAGCGGTATATCATCTGTCAATGGCTGACATACCATAGATATAGCAGCAATTGCTGCACTTGGTGAACTATTATTATTCCTAACAGTTAGTTCAAACTTGTGAAAGTTTTGAGTATATTATGTTTAGTGTACGGCTAGCGTGTTTGAGGGTTTAAGGATCTGAGCTACTGAAGACTATGTCAGTTGTTCTATTGTTGCTGACTGTGACTGAAACAGATGTCTGAGAACAGTGACCATCACGTTACGAAAAATTTCCATCAATCAGTAACCACAGAACCACTTTTGTTTCATAGTAAATATCATCTGAGCCGCTGCACTTCTCTGACTCTAAGCTCCTTTATGAGTATCCTCCTTTAGCAAGGAAGATATTTATCGATAAATCAGTGATATTCGCGATTATTTATTGGTTTGTGAACACAACAGGGTTTCCTAGCATGAAATTGTGGAAATAGTTGTAGTCCAAATAGCCAGGGTTCGATTCACGGCCAATGATGAAATACATGGGGGGGGGGAGTATATTTCACATGATGCCGAAGTTCATGTAACAGTAAATAGATACCTGTGAGTTAGACATCTGCTAATGGGGGGGGCTTCATGCTGGCAAAAAATATGTGTGTGTGTCCTCACCTAATTGTACTCACCTAATTGTGCTTGTGGGGGTTGAGCTCTGGCTCTTTGTTCCCGCCTCTCAAATGACAATCAACTGACATACAGATTCCTGAGCCTACTGGGCTCTATCTATCTACATTTGAAACTGTGTATGGAGTCAGCCTCCACCACATCACTGCCTAATGTGTGTGTGTGTTTGTATTCACCTAGTTGTGCTTGCGGAGGTTGAGCTTTGCTCTTTCCGCCCGCCTTCAACTATCAAATAACTGTTAACTAACTACTAATTTTTCCCCACACACACTCAGAAAACAGCCCGTAACAGCTGTCTAACTCCAAGCACCTACTTACTACTAGGTAACAGGCGAATCAGGGTGAAAGATCTCTACCCATTGTTTCTCGCCAGGGACGGGAATGAACACGGACCACAGAATTACGTGCCCAGCGTGCTGTCACTCAGTCACCGGCCTTCTACTGTGTGTATGTGTTAGAGAGAAATATATGTAGTAAACATGACAAAACGGAGTCAGTGCATTAGACAACCAACGGTTAGAAAGACGGGATCCAAGAGCTAACAGCTCGATGTTGCAGCCACATATAATAAATATTCCAACCCACACACAGGTCAATAAATGCAATACGTAAGACGTAGAAGTCATTGAACCTAATTCAATTAAAAGGTCCATATTCAAATATCATAGAAGCGTGAGAAATGAATCATTATAACAATGTACGAACGTTCGGAAGGGCAGGGCTGGACCTAGCTAAACCCTGCAGGTACATCTAGGTGAGTGCTGGTGACAACAGACCAAAGGGACGGTAAGTAATAATAAAAGAAGGCGCCAAGCCGGGAGACTATGGAGCGACTACAGGGAAAGAATGTAGGTAAACTTCCTCCCTGTAACGACTAGAGAAAAGTTCTTGGAGTGGATTATACGTTATACCAATTATATGAAGTTCGGTGTTATCAGCATACTCTTCACTAGCAAAAGTCAGCACATCATTCATGAACCTAAATAGGGATTGCGATCTTAATTTAGATCGCTGTACACCACCTACGTGAGACCGCATTAGAGTATGACAGTCATCTGAGAAAAAATAACTACATAAGAAAGTAAAAAAAAACTAAGAAGTTTAAGACGAGCTTCTCCGACAATTGCATATGGAGAGACTGAAGGAACTAACCTGATGACATAAAAAGGAGGAGAGAGAGAGGGAAGACACGATAGAGACGTTTAAAAAACTTTGGGNGTAATTAAAGAGCTTATTCCTTTTCCTGTTGGTGAATGGTTGCTCGGAACATCATTCATCCAAAACTTCCGTGTGTTTTCTCCCTAGTGACTCAGGCGGTAGGCAACCAGGCCCAAGAGTCTTACATGAAAAATGCACTATGAACATGCATGATAACTGAGCACGGTCCTCTCCGGTTTGATGCCTCTTGTTCGGGTATAGTGATTATTATGATACTACCTTTAAGTTGCAGCGGCTGAAAAGATACCGCCCAGGAGGAAGAAGGATACAAACATAAGGACAAGAAGGGTTGTGAGGGGTTAAGGAACTATTGTACATACAAGAAATACATAGTATTTAAGGCAGTTGTTTGGCAAATCAATTCGGGAACTAAATATGGTTTATGTAATAATTGGTCTTATGACAGGCCTTGGATAGACACCCAAAATGACCCAGCAGCCAGATGGCGTCCTCCACAATGAAGAGTGTGTTAGTACCTGCGGAATGCAATACATATTAGGAGGAAGCACTAAGCCAGCATGACTATATGGCACTTGGAAGGGATACGGAGACAGGATTGGAGATAGTCCAGGGGAACGGAACGATGCCCAACTACTTGGACCATCGGGGATAGAACACCGACCAGCAAGGAGTCGCCGACCAGCAAGGCGAACCTTCGCTGTACACACTAGTCTATGAGGCTTCAACGTCAAGAAAGTGAATCTTTATTGTACAAGATGATATCCCTCCTTACAAAACTCACCCCTTAGTGCCAAGTCTACCCTTCAGTACATAGACCATCACCACAAAATTACTCCTGAAATATATTGAATTATATTTCCACTGCTGGTAGGCGGTCCCATGTACCTGCTGATGTCCAGGTCCCTCTCGGCATCGCTCCCCCTCGGCCTCGCCCACCCCCCTCGGCGTCCTCGGCCTCGCCCACCCCCTCGGCGTCCTCGGCCTCGCCCACCCCCTCGGCGTCCTCGGCCTCGCCCACCCCCTCGGCGTCATCGGCCTCGCCCACCCCCCTCGGCGTCCTCGGCCTCGCCCACCCCCTCGGCGTCATCGGCCTCGCCCACCCCCTCGGCGTCATCGGCCTCGCCCACCCCCTCGGCGTCCTCGGCCTCGCCCACCCCCTCGGCGTCATCGGCCTCGCCCACCCCCCTCGGCGTCATCGGCCTCGCCCACCCCCTCGGCGTCCTCGGCCTCGCCCACCCCCTCGGCGTCATCGGCCTCGCCCACCCCCCTCGGCGTCCTCGGCCTCGCCCACCCCCTCGGCGTCATCGGCCTCGCCCACCCCCCTCGGCGTCCTCGGCCTCGCCCACCCCCTCGGCGTCCTCGGCCTCGCCCACCCCCCTCGGCGTCCTCGGCCTCTCCCACCCCCTCGGCGTCCTCGGCCTCGCCCACCCCCTCGGCGTCCTCGGCCTCGCCCACCCCTCTCGGCGTCCTCGGCCTCGCCCACCCCCTCGGCGTCATCGGCCTCGCCCACCCCCCTCGGCGTCATCGGCCTCGCCCACCCCCTCGGCGTCCTCGGCCTCGCCCACCCCCTCGGCGTCATCGGCCTCGCCCACCCCCCTCGGCGTCCTCGGCCTCGCCCACCCCCTCGGCGTCATCGGCCTCGCCCACCCCCCTCGGCGTCCTCGGCCTCGCCCACCCCCTCGGCGTCATCGGCCTCGCCCACCCCCTCGGCGTCATCGGCCTCGCCCACCCCCCTCGGCGTCCTCGGCCTCGCCCACCCCCCTCGGCGTCCTCGGCCTCGCCCACCCCCTCGGCGTCATCGGCCTAGCCCACCCCCCTCGGCGTCATCGGCCTCGCCCACCCCTCTCGGCGTCATCGGCCTCGCCCACCCCCCTCGGCGTCCTCGGCCTCGCCCACCCCCTCGGCGTCATCGGCCTCGCCCACCCCCTCGGCGTCATCGGCCTCGCCCACCCCCTCGGCGTCATCGGCCTCGCCCACCCCTCTCGGCGTCATCGGCCTCGCCCATCCCCTCGGCGTCATCGGCCTCGCCCACCCCTCTCGGCGTCCTCGGCCTCGCCCACCCCCTCGGCGTCATCGGCCTCGCCCACCCCCTCGGCGTCATCGGCCTCGCCCATCCCTCTCGGCGTCATCGGCCTCGCCCATCCCCTCGGCGTCATCGGCCTCGCCCACCCCTCTCGGCGTCATCGGCCTCGCCCATCCCCTCGGCGTCATCGGCCTCGCCCACCCCTCTCGGCGTCCTCGGCCTCGCCCACCCCCCTCGGCGTTCTCTTCCTCGGCCTCGCTCTCCCTCGGCGTCCCTCTTCCTCGGCCTCGCTCCCCCTTCGCCTCGCTCCCCCTCGGCCTTGCTTCCCCTCGGCGTCCCTCCTCCTCGGCGACGCTGCACCTGCCTATTTCTCCTAACATTTTGCTCGCTCTTGCCCATACTCCCGTCCCTCTGACACTCATCACGGTCAAGTCTGCCGCATCTGGAGTGGGAAGCCATCATCCTGAGCTCATTACGGACTCTGGGAAGTCTCATTGAGTAGGGCGTCCAGAGCCGTGGGGTACTTCCACTCACTGTAGCTCCAGTACGGGGCGGAGGGTGAGTCTGCGGCCACTAGCATTATCTTCACAGCTCTCCGGCCCAGCGTCTCCCTCTCAGCGAACTCCCATATGGACTCTGCTTCTAAGCTGAGATCATCCTAATTGGTTGACTTGGACGTCATGGACATTATACTATAATAACAATAATTTAAAACGTTCCCTAGAACAGTAACACATTACTTATATTGTGATAAAACAGAAAATGATACACATTTTCACAAAATATACTGTACAGGAAATATCCGGGACTTATTGTGGAGTATAGGTCAAAATACAGTCGTGTTTCTTGGTGTCGTGTGAGTGATATTATGGTTGTTGTTACATTATGGTGGGTGTGTCACATTATGGTGGGTGGGTGTCACATCATGGTGGGTGTGTCACATCATGGTGGGTGGGTGTCACATCATGGTGGGTGTGTCACATCATGGTGGGGTGGGTGTCACATCATGGTGGGTGGGTGTCACATCATGGTGGGTGTGTCCATCATGGTGGGTGTGTCACATCATGGTGGGTGTGTCACATCATGGTGGGTGTGTCACATCATGGTGTGTGGGTGTCACATCATGGTGGGTGTGTCACATCATGGTGGGGGGTGTCACATCATGGTGGGTGGGTGTCACATCATGGTGGGTGTGTCACATCATGGTGGGGTGGGTGTCACATCATGGTACATCTTGGTACAAGACCATAACGATGGATCGCTCCTAATCATTTCGCAGGACACTATACCAGTGAGAGATTCTGCTTACTCGTTCGGTTACTGGCCACACCCACATAACTCCCCGGCACCTACATCACTTACCAGAGGAAAGAGTGAATTTGTTAACTGAGGATTGAGGGAATTTTGTGGCGGTAATGTGACTAGATTGTTGCAATGTTAGGCAAATTAAGGTAAAACGGAGTAATTAACAGCCACTTTAATCTCTGGAAACTACATATTAAGTTTTATGTAAGCTATTAGGGAACTCACACTATGGGTTTACTATGATAATTCGATAATTATTCGTGTTTACATCTCTTGGGAAGCCACCACTTGTCTGCCACTATACTTTCTGTGAGAAAAAGGCACTAATAGTTTATTATTACGAGTTCTTTTAATGAATATTGTATATCCTGGTAATATATATATACAGTAATATATATGTTCATTCGATACATATGTAATATATGTCCTTGTAGGTCCCTGTGCCCTTCTTCACACCTTTGAGGTCAACCCCGGAACTCACAGTCCTGCGACGGCGCTGGAACCAATCGTATTGGGCGTTTGCCTTTCCATTGGAGACTTTCAGCGCCGTGGAGAGGGGGACCTGCTGCCTGGGTAACAGCTTCTCCTCCGAATCAACCTACCCTGGCTTGGCGCCCTGGTGAGGCCACTCCAGACCGACAACCAGAGCGCAACTCCATAGTCTCCTGAGACTGATGGATGCCTACTAGTGTAAATTGTTACGTATGCCCTGGTTATGTATGGTGTAATATGTGTCCTGGTAATGTTAAAAGAGGTCCCTAGGTACTATTTAGTAGTCATCCATCAGTCTCAGGAGACTATGGAGTTGCGCTCTGGTTGTCGGTCTGAGTGGCCTCTCCAGGGCGTAAAGCCATCGTAGGTTGATCGGGAGAGAAGCTGTCACCCATGCAGCAGGTCCCCCCGCCCCCCCACCCACCCCCTCTCCACGGCACCAAAAGTCTCCAATGAAAGGCAAACGCCAATAGGTTGGTTCCAGCGCCGTCGCAGGAACTGTCAGAACCAGGTTGAGGGAAGCCTTAACCTTTAACTATTTACTGGTAGGTTAAGGGAAGCCGCAGGTGTAAGGAGACGTAGCCAAGTATTTCCTCCTGCACAGGAGTCGAACCCGGGACCAGTCGG
>WNGS01164858.1:33735651-33760017 GCA_020271785.1 Procambarus virginalis
AATACCCATCCCGTGAGCGGTAGTGGACCCTATACCAACGTCGGTGGACCACATACCCATCCCTGTGAGCGGGGCAACTAACCTAGGTAGTGACCCACATACCCATCCTGTGAGCGGATTAGGGACCCCACATACCCATCCCTTGAGCGGTAGTGGACCACATACCCATCCTGTGAGCGGTAGTGGACCCCCAGCATACCATCCCGTGAGCGGTTATAGGACCCTACAACGTCGGTATTGCAACTCCTCAGGAGCCTGTGAACCACATACCCATCCTGTGAGCGGTAGTGGACCCACATACCCATCGCTCGTAGCGGTAGTGGACCCACATACACCATCCCTGTGAGGGTTGTGGACCCACATACCCATCCATGGAGTGGTAGTGGGACCCTCACATACCCATCCCGTGAGGGTAGTGGACCCCATACCCATCCTGTGACGGTAGTGGACCCCATACCCATCCTGGAGCGGTAGTGGACCACAATACCATCCGGAGCGGTAGTGACCCACATACCCATCCCGTGAGGGTAGTGGACCCACATACCCATCCTGTGAGCGGTAGTGGACCCACATACCCATCCCGTGAGCGGTAGTGGCAACAGTTACAGAGGCACATAGCGGGCTCAGGAACTGAATCCTAATATAATCTAGCGAAAGCAATCTACATCTTGATAAGCTGGTACACAGTGTAATTATGTCTCAATATCAAATCAATAGACTTTTCATACAACAACAATGACCACAACAGTTTTAAGCTGAGTAATTTATAGCTGTGGCGAGCCAGCTATATAATCTTTCATTTGTAACAATTGTGAGTTGGTTATTGCTATATGCAATAATAGACGTGTTTGTATGTTACAGAAACCGCTGCAATATTATTTCTGATATCAGCCAAGAACTCTGCAATTAAAGAATTAACACTAGCAACATTGGTGTCAAGCCTGACACTGATTGACACTGAAAATGATCACTCAAGCTGACACTGGATCATTTTGATCAAATTACTGGCCAGTCAAGCCTGTCCCTGGGTCAAGTTGCACAGAGATTTGACTGTCAGAACTGACTCAATACAAGGAACACTCACCTGGGCGCGAACTCTTGATCTCAAGGTCGGAAATGCGTCACTCTTGCCACTCAACCAACAGCTCTACATAAGAATTGGAACTTGGCGTAAAACCAAGAATCTTCTTTTAAAGTATTTCAAGCTATCTCAACTTCTCTCCACTCTCTCGAGTTGCCTGGGAGGCATCTTAAAGTAATTATGAGAGGAAAACTCTCAGGCAGAATTACTATATAGCAGGGTCCACTACCGCTCACGATGGGTATGTGGGTCCACTACCGCTCACAGGATGGGTATGTGGGTCCACTACCGCTCACGGGATGGGTATGTGGGTCCACTACCGCTCACAGGATGGGTATGTGGGTCCACTACCGCTCACGGGATGGGTATGCATGGGTCCACTACCGCTCACCGGATGGGTATGCATGGGGTCCACTACCGCACATGGGATGCGTATGCATGGGGTCCTCTATCACCTACGGGATGGGTATTTTAGAGAACATACAATAAATAAACAAAATCAAATCACCTGTTCCTTATCCTCGCTCAAGACCCGATTATAACGAAGCGGATTGGATAGAGAGATCCCCCCACGAGGATAGTGAGAAGTTCCTCCCCACCTTGGTACCTCAGGCGTTTACTCTGAGAGCTTCACAACTCTTCCTCTAGCCCAGGCTCCAAGTCCAATACAGACTCTCAAATACAATTCTAAAATTAATTAATATTTATTACTATTACTATCCCCTCTACTACAGCTTACTTTGCTCCTCAGCTGTGAGGAGCCTATTTATTGCCTGTCTCTACTTCCTCATCACAATCGACTTGAGAATGGTCCAGGACGGACCGAAACGTGTCGTCCCTTCACCTTCTAGTGTGTGGTCTGGTCAACATACTTAGCCACGTTATTGTGACTCATCGCCTGCGTATTAATTAATAAGTCGGTATTTGATGTTGTGTATCGGACGGATATTGTTTTGATGATGGGTTGAATCTGCGACTGAAATTTGGAAATTATGAAGAAATTTATGAAGTGCGAATGATGTTCAAACCACACATCAGAAAGTGAGAAAACGACAGCGTTTCGGTCCGTCCTGGACCATTACCAAGTCGTGCTTCGGTCCACAACAGACCGAAATGTCGTCGATTCTTCTTTTTTCTGACATTAAAACCTTCAGTGAACGTTATTGTGATTCACAGTCCAAATGAAGTACAGATATTAAGGCTGCTTCTCCAGTGCTGCTCAGGAATGGTGATACGTTTGTGCCATTGTTAGCAAGTCGTGTGACGTTGCTAAGCACATTGGACAGTATCGAAGCTTATCTTATACAATCAAAGCCCATTCAGGCGTCCCCATTTGTTCGCCACGTTCCTTAGATGACTGCAACGAGCGGCTTCGAGACTTGTGAGACAGTGGTTCTCTCGCGTGACTCAACTCAAGGACTTTGGACTCGTTGTTTTGTTGTTGCGTTAGACAGCACAGCCCGTCCAGAGCCCGTCCAGAGCCCTTGTCACCTGGACTTATCTGTACAATCACTGTTGAGGCGTCTGTCACCTGGATTCCTCGATACAGACAAGAATTGAAGCTTATGTTACCTTAGGGCAGGATATAGAGTGTCTTATATCCGGTTAACGAGTAATTAGCGAACAGACCAACACCACAATGTGACGTTCACCCGGTCAGCCCTAGTCAGGTTGGATTCTGGTATCCGTATTTAGGTCTGAAAGCCGGCGCATCTTTTTATTATTTGTCGTAATTTAGGTCATCCTCTAGGTCCTGGAACCGGTTAGGTCATTCAGTGTCGTGTTTAGCACCTGAACAAGGTTTGACATTTGTTTGTCATCTAGGTTTGACCTTTTTCGACATTCATTTTCATCAGTGTTACGTGGGCAGGGGCGACCAGAGTGAAAGGAGCGGTGCCCATTCGTCTCGAAATGCTCAGGGTTTAAGACTGGGTCCTCTCGCTTGCCAGAGTATCCAAATATTTTGAAGTAAACCTGTCGTTCATCTAGTTTACCATTTTGTGTTGCGTCGCGTCTGGGGCATGGTGTGTGAGCGACAGGATGGCCTGATGGGTTAGTGGAGCGCCTGATGATGGCTTCTTGGGTCATCTGATGGTTTCGTTGGGTGTCCTGATGGCTTCGTTGGGTCACCTGATGGCTGACCCAATATTTCTCAAGTACTGTATATACAAACAAGCTATATCGAGCACCAGCGTGATGTGACCAGCTAGCGAGGCCTCGTCTGGCAAGTGGACGATGACTTAGCGATGACCGTCGCTGCGGCCACTCGCGCGGCGCCCAGAAAAACAGAACCGGTCAAGTGTGATATTTATACTGACCCGGAGACGCTGGCGGAAGCCCAGGGGACGACTTGCTGCTTGCACTCTTCATTTGGCGACGTCTTCGCTTGATGTGGTCTTCCTGGAGCTAGTTTCCGACTGGGGTTTGAAACTGGGACACCGCGGAGGTTGTGATCGCGATCACGTGTTGGTGGCAGGTTGTGTATCTGGGATATTATAGAGATTTGATTACGAACATTCGGTTCAGAACCTTAAAATACTCTCGAAGCTTCTAAAAAGTTTTCTGTCCTGCAGACACTGAGAGCGAGAGTTGTGGTCACACACCACAGACTCAGTAAACTCAGTTAAGAGAATAGGTGTTGGTATACCTCATTTGTATAGAAACAGCACTGCAAGACAACGACAACACGCAAAGGTTGCTTGTTACACCGACTCATAAGGAACTTCATCCAATTCGCTATAAATGTCGTCCAGGACAGCTTGAAGTGGTTTTTGTTTTTCGTCGACAACTTTTTAGCAGAAATAGAAAATGTCGTCGAATGAGGCGAGAGATGATCTTTAAGTAAAAGTATTTTTTTATATATATAAAATCTGTTGAAATATTACATAATTTCGCCACGCGAGAAACTTTTTAATGATGTATCTCTAGGTTAATTATTTATTAATACTAAAGTAAGTTTGGTGCCTTGTACAGCGGAGTGTCTGGTCCTCTATGATGGGGTTCCCTCCCGCTGACTCCCACAGGGAAGGATCTCACCTGAGGGCAGATAATCCGTCCACAGATACAATACACCAACAGGAAAATTTAGTAACGGTGAAAGTTGTAACAATACCGTCAAGAGATAATTGTAACGTATCTCGCCCAGCCAGCAGGTCGTCCCACACACGACCCTGGCGCCCATCTCACCCAGCCAGCAGGTCGTCCCACACACACGACCCTGGCGCCCATCTCACCCAGCCAGCAGGTCGTCCCACACACACGACCCTGGCGCCCATCTCGCCCAGCCAGCAGGTCGTCCCACACACACGACCCTGGCGCCCATCTCACCCAGCCAGCAGGTCGTCCCACACACACGACCCTGGCGCCTATCTCACCCAGCCAGCAGGTCGTCCCACACACACGACCCTGGCGCCCATCTCACCCAGCCAGCAGGTCGTCCCACACACACGACCCTGGCGCCTATCTCACCCAGCCAGCAGGTCGTCCCACACACACGACCCTGGCGCCCATCTCACCCAGCCAGCAGGTCGTCCCACACACACGACCCTGGCGCCCATCTCACCCAGCCAGCAGGTCGTCCCACACACACGACCCTGGCGCCCATCTCGCCCAGCCAGCAGGTCGTCCCACACACACGACCCTGGCGCCCATCTCACACAGTCAGCAGGTCGTCCCACACACGACCCTGGCGCCCATCTCACCCAGCCAGCAGGTCGTCCCACACACACGACCCTGGCGCCCATCTCACCCAGCCAGCAGGTCGTCCCACACACGACCCTGGCGCCCATCTCACCCAGCCAGCAGGTCGTCCCACACACACGACCCTGGCGCCCATCTCACCCAGTCAGCAGGTCGTCCCACACACACGACCCTGGCGCCCATCTCACCCAGCTATGCAGCAGGGCGGAATTTATACCAAAATTTAATAGATATTTATTTGGATGTTAAACAAAACACTTGATGAGGTTTAAAGTAAAAGATTAATCCAGAAACCAAATCATAGAGGTGTGTGAATGTGTGCCTTTTTACAGGCTTGAGATGTTAGCTCTTGGACCCCGCCTTTCTAGCAGTCAGATATGTACTGTACTGACTCTCGCCCTCTTCTATTGGTGTTTATTGTGAGCATTTCCTCTTTTTTCCACTGTCGATCACTTTAAGTGTTTTATATGTTTCTATCATGTTTCCCCCTCTTTCTTCTCCTTTCTAGCGTCGTCAGGTTTAGTTCCTTCAGTCTCTCTTTTCGTACTTAATCTCTCGTAATTCTCTGACGAGTCTCATTGCAAACTTCTGGGCTTTCTCGAGCTTTCTTTTGTGGCTTTTAAGATGGGGCTCCACGAAGGGGCGGTATACTCTAAAACTGGCCTCACATAGGCGGTATTCAGTGATCCAAAACCTCCTAATTTAGGTTCCTGAAGGATGGTCTGACTTTTACCAGAGTATGCGGCTGGCGCTATTCTATTTATATGAGCCTCTGGAATTAGGTTTGGTGTTATGTCCACTCTCAGGTTTTTTTGTCTTAACGTTTTAGGAAGGTAGTTTCCCTTCAACGGGTATTGGCCATTCGGTCTCTTGGCTCCAGATCCCATTTCCATCACATTGTGCTTACGGGGGTTGAACTCTGGCTCTTTGGTCCCGCCTCTCAACAGTCAATTAACTGATAGCAAACTAAGCAAACTATGCAAACTATGCAAACTAAGCAACAAAGCAAACTAAGCCGATTTATGCGGCAAATTATCAGTCATCGCCAACGTTGACACCCGCCAGAAAGTTCGACAAAATTATTAGTGACCCCGGAATGTGGCCTCTTGGAGAGTGGCTTCTCCTGGATGATCTCAGTGACTCTCAGTGTAATGTGTGTTGACCTGGAGGTGGTGGAACAGTCCACAGTCACACCAGGTGTCGTCATTTTAGCCCTCTCCAACATCCAAGATGATTCCATTCACCAAATGCTTTAGGAATAACATTTTCTTACATAAATTAATATATTTATATATGCAGAATAACCACATGTGATTAATAGAGAATGCTTAACGCGTTTTCGTCTAATTCGCCTTCATCAGAGCAAAGTAGAATGAAGATTGATCTTCATTCTACTTTGCTCTGATGAAGGCGAATTAGCCGAAAACGCGTTAAGCATTCTCTATTTTTCACATGTGGTTATTCTGCATACTTGAATCAGTGTTTTTGTGATCATTGTTGCATATTTATATATGTATGAATATATGAAAGTATCATTTTGGGGCAACTTGAACCGGTGTTCTGATGATTCCCAGACACCTGCCTTAACCCACTCAGCCACGAAAGGGCAAAAGCCACCATACAACCCGGGACTATTGAATTCACTGGGAGGTTCTGAAGGCCCGAACTGGTGCCCAACCAGTATTTTACGATTGACCCGCCTACAATGTGCCCTTCCTTATAGCAAGCAAATTTGTTATATTTCTAATTTACTAACTCTAGGAGGCTTTGGGTAATTGGGCTCTGGATCCCTCCCAAGCGTCTACCAAACCTAAATGTTGGAATAATGATGTGAAAGGTTTGAGATAATTAATGAAAACCTCTGTATAGAAAAGAACAAGTATAGAATACAGCATTGGCAAATATACTTATGAGTCATGTATTGGAGAAGATAGCACAGGAGATCGACCCAGGAGAACCTGAGGGTTACATCGAGAAATAATAACTTTCTCTCTCGTAGGCTCGGAGCCTCTGAGAAAGAGAGGAGCTTTTTTNTGGATCAGGCTATCAGTCGGGTGGATCAGGCTATCAGTCCGGGTGGATCAGGCTATCAGTCCGGGTGGATCAGGCTATCAGTCGGGTGGACCTGTGACGCTGAGAGGAAGGGCGTGAATCGTTGCTCTTTTCACAGGTGTAGACTTGATTGACAGTTGTAACCTGTGTGGGATGATATAAGGAGTGTGAAAGCGCTCTGTTAAAATTGTGTCCGTGTTTAAGTACTAAATGCAAAATTCTTTTTCCACATGTATTTAAGTTTTACAATTATTGAGGTCGCTTCTGCAGTAATCTGGATCAGGCTCTTGATTTTAGTCATGAATAAGTCTCTGTTCTTGTTTGACTGTGATAGACTAGTTTCTGGTTTCATATGCATTTTTTTATCCGCTTTGATAATCTATATTTGGGTGGAGTTCAAAGTAGGGAAGATAACATTAACACAGTCTCTACAGTTTCTTTTTTCTGTCGTATTTAATAGCTTTGTTATAAACTCGCATTAGATTGTCAGGCACTACTTTTATAAATCAATGCTGCCCCTTTCGCTACTAGGGTTATCGCCTCCAGGTGCTCCACTGTTCTCAACCTGATTACTTTCTCCAACACTTCACAAGGAACACTTCTTAGTGACACTGGTCTGTAATATATGGCTCCCCCACCACTTTGTATCCTTTAGTATATAATACTGGTACTACGTATGCATTTTTCCGGAATTTTAGGAGATTCCATCGTCTCGAGTGGTGTTGGATGCCTCAGGTGACGAGCTGACCCAGTCTCAAGACCTAGCACAGATGGAAGTCTGTGACATCCTGCCTGGTCTATGTGTCGCCAGTGCTGCTGAGAGGACTTCAAAGGGAAAACTAACGGAGAAGGTTTTGACCGAACTCCACAATCTTCTCAGTAAATGACGTTTAGAAAATTACAAATTGTTTCAACCCAAACTGGTTAATGTTCACAGAATGAGAAACTGTCATGACTCTCCAGCACTCCATATTAAGGAGACTAGATACTGTGGTGGCTCGTTTTGGGGTACTAATGGTACGATTCAACTATCACGATTCGTCAAGAAGTCCAATGCGCTGTACCTGGCCACGACCTCGACCCATCATCGCCCCGGACACAAGTCTCACTGCCTCCACTACCACTCCAGAGACTACCCCAGACGACCACGAGGTCGATCTCAACAGACTCCAGAACACTCAAGACCGTGCAGCACAAACAGAGGTATTTCCCTCTCCAGCTTCCAACTCTCCTACCATCACCTTCTCAACAGACGCGCTAGCAAATAGTCTGTCTAATAATATTAACAGCACCTCCAACGTTCCTGAAATAGCTTCTACCACTAATCCACGACATCTGAGACTACCTCAGGCTGTGAGACCAATGACTAAACCAACTACAGGGGGAACGGACTCCTCAGACGAGGAAATCTTAGTAGGAGCTCCACCGCTGCAGCACAAATACGACACCTACTCGATACAAGACCTCCTCGTGGAGGCCACTTCACCAAACTCCAACGACAGCACGGCCAGGTCAACTCGTAGCAAGTCTAAGCCAAAGAAAAAACGGAAGACCTAGAGGTCAACACTAACCCACCAGCTCCATAACTGGTACAGCCAGCCCTCCGAGGCTGAAATCCATCATGAAGACCCCCATCCATCCCCCAGACCTCTAGTATCAGCTACTGGTACTGGTAAGGGTTCGAAAGAGCCTCTACTTCATCCCCTTGCCACCTTTAGGGTGGCTTAATCTTTATCAAACAATCAATCTACAAGCTAACACTGGTGTTTCTCAAGACATTTATTCACATAAAAGGGATTGATGGTTTGTATCCCAGAGGCCCTCAGATCAAATCCATTACCATGAGAAACTAAACCTCCCTCAAACCATCTAGATATTTGTGATAGTCTGAAAGAATATTATGGTTCCAGTAGTCTGTGTAACCTGGGAAGTGAATCTTTGTGCTAAAACCAGATTATTCTCAAGTTAGAACTTCATTATAAATCATCGCTTTAGAATATAAAAAGTGTTGCTAAAACCGTTTTCATTAAAGAATTGGGGTTTCTGTAAACGGAATTATCGGGTACACTGAAATAGTTTTCGAATTCCATATTTCCCATTACTGTCAATAATAAGCATATTATCATTAGATCCCAATGTCCAATATTTATTTCCACCGCCATCCCCCCACTCCACCACGCCATAAAAAATAGCTGCTATCGGAGCAATGCACTAATGAGCCACAGACGCATTAGAAAGAACTTTTTCCGTGCCAGAGTAGTTAATAAATGGAATGCACTAGGAAGTGATGTGGTGGAGGCTGACTCCATACACAGTTTCAAATGTAGATATGACAGAGCCCAGTAGGCTCAGGAATCTGTACACCAGTTGATTGACGGTTGAGAGGCGGGACCAAAGAGCCAGAGCTCAACCCCCGCAAACACAACTAGGTGAGTTCTAAAGACTTGCACCCCAACCACACCTCATCTCGGCATCACCCAAAAGACAACTGACTTTCGCGCCGTTTTTCGTTTGGCGGCAACAGTCCCTCGAGGGATCTTAGTTTACTTAACAATTGACTATGTCCTCTCCATTCAGTCTTGATAATGATGCTTATAACTGCCAGACAATGCCAGTTGTCTGTCTGATTTATTAACTACATTCTCAGTGTTGTTAAGGATTTTTAATCGTGTTATATTCACTTTCAGGAGAAAGGACTGAGAAAGGCGGGAGAGTCGTGTTCGTAACCCGTGTTGGCGCTGAGACGTAGCCCGTGTTGGCGTTGAGACTTAGCCCGAGTTGGCGTTGAGACTTAGCCCGAGTTGGCGTTGAGACGTAGCCCGAGTTGGCGTTGAGACGTAGCCCGTGTTGGCGTTGAGACTTAGCCCGTGTTGGCGTTGAGACGTAGCCCGTGTTGGCGCTGAGACGTAGCCCGTGTTGGCGTTGAGACGTAGCCCGTGTTGGCGTTGAGACGTAGCCCGTGTTGGCGTTGAGACTTAGCCCGTGTTGGCGCTGAGACGTAGCCCGTGTTGGCGTTGAGACTTATCCCGAGTTGGCGTTGAGACGTAGCCCGTGTTGGCGCTGAGACTTAGCCCGTGTTGGCGTTGAGACTTAGCCCGTGTTGGCGTTGAGACGTAGCCCGTGTTGGCGTTGAGACTTAGCCCGTGTTGGCGTTGAGACGTAGCCCGAGTTGACAATTGAGACGTAGCCCGTGTTGGCGTTGAGACTTAGCCCGTGTTGGCGTTGAGACTTAGCCCGAGTTGACGTAGAGACGTAGCCCGTGTTGGCGTTGAGACTTAGCCCGAGTTGGCGTTGAGACGTAGCCTGTGTTGGCGTTGAGACGTAGCCCGAGTTGGCAATTGAGACGTAGCCCGTGTTGGCGTTGAGACTTAGCCCGAGTTGGCAATTGAGACGTAGTCCGTGTTGGCGTTGAGACTTAGCCCGTGTTGGCGTTGAGACTTAGCCCGAGTTGGCAATTGAGACGTAGCCCGTGTTGGCGTTGAGACGTAGCCCGAGTTGGCGTTGAGACTTAGCCCGAGTTGGCGTTGAGACTTAGCCCGAGTTGGCGTTGAGACGTAGCCCGTGTTGGCGTTGAGACTTAGCCCGAGTTGGCGTTGAGACGTAGCCCGTGTTGGCGTTGAGACTTAGCCCGAGTTGGCAATTGAGACGTAGCCCGTGTTGGCGTTGAGACTTAGCCCGTGTTGGCGTTGAGACTTAGCCCGAGTTGGCGTAGAGACGTAGCCCGTGTTGGCGTTGAGACTTAGCCCGAGTTGGCGTTGAGACGTAGCCTGTGTTGGCGTTGAGACGTAGCCCGAGTTGGCGTTGAGACGTAGCCCGAGTTGGCGTTGAGACGTAGCCCGTGTTGGCGTTGAGACGTAGCCCGTGTTGGCGTTGAGACGTAGCCCGTGTTGGCGTTGAGACGTAGCCCGTGTTGGCGTTGAGACGTAGCCCGTGTTGGCGTTGAGATGTAGCCCCGAGTTGGCGTTGAGACGTAGCCCGTGTTGGCGTTGAGACGTAGCCAGTCCATGGTTTTAACAACCGTTTTGCTGCTCCCTGTATATAGTTGCCTCAGCGAATTTAGTACCCAAATAGCCTTCGGGCCATTTGGGTACTTGTGGTGTTCCCAGTGTCTAGTCTCCTTTTATATAAAGTGCTGGAGAGTCATGACAGTTTCTCATTCTTTGGACCATCAACCAGTTTTAGGTTGAAACAATTTGTAATTTCCCAAACGTCATTTACTGAGAAGATTGTGGAGTTCGATTCAAACCTTGTACGTTAGTGTTTCCCCTTGAAGTCTCTCACAGCAGCCTGGCGACACATCAAGACCAGGCAGGATGTCACAGACTTCCATCTGTGCTAGGGTCTTGAGACTGGGTCAGCTCGTCACCTGAGTGCCATGCCAACACCACTCGAGACGATGGAATCTCCTAAAATTCCGGAAAAAATGCATACGTAGTCCCAGTATTATATGAACTAAAGGATACAAAGTGGTGGGGGGAGCCACTATATTACAGACCAGTGTCACTAAGAAGTGTTCCTTGTGAAGTGTTGGAGAAAGTAATCAGGTTGAGAACAGTGGAGCACCTGGAGGCGATAACCCTAGTAGCGAAAGGGCAGCATTGATTTATAAAAGTAGTGCCTGACAATCTAATGCGAGTTTTATAACAAAGCTATTAAAATACGACAGAAAAAGAAGACTGTAGAGACTGTGTTATGGTGTTATCTTCCCATACTTTGAACTCCACCCAAATATAGATTTATCAAAGCGGATAAAAAAATGCATATGAAACCAGAAACTAATCTATCACAGTCAAACAAGAACAGAGACTTATTTACATGAACTAAAATAAAGATCCTGGATCCAGATTGCTGCAGAAGCTGCTGAATAATTGTAACAATTACTTATATACAATGTGGAAAAAAAAAATTACATTTAGTACTTAAACACGGACACAATTTATTTAACAGAGCGCTTTCACACTCCTTAATATCATCCCACACAGGTTACAACTGTCAATCAAGTCTACACCTGTTCTGAAAAGAGCAACGATTCACGCCCTTCCTCTCAGCGTCACAGGTACACCCGGACCGATAGCCTAATCCACCCAGATTGATAGCCTGATCCACCCGGACTGATAGCCTGATCCACCCGGACTGAGCACCTCCGCACCCTGCGGCTACTTACAGTTGGCTTATAAAACACGCAAATGAAAGATTTCTATAAATTAAACACACAGTTTATAAAATATTTTTATTTATTTTATAATCATAAATTCTCGGTATAAAAAATACATTTATATCTCATGCACTCATAATAAGCTTGGCGTAGAGACTGGCTCAGCTGTGAGAGGCACTCACGCTTACTCACACGAAGGTGGCTTGATGAACACAAGCAGAACATAACATGAAGGTGGCTTGATGAACACAAGCAGAACACAACATGGAGGTGGCTTGATGAACACAAGCAGAACACAACATGGAGGTGGCTTGATGAACACAAGCAGAACATAACATGAAGGTGGCTTGATGAACACAAGCAGAACATAACATGAAGGTGGCTTGATGAACACAAGCAGCAGAACACAACATGGAGGTGGCTTGATGAATACAAGCAGCAGAACACAACATGGAGGTGGCTTGATGAACACAAGCAGCAGAACACAACATGGAGGTGGCTGATGAACACAAGCAGGACAACACAACACGAAGCAGCTGAAATAAGCGAGACCATGTGGGCGAGGGACGCGAGTCCTACAGACTCCTTCAGGAGGAGGAGGAGGAGAAGCAAAAGTAGCTCTTAGGCATCGTCATCAGCTAAGCTCCTGCGGGGAACCTCTCAAGGCCTCTAAACACATTACATTCTCCCTTAACACAGGAGATATAACGAACGAGAGAGAGAGAGAGAGAGAGAGAGAGGAGGAGGAGGAAAAGCGAAAACACAATGTAAAAGAAAAACAATACTGTACACACAAAGTAGGAAAATGTGAACGCCGCGCTAGAATGAACGCCTATTTTCCAGGCTGGGCGTAGAACTCCGAAGGGGGTGGCGCCGGCTTGCCATACCCTTGGCTAGGAGCGGTAGGGTACTGAGCCTCGCCTTCGAAGGTGACGGTGGGGTGGAAGCCGTAGGCGTCGACGTAGTAGTCCACTCTCATGAGCCGGGTGTCCGGAAGCCGGACGTAGTAACTGTGGATGGAGGAACATGCCGAGTTATAATTTAAAAAAAGCTGGTCCAGAAAAAGTACGATTTTAGAAGGTATCGTTATTTTTTATGAAGCGAAAGTGTTCTAACACACAGTAGGTCTCTATGACGAGATATCATCAAGTGCGTAGCATTAAACTTAGCTTAGATGAGGTATACTCGCTCAAGCTCTTCCGAGTCAGCTGAGATTGTTCACATAAACTGACCGCCTCTGTGTTCCTGGTCACTGTAGACTCTCCCACCCCTCTGGTGTTGGTAACCGTAGACTCACCCACCCTCTGTTGCTGACCGCTCTGTACCTCTGTGGTTGTGGTGACCGAAGACGTACCTGCCCTTGGTGTCATCTCCGTCCCTGTGCTCCTGGTGACCGTAAAAGTTGCCGGAATAATCGTCTTTGACGTCCCACTGGAAGGTGTATTGAGCTGGAGCGTCAGGATACTGGGGTTCCTGGTAGTTGTAGGCGCCCTGGGGAGCCGCCCACGCCGCCACCGCCACCAAGAGCACCAGAGCCACAGTCTGCAAGAGGAACAACATTGTCAGGTCGAGTACTGGGACGCTACTGACCCGTACCGTCGCCTTCCGTCTCGACAATCGTCTTAGGTTCGCCTCAGTCACGTAAGAGAGTTCGTGTCTCGTCAGAGTACGACGGCCGGTCACATTCTGCAGTAAACAGAGTGGTCAGTCATCCACTGTCACTCCACACTTCCACCTTCGGGAAGTCTATACTTGCCGGAACTCCATGTTGAAATATTAGAGCGAAGCACACCGCGTTGAAACCTTGTGTGTTTTCAAGTCAAAAAAAGAGGATCTCTCCGTAACTTGGCACTGAGAGCCGGCGAGTCACTTGGTCATATGTGTGTGTCGTAAGTTGTAAGTTCGATATGAGTTGAGGTGTGAGTGTTAGGGAGCCAAGTACCTTCATGATGGTTTGCTAGCAGGAGGAGAAGCTCAACTGGTGGTGGTAGGGCAGGAGGAGGTGGGTTTTATATGCTGGGTATGGTGGGCGGGGCAGCTGACCCGTCGCGCCTCTCTCTCTCCTGCATCAACTCACACCAACACCCACCTGCTCACATGGACGGCTGTCTTGCCCCACCCACCCATCCACCTCCTGCTTCCGGATGTGTTTAGTATGGGTGTAACGCACACAGCATCCGTCATGTGTCTTCTGTCCCCGACTAGTGACTGTTGAGGTCATTATCCACCATTCAGTGACTCTAGAGACATCAACCACACAGTCCAGTACATTCTGGGGCTTCACACTCCGCCCAGTTCATCATGGGGTTCCTTACCAACCATATAATGCATTTTGGAGTACCCAGTCTGCTTCAATTAATTATGGGGCCCCTCATACTCCATCTAGTGCATTCTAAGAAACTCACCTGTCGTCCAATGCATTCTGAAGCCTTTCTCCAATCTTCCATTTACCCAATGGGATCTCGTGTCCATTTAAGTAATTTCTGTGGCTCTCACCAATAGTCCAGTGGCTCAAGGGACCCTCAGTCATCGCAAAGAGGCTAATAAGGTTCTTAGCCATCCAATCCAATGCATTCCCGCAAAAGAGACGTGGTTCTTGCTTTATCTTGTAGGTTTTTCAGATCGCCACAGAGATTCTTAGATATGGTAGTGATATAATGTGTGTGTGGTTTTGTGTATCGGCTACCAATGTCTTCGTCAATGAGAATAAAAGACTACCGAAGCCCTTTGGCGAGGACGCTACCCAAATCAACCTCATTTTATATACGTCTAACTTACGCTTGAAACAATCTAGCAATCCCACATCTGTTATGTCACCCAGTAATTTGCTCCATAAATCAACAACCTTTATTTCCAAAATAGTATTTACCCAGGTTTTTCCTCAATCCAAACTTATCATATCCTTTTTTTCATATGATACTTTGTGTTGATATATTTAACACTTTCTTTTGTCTCTACATTCATATATACAATTAAGTTAGCTCTTACTCTTCGTCTTTCAAGGGAATATGATTTATTTTTCTTAATCTCTTTCCATGAGGAGGGTTTCTAATTCCTGGGATTAACTTTCTCATTATTTTGTATATATTCAAATGCATTTATATCCATTCAGTAGTATAGAGATAAAATTGAACTGCAGATTTAACTGGAGCCGAATAAGAGCCAGATAAAGCTGAATAATAACATTAGAAGTTATTATTCATAATATATATATATATATATATATATATATATATATATATATATATATATATATATATATATATATATATATATATATACGTGAACACTTGGACTGGCTTCAGTAGCGACCTCCAGACTTCCTGTGATTTCAGTAGGAATCCGGTTGTATGACTTTACAAGTCGCGGTGGTCCAGTGGTAGAGTACGTGGCTGGCAATGCCCTGGACTCAGGTTCGCGTCGATACTAATGATATAATTCTCAGATATTTTTCACATTAAAATTTGGCCTTTTCAGCATTGACCAGCTTGTATCTGGTAATTTTGTTATCATTACCTAGATTCGAAACCCTACATTTGTATGCATTAAACTGCATCTGTCGTTCTTTCGTCTACTTAGAGAGCCTATCTTGAATATAGTTCTTGCCTTATTTTTGTATTATCTGCAAATTTGCAAATATTGCTGCTCAGTCATATATCTAATTAATTTATATAATTCATTTATAAATCGTTTATAAATATTGCAAACAACATATATCCAAGAACAGAGCCTTGAGGCACTCCACTTAAAACAGTTTCCCACTCTGACTTAACTCCAATTATGTAAGATAGGTATAAGACCCTTATTAATTTAATCTTTCTCAAGTGGTTCTTAGGGGCCTATACTTGCCCTTATTTGTATCTTATTTGTATATAAGAGCGGGTGGATAGGCTGGGCGGCCTAACCACAGCCAGGTCAGAGGGTAGGAAGGCTGGGTATACCTTGGACCCGCGGGAGGTGGGGGGGGATGGAATAGGTGGTAACGAAGCTCCGCTCCAGTTGTTGATTAGGAGGGAAAGTGACGGTGACGACTCCTGCCCTTCCCACCGGCCCGGTACTCGCTCCCCGGTACACCTGTCCAGTACACCCGCACGTTACAGCCGCCCGGTACACCTCCCAGTACACCCGCCCGGTAAACCTCCCAGTACACCCGCCCGGTAAACCTCCCAGTACACCCGCCCGTACACCTGATCTGTACACTCGCTCAATGCAAGAAAATCTCTGAAGTTTGTGCAATCAATATTTAGTGAACTCAAACCTCACTAGGATGCACAATAGCACTGCTGTCTACAGTAACTACTGCCTACAGTAGCGCGGATACGAGAGACCCGTCCAACCCGTGCCATTTATCGTGTGTATTGTCAAAGCCAAGTTCCCAGGCCTCCTCACATCCTCTAACGTTCCTCTGGCGTCTGTCTATCGCACGTCTGATCCTGTATCCAGGATGATCATTACAACCTATTCACCTCATCACCTCTTTCTCTCCCTCGGCGAAACAGCCTGAGATGCTAGCCTGGTGTACCCTGATGGGTAGCGTTTCTACAGCCTCTCTGATTGGTCAGATTTCCTTCGGTACGATAGGCATAACTAAATTAAGTATTCCTTAAATTGATCTAGATTTATATAAATATATATAGATTTTATATACATTTTTATTTATTCTAAAATTTATCTAGACATAACCTGACTGGGTTATGCATGCTTCGCAGCCGTATATATTAAACATCAAATTAAATTATAATCCTACAAGTGTTCAATATATTTAATCCTACAATATTTAATATATATACAGTATAATTTGTTAATTACCATGTTTAATTATTTTATGTAGGACGGGCCAGACTGCATGGAAATAGGGAGATTAAATAAGGCAGGAGAACACGACTACTCAACGTTCACAAGAACACGACCCCAAAACGACTAGGAGAACACGACACGGTGACTAGGAGAACACGACACGGTGACTAGGAGAACACGACACGGTGACTAGGAGAACACGACACGGTGACTAGGAGAACACGACACGGTGACTAGGAGAACACGACACGGTGACTAGGAGAACACGACACGGTGACTAGGAGAACACGACACGGTGACTAGGAGAACACGACCCCAAAACGACCAGAAGAACACGACACGGTGACTGCTCTGTCACTCCCGTTCAGCCCCAAGGCGGGTCGGGTCTCCGTTCTCTCAACTAATAAGTCGATTTTTTTAAGGATTCGTCGCATCCTTCCCCGTGATACATTAACGAAAACAAAGCACCGTAGTGTCGACGTTCTCGATGCATTGGCCTCGATGGGTTAGGTGGGTTGCTTGGGGTTTGTTCGTTTTTGGTTCTGCAAAATTGATTCATTTTTTTTACAGAGTGCCAAATTAAAAGAGCGAATGTCAACATCACAACTTGTGTCAGTAACTTTTCAGAAAACTCTTCTTTCTGTCTTTTCGTTACGCCAGTCAACATACAACATAGCCACGACGTCAAACATTCAACTTAACCACAACGTTTTAGAAACGTTTTTTAAAGTAAAAAATAACGTTCAGAAAAAAAAATAAAAAATAAGCGGTGTGTGTGTGTGTATTCACCTAGTTGTGCTTGCAGGGATTGAGTTTTGCTCTTTCGGCCCGCCTCTCAACTGTCAATCAACTGTTTCTAATTACTACTACTACGATTTTTTTCAACATCTCTCACACACACACACACCACACACACGCACACACACACACGCAAAGGGGTACACGCACAAGGGGACACAGGTGGAAACTGAGTGCCCAAATGAGCCACAGAGATATCAGAAAGAACTTTTTAGTGTGAGAGTGGTTGACAAGTAAAAATGCATTAGGAAGTGATGTGGTGGAGGCTGACTCCATACACAGTTTCAAGTGTAGATATGATAGAGCCCAATAGGCTCAGGAATCTGTACACCTGTTGATTGACGGTTGAGAGGCGGGACCAAAGAGCCAGAGCTCAACCCCCGCAAACACAACTAGGTGAGTACACACACACACACCAGGAAGCAGCCCATGACAGTTGACTAACTCCCAGGTACCTATTTACTTCTAGGTAACAGGGGCACAGGATGGAAAAAAACTCTGCCCAATCTTTCTCGCCAGCGCCCGGGATCGAACCCGAGACCACAATACCACATGTCCAGTGTGCTGTCCGCTCGGCCGGCCGGTCCCCCGACACACACACACACACACACTTAGCCTCAGCCCCCAGCCTAGCTAGCTGAGAGGGGAGGATTCCAGCAACCAGTTCACTTTTC
Source organism: Procambarus virginalis (assembly GCA_020271785.1). NCBI lineage: Eukaryota > Metazoa > Arthropoda > Malacostraca > Decapoda > Cambaridae > Procambarus > Procambarus virginalis. The sequence goes on from WNGS01164858.1 coordinate 33,753,908, forward strand.
CTTCATTAACTTAGAGAGCAAAAAAAAGAGACACAACATTCACCATAGAGCCTCAGAGCGTGTCTGGTCCCAGTAAATCAAGACTTCGCCCCAGATGAGCTGATTGACGCACTTTCCTTCCCCTCAAACAAAACTTTTCCCGCCGCCCAGTTGGACTTACTCTACCACTCAGGCGAGACTGGTTACTGGTGGGTTATCGGGACGGTAAATTACCTGTCTATTGTCTAATTACCGGTCTACCGTTTAATTAACAGTCTATGGTCTATGATTATTCTAGTTTCAAAAATCAAAGCGTCTCAATATTATATGCTCGCAGGATACTCGAAGTACAAGCAGAAATACATTATACATTGATGTATGAATATATTATAAACTAGTGAATGAGGATACTTACCTCCATGTACATGTGTGTGTGCACGTGCGTGTGTGTGTTTTTGTACTCACCTAATTGTGCTTGCAAGGGTTGAGTTCTGGCTCTTTGGTCCCGCCTCTCAACCGTCAGTCAACAGTTGTACAAGTTCCTGAGCCTATTGGGCTCTATCATATCTCTATTTGAAACTTTGTATGGAGTCAGCCTCCATCACAACACTACTTAATGCATTCCATTTGTTAACTACTCTGACACTGAAAAAATTCTTTCTAACGTCTCTGTGGCTCATCTGGGTACTAAGTTTCCACCTGTGTCCCCTTGTTCGTGTTCCGCCCGTGCTAAAGAGTTTGTCTTTGTCCACCCTGTCAATTCTCCTGAGAATTTTGTAGGTGGTTATCATGTCTCCCCTTACTCTTCTGTTTTCCAGGGTTGTGAGGTTCAGCTCCCTTAGCCTTTTCTCGTAACTCATTCCTCTCAGTCCGGGACCAGTCTGGTGGCATACTAGACTGGTCCCAGAACTGCGTGTGTGTGTGTGTGTGTGTGTGTGTGTGTGTGTGTGTGTGTGTGTGTGTGTGTGTGTGTGTGTGTGTGTGTGTGTGTGTGTGGACTGTTGGGCAGCACTTAGCTCCTGGCCCCATCTGTATTACCCATCACGCTCGTGTCGTCGACAGACTTGTCTCGTCAGTTACACCTCAGAGGTATGTCTCTGAAGTGCTGACCTCTGCAGGACCTCATGTTATCGTATACATCATGTCGGATACATCACAGGACCTCAGGTTATCGTGTACATCATGTGGGATATACCCATGGAACGATTTCCTCCATCAGCAGAAAGACCACCAAGAAGACTAAAGAAGAATGGGCAGGAGAAAGTGAGCTTCAAGGCTCACATATTCAAACATAGATGGGATTACAAATAAATCCAGTGAACTTGGAGAATAGGTATGAGAAGAAAACCCAGACATAATAGCACTCACAGAAACAAAGCTAACGAAAACCATAATAAATGCAGGTTTCTGCAGAAATACTATGTAGTTAGGAAAGAGAGGGAAGGAAGAGGTGGAGGTGGATTAGCTCTGCTGATAAGAAGAGACTGGAGTTGCTTCTCTGTTTTGGATCCTCTGGTAGGTTGGGATAATGGCACCTTAGTAAGCAGCTTCTTGATATTGGGAAACCTCAGGAGGTCGGGCTGGATTCTCAGGGAGCTGCATGGTCGGCTCCATGAAGCTGATGTTGCAAGGATGGCGTGCCTAATACACCATCTTAAATCGCTGTAGTCTATGCTAGTCACATGGAAACACCTTCACAAATGGAAATTCAGCATTCATTCTCCTAATATCACAGCTCCTCTATTCTCGTATCACTGTTTCTTGTCCTCGTATCCCAGCTTCTTGTCCTCGTATCCCAGTTCCTTGTCCTCATACCCCAGCTCCTTGTCCTCATACCCCAGCTCCATATTCTCATAACCCAGCTCCTTGTCCTCATACCCCAGCTCCATGTCCTCATAACCCAGCTCCATATTCTCATAACCCAGCTCCTTGTCCTCATACCCAGCTCCTTGTTCTCATACCCCAGCTCCATGTTCTCATACCCCAGCTCCTTGTTCTCATACCATAGCTCCTTGTCCTCATATCCCAGTTCCTTGTCCTTGTATAGCTTCTAAGTGCTATATAGTAATTTTGCCTGAGAGTTTTCCTCTCATAATTACTTTAAGATGCCTCCCAGGCAACTCGAGAGAGTGGAGAGAAGTTGAGATAGCTTGAAATACTTTAAAGAAGATTCTTGGTTTTACACCAAGTTCCAATTCTTATGTAGAGTTGTTGGTTGAGTGGCAAGAGTGACGCACTTCCGACCTTGAGATCAAGAGTTCGCGCCCAGGTGAGTGTTCNTTTGGGTAGCGTCCTCGCCAAAGGGCTTCGGTAGTCTCCTCCAGTCATTTGTTCTTAATGACGAAGACATTGGTAGCCGATACATAAACCACACACACACACACACAAACACACACACACACACAAACCACACACACACACACACCACACACACACACACACACACACACACACACACACACACACACCACACACACACTGTGGGGCCAGGTAGCCTGGTGGATAGCACGCAGGATTCGTAATTCTGTGGCGCGGGTTCGATTCCCGCACCCAGCAGAAACAAATGGGCAAAGTTTCTTTCACCCTGAATGCCCCTGTTCCTAGCAGTAAATAGGTACCTGGGAGTTAGTCAGCTGTCACGGCTGCTTCCTGGGTGAGTGTTGTTGTGTGGTGTGGAAAAAAAAGTAGTTAGTGTAGTTAGTAAACAGTTGATTGACAGTTGGAGGCGGGCCGAAAAAGCAAGCTCAACCCCCGTAAATACAACTAATTGATACCACACACACACACACATTACATCACTAACACACCTAAGAAATCTGTGGCGATCTGAAAAACCTACAAGATAAAGCTAGAACCACGTCTCTTTTTGCGGGAAAACATTGGATTGGATGGCTAAGAACCTTATTAGCCTCTTTGCGATGACTGAGGGTCCCTTGAACCACTGGACTATTGGTGAGAGCCACAGAAGTTATTTAATGGACACGAGGTCCCAAAGGGTAAATGGAAGATTGGAGAAAGGCTTCAGAATGCATTGGACGACAGGTGAGTTTCTAAGATGCACTAGATGAGTATGAGGGCCCCATAATTAATTGGAGCAGATTGGGTACTCCAAAATGCATTATATGGTTAGTAAGGACCCCATGATGAAATGGGCGGAGTGTGAAGCCCCAGAATGTACTGTACTGTGTGGTTGATGATTCTAGCAGTCGCTGAATGGTGGATAATGCCCACAAAAGTCACTGGTCGAGGACAGAAGATACATGACTGCTGTGTGCGTTACACCCATACTAAACACATCCGGAAGCAGGAGGTGGATGGGTGGGTGGCAAGACAGCCGTCCATGTGAGCAGGTGGGTTTGGTGTGATTGATGCAGGAGAGAGAGAGGCGCGACGGGTCGCTGCCCCGCCCACCATACCCAGCATATAAAACCCACCTCCTCCTGCCCTACCACCACCAGTTGAGCTTCTCCTCCTGCTAGCAAACCATCATGAAGGTACTTGGCTCCCTAACACTCACATCTCAACTCACATTGGACTTACAACTTACGACACACATATGACCAAGTGACTCGCCGGCTCGCATTGCCAAGTTACAGAGAGATCCTCTTTTTTAACTTGAAAAACACAAGATTTCAACGCGGTGTGCTTCGCTCTAATATTTCAACATGGATTTCCGGCAAGTATAGACTTCTCGAAGGTGGAAGTGTGGAGTGACAGCGGATGACTGACTACTCTGTTTACTGCAGAATGTGACCGGCCGTCGTACTCTGACAAGACACTAACGTGACTGACGTTATGTCTCGTCAGAGAATGTCGCGAGAATCCAAGAAAATTATCGAGACGGAAACGACGGTACGGGTCAGTAGCGTCCCAGTACTCGACCTGACAATGTTTTTCCTCCTGCAGACTGTGGCTTTCGTGCTCTTGGTGCGGCGGCGGTGACGTGGCGGCTCCCCAGGGCGCCTACAACTACCAGGACCCCAGTATCCTGACGCTCCCGCTCAATACACCTTCCAGTGGGACGTCAAAGACGATTATTCCGGCAACTTTTTACGGTCACCAGGAGCACAGGGACGGAGATGACACCAAGGGCAGGTACGTCTTCGGTCACCACAACGGCAGAGGTACAGAGCGGTCAGCAACAGAGGGTGGGTGAGTCTACGGTTACCAACACCAGAGGGGGGAGAGTCTACAGTGACCAGGAACACAGAGGCGCTCAGTTTACGTGAACAATCTCAGCTGACTCAGAAGACTTGAGCTAGCAGAACACAACTGATTAAGCCATTAACACACGAGTTCATGTTTAATGCTACGCACTTGATGATATTCGTCATAGAGACCTACTTGTCGTGTTAGAACACTTTCGCTTCATAAAAAATAACGATACCTTTCTAAATCGTGTTTTTTCTCGACCAGCTTTTTTTAAATTATAACTCGGCATGTTCCTCCATCCACAGTTACTACGTCCGGCTTCCGGACACCCGGCTCATGAGAGTTGACTACTACGTCGACGCCTACGGCTTCCACCCCACCGTCACCTTCGAAGGCGAGGCTCAGTACCCTACCGCTCCTAGCCAAGGGTATGGCAAGCCGGCGCCACCCCCTTCGGAGTTCTACGCCCAGCCTGGAAAATAGGCGTTCATTGTAACGCGTTTACATTTTCCTACTTTGTGTGTACAGTATTGTTTTTCTTTTACATTGTGTTTTCGCTCCTCCTCCTCCTCTCTCTCCTCTCTCTCTCTCTCTCTCTCTCTCTCTCTCTCTCCCTCCTCAGGCTCTCTCTCCTCTCTCTCCTCTCCTCTCTCTCTCTCTCTCTCTCTGCTCTCGTTCCTTTATATCTCCTGTTTTAAGGGAGAATTTAATATGTTTAGAGGCCTTGAGAGGTTCCCCGCAGGAGCTTAGCTGATGACGATGCTTAAGAGCTTCATTTGCTTAATTCTCCTCCTCCTCCTCCTCCTCCTCCTCCTCCTCCTCCTCCTCCTCCTCCTCCTGTTGGAGTTTGTAGGACTCGCGTCCCTCGCCCACATGGTCTCGCTTTGTTCAGCTGCTTCGTGTTGTGTTCTCTGCTTGTGTTCATCAAGCCACCTCCATGTTGTGTTCTGCTGTGTTCATCAAGCCACCTTCGTGTGAGTAAGCGTGATTGCCTCTCACAGCTGAGCCAGTCTCTACGCCAAGCTTATTATGAGTGCATGAGAAATAAATGTATTTTTTATACCGAGATTTATGATTATAAATAAATAAAATATTTTATAAATTGTGTGTTTAAATTATATAAATCTTTCATTTGCGTGTTTTATAAGCCAACTGTAAGTAACCGCAGGGTGCGGAGGTGCTCAGTCCGGACGGATCAGGCTATCAGTCCGGGTGGATCAGGCTATCAGTCCGGGTGGATCAGGCTATCAGTCCGTGGATCAGGCTATCAGTCCGGGAGGATCAGGCTATCAGTCCGGGTGGACCTGTGACGCTGAGAGGAAGGGCGTGAGTCGTTGCTCTTTTCAGAACAGGTGTAGACTTGATTGACAGTTGTAACCTGTGTGGGATGATATTAAGGAGTGTGAAAGCGCTCTGTTAAATAAATTGTGTCCGTGTTTAAGTACTAAATGTAAATTTTTTTTTCCACATTGTATATAAGTAATTGTTACAATTATTCAGCAGCTTCTGCAGTAATCTGGATCCAGGATCTTATTTTAGTTCATGTAAATAAGTCTCTGTTCTTGTTTGACTGTGATAGATTAGTTTTCTGGTTTCATATGCATTTTTTTATCCGCTTTGATAAATCTATATTTGGGTGGAGTTCAAAGTATGGGAAGATAACACTATAACACAGTCTCTACAGTCTTCTTTTTCTGTCGTATTTTAATAGCTTTGTTATAAAACTCGCATTAGATTGTCAGGCACTACTTTTATAAATCAATGCTGCCCTTTCGCTACTAGGGTTATCGCCTCCAGGTGCTCCACTGTTCTCAACCTGATTACTTTCTCCAACACTTCACAGGAACACTTCTTAGTGACACTGGTCTGTAATATAGTGGCTCCCCCCACCACTTTGTATCCTTTAGTTCATATATACTGGGACTACGTATGCATTTTTTCCGGAATTTTAGATTCCATCGTCTCGAGTGGTGTTGGCA
>WNGS01164858.1:33765690-33785030 GCA_020271785.1 Procambarus virginalis
AAGGTCTGTGGCGTTGTCTAGTCGGTTCTGCTATTTTGCATGTTCAAGGCGAATCTGGCACGTGTCCATAGGATCTTATGTGAGTGTGTGTTTCATTTAGACTGTTTCCTGAAGTTGTCTGTTATGTAAGGGTACTAGAGGGGGGTATCCGGCGTTGCTCGGGTAATGAGCTACATATATTCTCCCAGATCCTTCTTTTGTTAATGTTGTTGTTTTAGATTCAGCTACTGGGAACAATAAGTTCCAAGGAGCACGGTCTGTGCTTAGGAGCCGGTCGGCCAAGCGGACAGCACGCTGGATTTGTGATCCTGTGGGCCTGGGTTCGATCCCAGGCGCCGGCGAGAAACAATGGGCAGAGTTTCTTTCACCCTTTGGCCCTGTTACCTAGCAGTAAAATGGGTACCTGGGTGTTAGTCAGCTGTCACGGGCTGCTTCTTGGGGGGGATGGAGGCCTGGTCGAGGACCGGGCGCGGGGACACTAAAAGCCCCGAAATCATCTCAAGATAAACCTGTGGTGAGCCCGTAGTAGACTTACCTAGCACAGGAGATGTACGTTTTGACAATTATTTAAACATCCAACACTGTAACCATCTTCATCACTGTAGCCACCTTTACTACACACAATCTTCATCACTGTAACCATCTTAATTACTATATCTAACCCCCAGGCTCTCCCGTGTACCCCCTCTACATCCACAATCATCACTACCTTCACTCTCCATCACTATTCTTCCCCTCCATCATCACTTTCCTTAACCTTTACTACCTTTCGTCTCCTTCGCAACTTTTTGTACTCCTCACAACCTTCTTTACCTTTTACCACTTTCCCTACCCTTCACCTTCCCTTCCCTTCATCACGTTCCTTACCTGTCACCCCCATATCCCTTCATGCACCACCTTCCCTACCCTTCACCCAGCCACCTGGGGTAAATGGTCTCGCTTCATGCAGGTCGGCGTTCAATCTCCGACCGTCCAAGTGGCTGGACATCATTCCTTCCCTCCGTTCCATCCCAAATCCTTATCCTCATCCCATTCAAGTGTTATAATGCTTGGCACTTTTTCCTGATAACTACCAACCTGCCCTACCCTACACCACATGAACCTCCATATGCTATTGTGGTCCATAGTCTAAGTTGGGCGTCTGTGTTGACCAAGGACGTTAGTTCGATCCCACAATCCTGCTTCAAACCTTTTGGCGTGTATAAGATTCTCGTGTTACATCCCGCACGTCAATTTCCGGTGCTTCAACGTAATAAAAAATAATTATATTGACGTTACCTTGAACAGGTGATCCCTAATTGTGAGCTTTTATTTTCCGACTCCCTGAAATAAAGATCTAACTACTAACATAAGAGCAAACGTAGCTGTCTACAGTAGTAGTAGTAGGCATCCATCAGTCTCGGGAGACTATGGATGCCAGTATAGTCATAGTTATATCCTGTGGTCACTAGGAAACTGTTGCTTTTGTTCGTGGGATAGTAAACTGTATCTATTCTCTGTGTTCCCGAGGTGGCTCAGTTTCAGGGTGGTCCAGCAGGGATGGTGTTGCTTTCATTTACCTGTCGGATGAAAATCATTACTTTACCACTTGGTAAAAATATAAGAATATGTATAAGGCAGCTAACAACGATAGGATTATAAATTATTTTAGCCTGTCCTTTTGCTCTGGTATCTTGCCACATATGAATTATATTATAAACAATGACAAGATTGGTTATTTAAATTTCTATTGCTATGAAGTTATCTTTAAACAATTGCAATATATCAAATGCTAAATATTGGTTAACCTAGTTAGTATATTTTTATTTAAGTGACAAGTAATTTACTTTGTGCGCTCGTAAGCCCATGATATAACTGTGCCTGCAATAAAGGGGGTTAATGGTACAAAGATATTGAATCCAAATCTCTCAAACACCACCAACCGCCCTTATTTTATAGTCTGCAGGATTGAGCTCGCAGTCTATTTTTGCTAAGACTTATCTTTTGTTGGGCCAGAGCATGTAGTGTTGTCACTACTGTTTGTTGTTGTGTGTTGTAATGGCATCTGGGAGCTCCGTCAGCTGTGGGTTTCAGCCGAGGTGCAGGAAGCCCTATTTTACCTCATGGTTTCTTTACATTTCACGCACCTAACGTTTCTAAACGGTATGTGAACACTTTAATTAGTTTTATGTGTAGTTAACACTACTATATAAAGGTCAACAGATGTAAAGCAGCTGCAGTTAAGCAGCTTGTACATCTGAGGTGTCTTTACTTGGTGGAAGAGTTCTGTTTACTCTGTGTGAGGGAGTCTCTGGTGTCGGTGTGATCACACACTCCTCTCATTTTTATACACATTTATGTGTAGTTTACATCACCAATTGAACAGCTTGTACATCGTGGAGTGTTCTTATGTGGTGGAGGAGCAATGTTTACAGTAGCGACAGTGTCTAGACATTTATGCAATCCACTCTCAAGGCGGGTATAGTTGCTCTACCTGTTTTAAGAATCTAATTATACTATCGATAACCAAACGTATTTGGTTAAACAATTATTTATTGAGTATATGTATTTGTTTTGGAGTATTACCATGATATACTTATAGCTATTAGATGTTATTACGTATCCTGGTATGGATCCTTTAAAGCTGCTCCCTGGGATGGTGTTCATGAAATGGTCGAAATATGCTGACTTGACACTCTTTCTTGAGAGAGCTTGGTTTGTTCTATAAATATTCATGCCTGGTCCACGTGCTTTCATAGACAATGTTATTCAGACATGTTATTCAATAATTTTAGTGAACATTTTCCACAAGCCTTGTGCTAAATAAGTCAGGTGAATGGCCTGGGGTTCGACTGCTTCTGGCTAGTTAAACACCACCACGATGACAACGCTGACAGGGGGTCACCTGCCACGTCTTCGTCAACCTGTCAACCTACCACCAGGAACCCTGTCTGCCTACCACCTCCAGGAACCCCTGTCTGCCTACCACCTCCAGGAACCCCTGTCAATCTACCACTTCAGGAACCCTGTCTGCCTACCACTCCAGGAACCCTGTCAACTTTCCACCCTATCTGCCTACCACGCCAGGTACCCTGTCAGTCTACCACCCCCAGGAACCGGGTTCTTCACGCGCAGTTTGGAGGTTTTGTGGTACCCACTGACCTCAGGTCACGATAGCCTCCTTTTCAATCATCTCATCGTCCTCATTTGTGCACCTCCCTTCCATTTGAATTCACCTTCCTTCCCTTTGGATTCACCTTGCTTCCTTCTCTCTGCATTCACTTTCCTTCCTCTTGGATTCTCCCTTCCTTGCCTCTGTATTCATCTTCCTAGGCCTCTTGAGGTCTCCGCGTAGGCTCCTATTGCGCGATGTTACCGAGGGGGCTACATGCCCTCTCCGTAACAGCGTCAGTCAGAAGACTGGGACCTTGTCATGTTCAAAGTTAATTGACTGGTATTTCTGGTGGCCCGGGCCGCAGCGGACTGCTTCCTGCACACGCCTCCGCCCGGAGAGAGGGAGACTTTCTTACCTGTAAAGTTGTCTAAATTATGGGGATGCGTTCTTATATCTCGTAGTGGGTGTGGATTGTGAGGAGAAACGTCGACCGGAAGGCCGAAGCATAATTCATTGCACAGACATAAGCCGTGGGCACAGGCATATGCCATGGGCACAGGCACAATCCGTGGGTACAGGCACAAGCCGTGGGTACCGGCACAAGCCGTGGGTACCAACACAAGCCATAGGTACAGGCATAAGCAATTGGTTCAGATATAAGTCGTGGGGTACATATGTCATGGGAACAGGCATAAGCCGTTGGTACAGACATAAACTATGGGTACAAACATATGCCATGGGTATCGACATAAGCCTTGTGTATAGGCATAAACCATGGGTACAAATATTATTTTTTACCCCAGCTAAATGCATCAAGGTTACATGTAAAAGTTTTTTCAGATTCACTCTATTTTTATTGTCATATTTAAAGAATCTTTGTATCAAAATGTATATGTACATGCAAGCACTAATCAGCAGGCGGTGCATGAAGCCGATGACCCAGTGGTAGGGGTCTCCAGGGCTTGAAGAGCCTTCAGAAGCCTCAAATCTCTAGTTGCATGTTGAGACGCTTCAGGAGCGACAGATCAGCACCTTCGAGGGCCTTCAGGAAACGCAGGTCTTCAGCAACCACTAAATAATAGGCAGACCGAGACGCTGCAAGTTGCTCTCTGCGTGTCACGGTGAAGGAAACAAAGTCGGTGGTAATATACGATTAAAAATGTGAACTTCTCTTCATATTTCCTATTTTCCTGGTTGAGTGTAGAACTGTGAGGGCTGCTGAGCAGGCTGAGAGTATACCTGCCTAGGAGGTGAGGCAGGCTGAGAGTATACCTGCCTAGGAGCTGAGGCAGGCTGCTTAGGAGCTAGAGCAGGCTGAGAGTATACCTGCCTAGGAGCTGAGGCAGGCTGCTTAGGAGCTAGAGCAGGCTGAGAGTACACTTGCCTAGGAGGTGAGGCAGGCTGAGAGTACACCTGCCTAGGAGCTGAGGCAGGCTGCTTAGGAGCTAGAGCAGGCAGAGAGTAACCCTGGCTCGGTACTGAAGCAGGCTGAGCGTAGCCCCTAGCCGGGGCGCTGGGATACTGGGCCTCGCCCTCATAGGTGATAGTAGGGTGGTAGCCGGACTCGTCGGCGTAGTAGTCCACCCTCATAAGCCGGGTGTCCGGCAGCCGGACGAAGTAACTGTGAACGCAAGAATTTAATGCTGTTATCGTGTTTTATTCTCAAAAGCTGTGAAATTCATCCAATGTTGAAGGAGAAAACCAGGTGTTAAGAGGCGCTGCAAGTTGAGAAAAGGACTTTTATAGTGACGAGTGGTAACTAATATTTCTGAAAAGTTAAACATTCATTCCACGTTAAAAATGCACACTTATCAAGAAAGTTCACCGAGACGGTAATATTTATTGCTGCATTAGGAATGACTCACGTTCCCTGGGTGTTGTCTCCGTCCCTCTGCTCTCGGTGACCGTAGAAATTGCCTGAATATTCGTCGTTGACGTCCCACTGGAAGTTGTACTGGGCGGGGGCGTCTGGGTACTGGCCGCCTCCCTGTACAGATGGTTGCTGGTAGTTGTAGCCGCCCTGGGGAGCCGCCCATGCCGCCACCGCCGCCGCCGACGCCGCCAGGATCACCAAAGCCACTGCCTGAAGGAGAAGCAACGCGATCAAACCGAATACTGAGATGCTTTCGTCGAATTAATCACTGTTAAATGCTCCAGTCTTAATGACGACGCTAAGAATCCTGTTTAACTTGCACCTTTCTCTCACGTGACCTTGTATAGAGAACGGGAAATCACATGAACCCTTGTGTTCATGTGATTTCATCCAGCCTTGGGAAGAAAGATTTCCTAAGGCTGTAAATTTGTAGTACCTTCATTGTTGCGTTTCGGGTGAGGGTTTGAGTTGAACTGCCGGTTGTGGCACCCGCACCGCCTTAAATAGGGCCGCGGAAGGCGCGACTGGCCTTGCCCGCGTCGTGACGTCATAACTAAGATGAGGGAAGAACGTAATAAGAACTGAAATGTCTTATCATAGCAGTGAACCAGTAAAGATTTAGCTGAGAGCTATCCATTATAGCAGCGAGGTCTTTATGGCAGGGAGATCTTTATTTATGGAGTGGTCTTTATAGCAGGAGCGAGGTTTTGATGAGAGGGAGATCCTCTCTCAGAGAATCTTTTGTGAAAGAGAGATCCTCTTTCAGAGAATCTTTTGTGAAAGAGAGAGCCTCTTTTATTATAATTTCGAAAAATTGCATGTAAAAATAATGATGGAAGATACGCATTTTACTGGCGAGAAGTCTGTGTGTTTTCTTTATAGTAACGTTTTACGAGGGAGAGAGAGAGAGATTAAGAAGAGAGAGGGATATATATTGTTTTTTTTATAAGAATTTGATCCTCTAGGGAATCCTCTTTTAAAGAAGAGGCAGAAAGTTTTGCATATGAAAGACTTTAAAAAGGAGAGCGCTAATTTTATTCGGAGAGACAGATTTTTCATGGCAGAAATATCTTTTAAATGAGAGAAGTCTGGAGGGTGAGAGACGGAGGACAAGTATGGTAATAAGATCCCGTATTGAAAAGTCTCCCTAGATGGGGATGGGGGGATACACTTGACTGGTTGGTACATCACCGACCTATCTTACAGAGACGGCGTTCGATCCCCGATGGTCCAAGTGGATTATAACGCCTTCTCCTAGCTCTAGGACCGTCATATTCCCTTCCAAGGACTTTGTAGTCACACTGGCTAAGCACTTTCTCCTTAGTCCACATTTCCACACTTAACTCGATCTTCCGGGAAACGTGAGTCCAGTATGACCCTTATGACCAACTGTCAGACCCCTGGGCTGGTCCTACCATCCTGCTAGATCACTAAGACCATCTAGCAGACCCTGAACTGGTCCAACCACCCAGCAAGACCAAATAGCAGACCCTGGGCTGGTCAAACTATACAGCTTCATTGTTTCAGAATGGAAGGAATTGCCTCGCTCTGTTAAACATCTTTAGCATCACTTCCGGTGGGATTGTTGTTCCTGGACGGCATCTGGGCTTATGGATCGCCCTGTTGGACGGTATCTGGACTTATGGATCGCCCTGTTGGACGGCATCTGGACTTATGGATTGCCCTGTTGGAAGGCATCTGGGCTTATGGATTGCCCTGTTGGACGGCATCTGGACTTATGGATCGCCCTGTTGGACGGCATCCTGGCTTATGGACCGCCCTGTTGGACGGTATCTGGACTTATGGATCGCCCTGTTGGACGGTATCTGGACTTATGGATCGCCTTGTTGGACGGTATCTGGGCTTAACGACCGCCCTGTTGGACGGCATCTGGGCTTATGGACCGCCCTGGACGACATCTGGGCTTATATAAACCAGGAAATATACTGAAGCATTTCAGTGTTACCGGAAATGTTTGATGGAGCTGAGTGACCTTCAACCCTCACTGGGTGGAGGGGGGGTGGTGCTTCCTGCATTTACCCTCGTACCGCTACCTGGGGGAAAAGGCCCATGTAGGACTGGCCCAGAGAAGCTGGCCCTCAGGAGGCCTGGCATTGGGGAAGCACAGGAGGTTGACCTGGGACCTGACCTGGGTTGAGCGTACGCTGAGGAGCCCCCAGGGGCCCTTTACTAACATTCAAACCGAACTTAATATTTTGTCTACGCCTCCACAAATCTATGTAGATGATGAAGATAAGTTCAATTGTTGCCATCATTGGCAGGAAGGACGTTATTTAACAGATATAAAAATAAAAGCCAAACATATCTCCAAGACCAGACAAAGTCTTACCTGGGGTCCTGAAAGACTGTGAGGAAGAGCTAAGCGAACCCTTGAGATTTAATAAAGATTTAAGAAAGCACTTCAGACGAGCGAAGTATCGATATCCTAAAAGGTTGCAAATCTTACACCAATCTTTAAGAAGGAGAAAAGTGTTTGAATCGATAATCGCAAAAGCCTTTCATCTATATCTTGAAAAAGAACATCCTTGAGCACTTTTCTTCTCACTCGCACTCCGTTTCCGTCTTCACTGATGGGTCTAAGTCTGTGGACGGTGTTGGCTACTCTGTTGTTTTTCCTGTGTCGCTTACCTCCGGAGACTAGCATCTTTAAGCGGAGCTTTATGCTATTCTCTATGCTCTTCGTCTCCTGCTTTCTCGTTGTCAATCTTCCTTTGTAGTTGTTGTTGACTCTCGTAGTGCCCTCGTGGCTTTTGGGTCCTTTAATCCGGTTCATTCAGTGGTTGTCGAGATCCAGCATTGGCTGTTTCTTGTTCATAATAAATATAAGTCGGTTGAGTTTTGTTGGGTTCCCAGCCATATTGGTGTGTCTTGTTGGGTTCCCAGCCATATTGGTGTGTCTTGTTGGGTTCCCAGCCATATTGGTGTGTCTTGTTGGGTTCCCAGCCATATTGGTGTGTCTTGTTGGGTTCCCAGCCATATTGGTGTGTCTTGTTGGGTTCCCAGCCATATTGGTGTGTCTTGTTGGGTTCCCAGCCTGTGTCTTGTTGGGTTCCCAGCCATATTGGTGTGTCTTGTTGGGTTCCCAGCCATATTGGTGTGTCTTGTTGGGTTCCCAGCCATATTGGTGTGTCTTGTTGGGTTCCCAGCCATATTGGTGTGTCTTGTTGGGTTCCCAGCCATATTGGTGTGTCTTGTTGGGTTCCCAGCCATATTGGTGTGTCTTGTTGGGTTCCCAGCCATATTGGTGTGTCCTGTTGGGTTCCCAGCCATATTGGTGGTGTTCCCAGCCATATTGGTGTGTCTTTAAATGAGCGTACGGATGCTGCCGCCAGGGAAGCTGTTCACTCTTGTCTTTATGTTGGCCAATCTACCATATGCCGCTGATGATTTCCTTTTGATGTGGGCTTCTTGGTACAGGTTCGGTGTGATATCAACCCCCAGATCTTTCTCTCTACTTGACTCTTGAAGGATTTCATCTCCCAGATGGTACCTTGTGTTCAGCCTCCGGCTCCCTTCACCTAATTTCATTACTTTACACTTACCTGAGTTAAACTTTAGTAGTCATTTTCTAGACCATTCCTCCAGTTTGTCCAGGTCGTCCTGTGGTCTCTGTCTATCTTCATCTATCGTGATTCTTCTCATAATTTTTGCATCATCAGCAAACATTGAGAGGAATGAGTCTATACCCTCTGGAAAATCGCTTACATATATGAGAAACAGGATGGGTCCAAGTACAGAGCCCTGAGGAACTCCACTGGTGACATTTCGCCACGCTGATGTCTTCCCCCTCACAGTTACTCGTTATTTCCTGTTGCTTAGATACTCCCTTATCCACTGGAGCACCTTACCTTTTACTCCTGCCTATTTCTCCAACTATTTTGACAGCCTTTTATGGGGTGCTGTGTCAAAGGCTTTCTGACAGTCTAAGAAAATACATTCTGCCCACCTTTCTTTTGGCACCCTGCCCACGTGGGATCATGTGGTTGTTTCAAGCGTAGGTTTGACATATATTATGAATGAGTTTGGATAGATATATAAAGATAATCTTCCACGTATGGGCACCAATAGGCCTTCTGCTGTCTACTCAGTTGTTATGTTCCTAATGTTTATATTCATAAGTTGGATGATCATTGTCTGTGGATACTGTATTTGTTATTTGGAGTTTTGGTTACTCACAGTCTTTAAATTGTCTTTAAATATTAATAGTGTATGCTAAAGAAGTCCCAAGTAGACAGTAGTTACTGTAGACAGTAGTTACTGTAGACAGTAGTTACTGTAGACAGTAGTTACTGTAGGCAGTAGGTACTGTAGGCAGTAGTTACTGTAGGTAGTAGGTACTGTTACAGCAGCGCTACTGTGCATTCTAGTGAGGTTTGAGGTTCACTAAATTATTGGTTGCACAAACTTCAGAGATTTTCTTGTACTGAGCGAGTGTACTGATCAGGTGTACCTGGAAGGTGTACAGGGCAGGTGTACCGAGGTGCGAGTACCGGGCAGGTGTACGGGACAGGTGTACCGGGGAGCGAATACCGGGCCGGTGGGAAGGGCAGGAGTCGTCACCGTCACTTTCCCTCCTAATCAACAACTGGAGCGGAGCTTCGTTACCACCTGTTCCATCCCCCCCATCCCCCTCCCGCGGGTCCAAGGTATACCCAGCCTTCCTACCCTCTGACCTGGCTGTGGTTAGGCCGCCCAGCCTATCCACCCGCTCTTATATACAAATAAGGACAAGTATAGTCCCCTAAGAACCACTTGAGAAAGATTAATAAGGGTAGTAAGATGTACCTATCTTACATAATTGGAGTCAAGTCAGTGGAAATCTGGTGTAAGTGGAGTGCCTCAAGGCTCGGTTCTTGGATATATGTTGCTTGCAATATTTATAAACGGTTTATAAATGAATTATATAAATTAATTAGATATATGACTGAGCAGCAATACTTGCAAATTTGCAGATAATACAAAAATAAGGCAAGAACTATATTCAAGATAGGCTCTCTAAGTAGACGAAAGAACGACAGATGCAGTTTAATGCATACTAATGTAGGGTTTCGAATCTAGGTAATGATAACAAAATTACCAGATACATGCTGGTCAGTGCTGAAAAGGCCAAATTTTAATGTGAAAAATATCTGAGAATTATATCAATATAATTTAGTATTATATTATATCATTAGGAATTAGTATCGACGCGAACCTGAGTCCAGGGCATTGCCAGCCGCGTACTCTACCACTGGACCACCGGGGGCTTGTAAAGTCATACAACCGGATTCCTACTGAAATCACAGGAAGTCTGGAGGCCGCTACTGAAGCCAGTCCAAGTGTTCACGTATGACCCACAGGCACTCGGGTGGAAGGACAGAGTGGTCCTACACCTTACGTTCCAGCTTCAGAAACAACATCTCACTAATGTGAAATTTCTAAATAAAATTTATATATATATATATATATATATATATATATATATATATATATATATATATATATATATATATATATTTGTTTTTACTGATGACGGTAAATGAAAAATCAATTCTCCAAAATTCATTTTTTTATTTCTTAGTCTGACGCGACACTTGAGCGCGTTTCGTAAAACTTATTACATTTTCAAAGACTTTAGTTTTTCAAAGACGCAGATGTCAACCTACTCATGAGAAACTCTCCAGACACAAAGCAGAACGCTTTGAAAGAGACCAATGTCGTCTATGCCTTCAAATGCCCACTTGGGGACTGTAAGCCCCAAAGAACTCAATATATAGGCAAGACAACAACATCTCTTTCCAGGCGATTAACGATGCATAAGCAACAGGGCTCTATCAAGGAACATATAATCTCTTCCCACAACCAAACCATCACCAGAGAAATCTTAACAAACAACACAGAAATCATCGATAGATACAGCGACAACAGGCGGCTTGACATCTGCGAGGCACTACACATCAAGAAGTCAACACCAGCAATCAACAGCCAATTAACGCACAACTATAATCTACCCACTTCAAGACTCCGCTCCAATATAGAAACATCAAGAAATATGGGCCAATAGGCCTTCTGCAGTTACAGATCTATTCTTCCCTTTAGCTTATACCCATTGTTTCGTGTTCTGTGTTTGTTCTCATCTCACCCCAAACCATTGTAACATGTCACCTCACCCAAATACAGGTATAAAAAAGAAAAGCTGTTTAAACTCTGTTCAGTTATAGTGTAAACTAAAGTCTTTGAAAATGTAATATGTTTTACGAAACGCGCTCAAGTGTCGCGTCAGACTAAGAAATAAAAAATGAATTTTGGAGAATTGATTTTTCATTTACCGTCATCAGTAAAAACAAACATAAGGAAAATTGAGAAAATTCGTGTTAGAATTATTAATCTTACTTTTTCGGTCATATTTAATAACATATGTCTACAGGAAAGACTGCTACCAAAATATACTAATATATACTAATATATATATATATATATATATATATATATATATATATATATATATATATATATATATATACATGTAGCGTCCTATATATATATATATATATATATATATATATATATATATATATATATATATATATATATATATATATATGTAATAACATCTAATGTTATTATTCAGCTTTATCTGGCTCTTATTCAGCTCCAGTTAAATATGCAGTTCAATTTTGTCTCTATACTACTAAATAGATATAAATGCATTTGAATATATACAAAAGAATGACAAAGTTAATCCCAGGAATTAGAAACCTTCCTCATGGAAAGAGATTAAGAAAAAATAAGTCATATTCACTTGAAAGACGAACAGTAAGAGATAACTAAAATGTACAAATGAATGTAGGGCATAACAAAGTTGATTAAATATATCAAAACAAGTATCATATGAAATAAAGGATATGATAAGTTTAGATTCAGGAAACACCTGGGTAAATACTGGTTTCGAAATAAAGGTTGTTGATTTATGGAACAAATTACTGGGTGACATAACAGATGTGGGATTACTGGATTGTTTCAAGCGTAAGTTAGACATATATAAAATGAGGTTGATTTGGGTAGCGTCCTCGCCAAAGGGCTTCGGTAGTCTCCTCCAGTCATTTGTTCTTAATGACGAAGACATTGGTAGCCGATACATAAAACCACACACACACACACACACACAAACACACACACACACACACAAACACACACACACACACACACACACACACACACACACACACACACACACACACACACACACACACACACCACTGTGGGGCCAGGTAGCCTGGTGGATAGCACGCAGGATTCGTAATTCTGTGGCGCGGGTTCGATTCCCGCACCCAGCAGAAACAAATGGGCAAAGTTTCTTTCACCCTGAATGCCCCTGTTACCTAGCAGTAAATAGGTACCTGGGAGTTAGTCAGCTGTCACGGGCTGCTTCCTGGGGTGAGTGTGTGTGTGTGGTGTGGAAAAAAAGTAGTTAGTGTAGTTAGTAAACAGTTGATTGACAGTTGAGAGGCGGGCCGAAAGAGCAAAGCTCAACCCCCGTAAAATACAACTAAGTGAATACACACACACACACACACATTACATCACTAACACACCTAAGAAATCTGTGGCGATCTGAAAAACCTACAAGATAAAGCTAGAACCACGTCTCTTTTTGCGGGAAAACATTGGATTGGATGGCTAAGAACCTTATTAGCCTCTTTGCGATGACTGAGGGTCCCTTGAACCACTGGACTATTGGTGAGAGCCACAGAAGTTATTTAAATGGACACGAGGTCCCAAAGGGTAAATGGAAGATTGGAGAAAGGCTTCAGAATGCATTGGACGACAGGTGAGTTTCTAAGAATGCACTAGATGGAGTATGAGGGCCCCATAATTAATTGGAGCAGATTGGGTACTCCAAAATGCATTATATGGTTAGTAAGGGACCCCATGATGAAATGGGCGGAGTGTGAAGCCCCAGAATGTACTGTACTGTGTGGTTGATGATTCTAGCAGTCGCTGAATGGTGGATAATGCCACAAAAGTCACTGGTCGAGGACAGAAGATACATGACGGATGCTGTGTGCGTTACACCCATACTAAACACATCCGGAAGCAGGAGGTGGATGGGTGGGTGGGGCAAGACAGCCGTCCATGTGAGCAGGTGGGTGTTGGTGTGAGTTGATGCAGGAGAGAGAGAGGCGCGACGGGTCAGCTGCCCCGCCCACCATACCCAGCATATAAAACCCACCTCCTCCTGCCCTACCACCACCAGTTGAGCTTCTCTCCTGCTAGCAAACCATCATGAAGGTACTTGGCTCCCTAACACTCACATCTCAACTCACATTGGACTTACAACTTACGACACACACATATGACCAAGTGACTCGCCGGCTCGCATTGCCAAGTTACAGAGAGATCCTCTTTTTTAACTTGAAAACACACAAGATTTCAACGCGGTGTGCTTCGCTCTAATATTTCAACATGGAGTTCCGGCAAGTATAGACTTCTCGAAGGTGGAAGTGTGGAGTGACAGCGGATGACTGACTACTCTGTTTACTGCAGAATGTGACCGGCCGTCGTACTCTGACAAGACACTAACGTGACTGACGTTAGTGTCTCGTCAGAGAATGTCGCGAGAATCCAAGAAAATTATCGAGACGGAAAACGACGGTACGGGTCAGTAGCGTCCCAGTACTCGACCTGACAATGTTGTTCCTCCTGCAGACTGTGGCTTTCGTGCTCTTGGTGGCGGCGGCGGTGACGTGGGCGGCTCCCCAGGGCGCCTACAACTACCAGGAACCCCAGTATCCTGACGCTCCCGCTCAATACACCTTCCAGTGGGACGTCAAAGACGATTATTCCGGCAACTTTTACGGTCACCAGGAGCACAGGGACGGAGATGACACCAAGGGCAGGTACGTCTTCGGTCACCACAACGGCAGAGGTACAGAGCGGTCAGCAACAGAGGGTGGGTGAGTCTACGGTTACCAACACCAGAGGGGTGGGAGAGTCTACAGTGACCAGGAACACAGAGGCGCTCAGTTTACGTGAACAATCTCAGCTGACTCAGAAGAACTTGAGCTAGCAGAACACAAGCTGATTAAGCTGATTAACACATGGAGTTCATGTTTAATGCAACGCACTTGATGATTTCTCGTCATAGAGACCTACTTGTCGTGTTAGAACACTTTCGCTTCATAAAAAATAACAATACCTTCTAAAATCGTGTTTTTTTCTCGACCAGCTTTTTTTTAAATTATAACTCGGCATGTTCCTCCATCCACAGTTACTACGTCCGGCTTCCGGACACCCGGCTCATGAGAGTTGACTACTACGTCGACGCCTACGGCTTCCACCCCACCGTCACCTTCGAAGGCGAGGCTCAGTACCCTACCGCTCCTAGCCAAGGGTATGGCAAGCCGGCGCCACCCCCTTCGGAGTTCTACGCCCAGCCTGGAAAATAGGCGTTCATTCTAACGCGTTCACATTTTCCTACTTTGTGTGTACAGTATTGTTTTTTTACNTCTCCTGATAATTACCTACCTTTCCCACCATTCACCACTTGAACCACGAAATGTTATTGTGGTCCATAATCCAAGTCGCGCGTCTGTGGTGATCCTGGACGTTAGTTCGATCCCACCATCCTGCTTCAAAACTTTTGTCTGGTGTAACAACCCGCGCGTCAATTTTCAGTGCTTCAATATTACAAGAAGAATTGTAGTATTGACGCTGCCTTGAGCAGGTGAGCCTCGTGTTAAATAAGTTAGGTGTAAGGCCTGGGTTTGAATGCTTCTGCTTAGAAACCACTAGGATGTGGTGCTGACGACGCTGACAGCCGGGTCACGTGCCGCTTCTTCGTGAGCCTGTCAGCCTTCTACTCGAGGAACCCTGTCAGTCTACCACTCCAGGATCCCTGTCAGTCTACCACTCCAGGATCCCTGTCAGTCTACCACTCCAGGAACCGGGTTCTTCTGCAGGTTTGAAAGTTTAGTGGTCCCCCACTGACCTTTGGTCACGACTCTCTCATCTTTAATCAGCTCATCTTCCTCCTTTGTGCACCTTCCTTCCCTTTGGATTTACCTTCCTAGGCCTCTCTGGGTCTTCGCGTAGATGTTACCATCTTGCGCTATGTTACGGAGGTGGGTTTTATGTCCTTCAGTCAAACGTCTGGGACCTCGTCATGTTCAAAGTTAATTGACTGGTATTTCTGGTGGCCCGGGCCACAGCGGACTGCTTCCTGTACACGCCTCTGCCCGGAGAGAGGGATACTTTCTTGCCTGTTAAGTTGTCTATAATATAGGGACGAGTTCTTATATCCCGTAGTGGGTGTGGATTGTGAGGAAAAACGTCGATCGGAAATCCGAAACATAAGTCATTGCACAGGCACAAGCCGCGGGTACAGGCACAAGCCGAAGGTACCGGCACAAGCCGTGGGTACAGACATAGGCCATGGGTATCGACATAAGCCTTGGGTACAGGCATAAACCATGGGTACAAATATTATTTTTTACCCCAGCTAAATGCATCAAGGTTACATGTAAAAGTTGTTTTAGATTCACTCTATTTTTATTGTCATATTTAAAGAATATTTGTATAAAAATGTATATGTACATACAAACACTAAGCAGGCGGTGCATGAAGCCGATGACCCAGTGGTAGGGGTCTCCAGGGTTTGAAGAGCCTTCAGAAGCCTCAGATCTTTAGTTGCATGTTGAGACGCTTCAGGAGTGACAGATCAGCACCTTCGAGGGCCTACAGGAAGCGCAGGTCTTCAGCAACCACTAATAATATGGCAGACCGAGACGCTGCAAGTTGCTCTCTGCGTGTCACGGTGAAGGAAACAAAGTCGGTGGTAATATACGATTAAAAATGTGAACTTCTCTTCATATTTCCTATTTTCCTGGTTGAGTGTAGAACTGTGAGGGCTGCTGAGCAGGCTGAGAGTATACCTGCCTAGGAGGTGAGGCAGGCTGAGAGTATACCTGCCTGGGAGGTGAGGCAGACTGGGAATATACCTGGCTAGGAGGGGAGGCAGGCTGGGAGTACACCTGCCTAGGAGATGAGGCAGGCTGCCTAGGCGCTAGAGCAGGCAGAGAGTAACCCTGGCTAGGTGCTGAAGCAGGCTGAGCGTAGCCCCTAGCCGGGGCGCTGGGATACTGGGCCTCGCCCTCGTAGGTGATAGTAGGGTGGTAGCCGGACTCGTCGGCGTAGTAGTCCACCCTCATAAGCCGGGTGTCCGGCAGCCGGACGAAGTAACTGTGAACGCAAGAATTTAATGCTGTTATCGTGTTTTATTCTCAAAAGCTGTGAAATTCATCCAATGTTGAAGGAGAAAACCAGATGTTAAGAAGCGCTGCAAATTGATAAAATGACATAATTACGAGTGATCACTAATATTTCTGAAAAGTTAAACATTCCACGTTAAAAATATATAAATATCAAGAAAGGTCAGAGAAGTTTATATTTATTGCTGCATTAGGAATGACTCACGTTCCCTGGGTGTTGTCTCCGTCCCTCTGCTCTCGGTGACCGTAGAAATTGCCTGAATATTCGTCGTTGACGTCCCACTGGAAGTTGTACTGGGCGGGGGCGTCGGGGTACTGGCCGCCTCCCTGTACAGCCGGTTGGTGGTAGTTGTAGCCGCCCTGGGGAGCCGCCCATGCCGCCACCACCGCCGCCGACGCCGCCAGGATCACCAAAGCCACTGCCTGAAGGAGAAGCAACGCGATCAAACCGAATACTGAGATACTGTCGTGGAATTAATCACTGTTAAATGCTCCAATATTGTTGACGACGCTAAGAATCTTTTTTAGCTTCATAGTTTCTCTCACGTGACCTTATATAGAGAACGGGAAATCACGTGATTTCATTCAGCCTTAGGAAGAAAGACTTCCTAAGACTGAGAGTTTGACGTTCTTTACCTTGACTATTCTATAACACCCGTGTGTATGTAACAATGAGATTACGAGTTCAACATCAAGCCTTGTCTGGGAATGTGTCACAACTTTGGTTTCTAGTCTAAAATCACGCTTCATCCACTCCAGAACATCGTGTTCCTGGGAAGTATGCTTTAGATTGCACATTTAAATAATATTTAAAACATATGCTGCAACAAAATAAACTTATGATTACTTGAACGTAGTGAATTGCAGGAATTAGTCTACAACACCGAAGCCATTACAAATTAGTCTGGCAGAGTGAGGTTACATCAAGTCCCATAATGGAGGAGGGTGTCAAATCATGGCTTAGAACGGCCGTCATAACTTAGAGTGTCCCATCATGGCGGACGATGTCTCATTTAGCTGTCAGAAAGTCCTTTCGTGGAAATATATAAAAATTTTGCAGCCTCTTCACATCCTAGTAGCAGGATGCATTGAATGGCTACAACTTGAAGCTGGTTGCATTTTCAGAAATGGCAATTATCAGGAAAAAGTCATTAAAAGTATCGAGTCTTGGGTCATGTAAGTAGGTGGAGCAGAGGTCACGATGCTTTGGTAGTAGACTCGACGCCCATCCGAGGGCGGAGTGTTATTGAAGCCATCACGATAGCTAGTATACTTTAGTCTTGAACATAGTCCAGGGCTAAAAGTAAGCTCTCAGTGTACACCGAGAAGTTGGGTACACCTCAGTGTATATACACCAGTATGTCCAGGTCAGGTACCTTCATTGTTGGGTTTCGGGTGAGGGTCTGAGTTGAACTGCCGGTTGCGGCACCCGCACCGCCTTATATAGGGGCGCGGAAAGCGCGACTGGCCTTGCCCGCGTCGTGACGTCATAACTAAGATGAGGGAAGGTCATAATAAAAACTGCAATGGTTTATCATAGCAGGGAGGTCTTTATGGGGGGAGTGGTCTTTATAGCAGGTCTATGGGAGCGAGGTTTCGATGAGAGAGCGATCCTCTCTCAGAGAGTCTTTTGCGAGAGAGAGATCCTCTTTTATTATAGTTTTGAGAAATTGCATGTAAAAATGACTATGGAAATACGCATTTTACTGGCGAGAAGTCTGTGTGTTTCCTTTATAAGACGTTTTACGAGATGAAGAAGAGAGAGAGATAAAGAAGAGAGAAAAATAAAGAAGAGAGATTGATATTGTTATTTATTGGAATTTGTTCTAAGTGTTTAGTGAGAGTGAGGTCTTTTAAAGAAGAGGCAGAAAGTCTTGCATATGAAAGACTTTAGAGAGGAGAGCGATAATTTTATTCGGAGAGACAAATATTTCATGACAGAAATAACTTTATTGAGAGAGGTCTGAAGCGTGAGAGACAGAGGACAAGTATGGCAATAAGGTTCCATACTGAAAAGTCTCCCTAGATGGGGATGGGGGATACACTTGACTGGTCGGTACATTACGACCTATCTTACAGGGACGGCGTTCGATCCCCAATTGTCCAAGTGGATTATAACGCCCTCTCCTAGCTCTAGGACCGTCATATTCCCTTCCAAGGACTTTGTAGTCACACTGGCTTAGCACTTTCTCCTTAGTCCACATTTCCATACTTAACTCGACCTTACGGGGAACGTGAGTCCAGCTAGATCCTTATGACCAACTGCCAGACGCCTGGGCTGGTCTAACCATCCTCCTAGACCACTAAGACCAACTAGTAGACGTTGGACTGTCCAACCACCCAGCAAGATTACTAATACCAACTAGCAGACCCTGGGCTGGTTAAACTATACAGCTTCATCATTGTTTCAAAATGAAAGGAATCGCCTCGCTCTGTTAAACAACTTTAGCAACACTTCCGATGCGATTGTTGTTCCTGGACGGCATCTGGGCTTATGGACCGCCCTGTTGGACGGCCTCTGGGCTGATGGACCGCTCTGTTGGACGTCATCTGGGCTTAGGACCGCCCTGTTGGACGGCATCTGGGCTTATGGGCCGCTCTTTTGGACGTCATCTGGGCTGATGGACCGTCTTGAGCTTGTGCTGTTGTGCCTGTTCTCTCATGGCACTGGCTTAGGTTTAACAATTATTTACTTGGATTTAAATTATTAAGCTGCTCCTCCACCTTATTTATGATAGGTCGGGGACTGTTAATTTCCAGTTCCTAATTTGATTATTAAAATAAATTTTCACAATTGTCCTGGTATTGACATTGGCCATGATTGTCTGAGCTTCGATGAGCTCAGATGAGCTTCGAACTTTAACTGTTTTTTAATCATTATCATTTCTTATTTTTAATCATTATCAGTTCAAGGTTGTTAAAATAAGGTCTGTGGCGTTGTCTAGTTGGTTCTGCTATTTTGCAGGTTCAAGGCGCATCTGGCACGTGTCCATAGGAGCTTATGTGAGTGTGTGTTCATTTAGACTGTTTCCTGAAGTTGTCTGTTATGTAAGGGTACTAGAGGGGGGTATCCGGCGTTGCTCGGGTAATGAGCTACATATAT
>WNGS01164858.1:33785040-33828222 GCA_020271785.1 Procambarus virginalis
AGAGAGAGAGACGGAGACAGAGACAGAGACCCGTCATGGTCTCACGAGATGGGAAAAACGCACACTATTCAAACACAATTGATGGCGTTCTCAGTCCCCCCACCCCTACCCCCACCCCACGCCACCTCAACCCCCACCCACCACCACGCCACCCCCACGCCACCCCCACACCACCTCCGCCGTGACAGGCAGATCAAGCATAATTGTCTCTGATTTCGTTGGAAGGTAATATATTGGTGGCGTTATGAGACGCAAGAAAGCTGGCGAAGGTGTTCCTTGAGTCTCCGTTAGAAATGTGAGGATTGGAAATACTGGAGCAGGAATTATAGAAGTGGTGCGCTCGAAATTTTGGAGTCTGGACACGCAACGAGGCTCTAGATGATACGGAGGGTACCGCAGTGACTGGAAAAGGAGCAGCTATCTTCAAATCCGTTAAAGATCCGAGTGAATGACATGACCTGCGTGTATGTCCTAGTTACTAGTGACACAGTGCTAGTAATACCAGTTACGTGACAGAATCACAGTATTTCCAGTCACTATAGAAAGAGCATCAGTGTTACCTGCTACGGGTCAAAGCAAAACAAGGAAGGCGTTTCGTGACACCCGGGGTCGAGGCGCTGCACCAACTCCTCTGATAATCACCTTCTTGCTGGTGTTCGGACTCTAGACCCGGATGTGTGAGGTAATACGAACACCGGCGCGTATCATCACTGTTACGCACTCGTCCAGGGGCGTATGAGAGGGCCGCGTCCGTCTCCCGGGGATGCGTAACTGAGCGTCAGGGCTCAAGACGGGCCGGGGATGAGGCAAGGCCTCATCTCCTGTTGAGAGCATCTCATGCTCTCAACATCCTATAGGGATGTTGGGAGCAGCGCTGGTACCAGCGGCAGGGAGGCTGGTGATGCTGGTGGTGGTGGTGGTGGTGGTGGTGGTGGTGGTGGTGGTGGTGGTAGCGGTGGTGGTGGTGATGCTTCTCTACCCCACCAACGTCTGATGAATATTTGTTTAGGTCTTTTGAAATATTTAATCATTGAATGATATCCTCTTTTTTGATCTCCCAGAGGGTATAGACTCATTCCTCTCAATGTTTGCTGACGACGCCAAAATTATGAGAAGGATTAAGACAGAGGAGGACAGCTTGAGACTTCAAGAAGACCTGGACAAGCTGCAGGAATGGTCGAACAAATGGCTGTTAGAGTTTAACCCAAGCAAATGTAATGTAATGAAGATAGGGGTAGGAAGCAGGAGACCAGATACAAGGTATCATTTGGGAGATGAAATACTTCAAGAGTCAGAGAGAGAGAAAGACCTGGGGGTTGATATCACGCCAGACCTGTCCCCTGAAGCTCATATCAAGAGGATAACATCAGCAGCATATGCCAGGTTGGCTAACATAAGAACGGCCTTTAGAAACTTGTGTAAGGAATCTTTCAGAACATTATATACCACATATGTCAGACCAATCCTGGAGTATGCGGCTCCAGCATGGAGTCCCTATCTAGTCAAGCATAAGACTAAACTGGAAAAGGTTCAAAGGTTTGCCACCAGACTAGTACCCGAGCTGAGAGGTATGAGCTACGAGGAGCGACTGCAGGAATTAAACCTCACTTCGTTGGAAGACAGAAGAGTTAGGGGGGACATGATCACCACATTCAAGATTCTCAGGGGAATCGACAGGGTTGATAAAGACAGGCTGTTTAACACAAGGGGCACACGCACTAGGGGACACAGGTGGAAGCTGAGTGCCCAAATGAGCCACAGAGATATTAGAAAGAACTTTTTTAGTGTCAGAGTGGTTGACAAATGGAATGCATTAGGAAGCGATGTGGTGGAGGCTGACTCCATACACAGTTTCAAATGTAGATATGATAGAGCCCATTAGGCTCAGGAAACTGTACACCTGTTGATTGACGGTTGAGAGGCGGGACCAAAGAGCCAGAGCTCAACCCCCGCAAGCACAACTAGGTGAGTACATCCCTCTCACCCCCTCCCCTTCCTCAAGTACACCTTGTGAGCTTGACGTTAGAAACTTGTAAAGGAATCATTCAGAATCTTGTATATCCACATATGTCAGACCAGTCCACCAGTATGCAGCTCCAGCCTGGAGTCCATTCTTAGTTAAGCACATGACAAAGTTAGAGAAGACTAAGAGGTATGCCACCAGACTGGTCCCAGAACTGACAAATATGAGTTACGAGGAAAGGCTACGGGAACTAAACCTCACGTCCCTGGAAGACAGAAGAGTTAGCGGAGACATGATCACCACCTACAAAATTCTCAGAGGATTTGACAGGGTGGACAAAGACAAACTATTTAGAATGTATGGAACACGAACAAGGGGACACAGATGGAAACTGAGTACCCAAATGAGCCACAGGGACGTTAGAAAGACCTTTTTCAGTGTCAGAGTAGTTAACAGGTGGAATGCATTAGGCAGTGATGTGGTGGAGGCTGACTCCATACACAGTTTCAAATGTAGATATGATAGAGCCCAGTAGGCTCAGGAACCTGTACAGCAGTTGATTGACAGTTGAGAGCCGGGACCAATGAGCCAGAACTCAACCCCCGTAAGCACAACTAGGTGAGTATCTCTCCCAAAAAACACTATCCCCCCTCACCCTCAAACACTCCTCCCCTCACCATTAAGCACACCTCCCCTCACCATCAAACACAACTCCTCTCACCATCAAACACACCTCCCCCCTCACCATCAAACACACCTCCCCCTCACCATCAAACACACCTCCCCCCTCACCATCAAACACACCTCCCCCCTCACCATCAAACACACCTCCCCCCTCACCATCAAACACACCTCCCCCCTCACCATCAAACACACCTCCCCTCACCACCAAACACACCTCCCCCTCACCATCAAACACACCTCCCCCTCACCATCAAACACTTTCCCCCTCACCATCAAACACACCTCCTCTAACCATCAAACACACCTCCCCCTCAAGCACTTTCCCCCTCACCATCAAACACACCTCCCCTCACCATCAAGCACTTTCCCCCTCACCATCAAACACACCTCCTCTCACCATCAAACACACCTCCCCCTCACCATCAAACACACCTCCCCCTCACCATCAAACACACCTCCCCCCTCACCATCAAACACACCCCCCTCACCATCAAACACACCTCCCCCCTCACCATCAAACACCCCTCAGCATCAAACACCCCTCCCCCTCACCATCAAACACACCTCCTCCTCACCATCAAGCACTTTCCCCCTCACCATCAAACATACCCCAAACTCCTCTTTGTGTCTACAACCATCAATCATCCGGGAAGAATATAATAGCATATATATCAACTTAATTCCTTATTATTATGTCAGTGTTCTATCAAATTATTATTTCTGGGCGGCAACAATAACGTCTAGAGTGGAGTGAATTACACTGGAGGTCATTATGGCTTTGTTTTGTATTCTACTTCATTGTTTACCAACAATATGTAACCACGTGGTACTGTACCATTCATAACCCGCGCGGTACGCACACGGCTCTGTGTGTACCTGGTTGATTACCTGGTTGATACCTGGTTGATGGGGTTCTGGGAGTTCTTCTACTCCCCAAGCCCGGCCCGAGGCCAGGCTCGACTTGTGAGAGTTTGATCCACCAGGCTGTTGCTTGGAGCGGCCCGCAGAGCCACATACCCACCACAGCCCGGCTGATCCGGGACTTCTCTTAGGAAACAGTCCAGTTTTCTCTTGAAGATGTCCACGGTTGTTCCGGCAATATTTCTTATAGTCGCTGGGAGGACGTTGAACAACCGCGGACCTCTGATGTTTATACAGTGTTCTCTGATTGTGCCTATGGCACCTCTGCTCTTCACTGGTTCAATCTTGCATTTTCTTCCATATCGTTCACTCCAGTACGTTGTTATTTTACTGTGTAGATTTGGGACCTGGCCCTCCAGTATTTTCCACGTGTATATTATTTGGTATCTCTCTCGTCTCCTTTCTAGAGAGTACATTTGGAGAGCTTTGAGACGATCCCAATAATTTAGGTGTTTTATCTCGTCTATGCGTGCCGTATATGTTCTCTGTATTCCCTCTATTTCAGCAATCTCTCCTGCTCTGAAGGGGGAAGTGAGTACTGAGCAGTATTCGAGACGGGACAACACAAGTGACTTGAAGAGTACAACCATTGTGATGGGATCCCTGGATTTGAAAGTTCTCGTAATCCATCCGATCATTTTTCTGGCTGATGCGATATTTGCTTGGTTATGCTCCCTAAACGTTAGATCGTCGGACATCATTATTCCCAAATCCTTGACATGCTGTTTTTCTACTATGGGAAGATTTGATTGTGTTTTGTACCCTGTATTATGTTTCAGATCCTCATTTTTGCCGTACCTGAGTACCTGAAATTTATCACTGTTAAACATCATATTATTTTCTGCTGCCCAATCGAAAACTTTGTTGACATCTGTTTGTAGTTTTTCAATGTCTTCAGCAGAGGTAATTTTCATGCTGATTTTTGTGTCATCTGCGAAGGATGACACGAAGCTGTGACGTGTATTTTTGTCTATATCAGATATGAGAATAAGGAACAGTAGCGGTGCAAGGACTGTACCTTGAGGTACAGAGCTTTTAACATCGCTTGGACTCGATTTTATCTGATTGACTGTTACTCTTTGTGTTCTGTTCGACAGGAAATTGAGTATCCAGCGTCCTACTTTTCCAGTTATTCCCATTGACCTCATTTTGTGAGCTATCACCCCATGGTCACATTTGTCGAAAGCCTTTGCAAAGTCTGTGTATACAACATCTGCATTTTGCTTTTCTTCTAGGGCTTCTGTGATTTTGTCATAGTGGTTGAGTAACTGTGACAGACAGGATCTTCCCGCTCTAAATCCATGTTGTCCTGGATTGTGCAATTCATTGTTTTCCATAAAACTAGAAATTTGATTCCTAATCACTCTTTCAAACACTTTTATTATGTGTGATGTTAGTGCAACTGGCCTATAATTTTTTGCCAAGGCTTTACTCCCCCCCTTGTGCAACGGAGCTATATCTGCAGATTTAAGTGCTGCTGGTATCTCCCCTGTATCCAGGCTCTTTCTCCATATTACGCTGAGTGCTCTCGCTACTGGTACTTTACATTTCTTTATGAATATTGAATTCCATGAGTCAGGCCCAGGGGCTGAGTGCATGGGCATATTGTCAATTTCTCTTTCAAAGTCTTCCGAGTTTGTGGTAATATCCGTTATATTATCTGCAGCTTGAATGTCATTCATAAAGAAGCTGTCTGGGTCATCAACTTTCATGTTGTTAATTGGTGTGCTAAACATAGCCTCATATTGGCTTCTTAGAATTTCACTAATCTCTTTGTTGTCCTCTGTGTACGTACCTTCATTTGTAATTAACGGTCCAATACTGGTCGAGGTTTTGGATTTTGATTTAGCGTATGTGAAAAAATATTTCGGATTTTTCCTTATCTCTTGTATAGCTCTCTGTTCCAATTCCATTTCCTCAGACTCATATGATCGCTTCAACGTTTGTTCGATTTCTTCGATCTCCCTGCTTAGGCTTATTTTCCTTGCTTGTGATAGTTGTGTCTGCCGAAGCATTTCCGTTATTTTTTTCCTTCTCCTGTACAGTCGTCTGCGTTCTCTTTCTAGAGTGTTCCTCTTTCTGCCCCTCCTCACCGGCACGTGCTTCAAGCAGACCTTGTAAGCTTCAGCTGTCAGTTGAGCTATTCCCTGTGTGGGAGTTTTGTCGCTTAAGACCGTCTCCCATTGAATGGTTGAAAGGTCTACATTTATTTTTTCCCAGTCAATCCTCTTATTGTTGAAATTGAATTGATTGAATATTCCTTCTCGCTTGTTGGGTCTCTTAGATCTACTACCGTTATTTATGCTAGTTCGCACTTCAATGAGCTTATGGTCTGAGTATGAAGTATCTGAGATTGTTATGTCTCTGATTAGTTCATCATTGTTTGTGAATAACAAGTCTAGTGTGTTTTCGTTCCTAGTTGGTTCTGTAATCTGTTGATTGAGCGAGAATTTGTCACAGAATCTCAAAAGTTCTCTGACCTGTGGCTGGTTATTTCCCGGGTCATTCCCTGCTATGATATTTGTGTTTGCCATTCTCCATCTTAGACTCGGTAAATTGAAATCTCCAAGGAAGATAATATCTGGAGCTGGGTTTGCTAGGTCATCAAGTATGTTCTCTATTTTGTGCATCTGCTCTGTGAATTCCTCAACCGTTGTATCTGGCGGTTTATATATTAAAATAATAATTAGGTTTAGTTTCTCTACCTTAATTCCAAGTACCTCTACCACCTCATTAGTTGAGTTTAGTAGTTCTGTGCATACCAGGTCCTCTTTAATATACAGACCTACTCCTCCATTTGACCTAGTTTTTCTATCACATCTGTATAAATTATAATTTGGAATCCAGATTTCACCATCCATGTAATCTTTTGTATGAGTTTCCGTGAATGCTCCAAATATGGAGTTTGACTCTAATAGGAGACCATTTATGAACTTGACTTTATTCCTTGACTTTGGCTTTAGACCTTGAATGTTCGCAAAAATGAATGATTGTCCATATTGTGTGTCACTTCTGGAAGGTTTTGGTGGTTCTCCCTCCTCTCTACCATGGTGGAGTACCACCATGGTTCTCCACCATTCATAACCCGCGCGGTGCGCACAGCGACATTTTTCTCACCTAGAGAAGAGGTGAACTTAATACAGTTACTTGTGAGTTCTGTGAGTGCCCGGCAACACTGAGTGACTGTTTGGCTGAATCTCTAGGTACGTGAGTGTGTTTAGGTACCTGAGAGTATATCACCTGATCGTGAGTGTGTTTAGTTGCTCTATTGGGATAGACAGTTAATTATTATCCAGAGTTTGTAGTAATACCAATATGATGAAGCAGAGTCGCGTATTAATAGTTCAGTCTAGGGTGCTGGTAGTTCAGTCTAGGGTGCTGGTAGTTCCTTCTAGGGTGCTGGTAGTTCAGTCTAGGGTTCTGAATGCTAATCTTTCACTAAACACACGCAGCACAAATGATTGAATAACCATATATCTGTGAGTTAGACACTGATTCTCAGCTCTACTGGTGTACCACTGACAGTACACAGCATTGCATAACTTAGTTAATGACAGTTGTGTTCAGGATTGTCCAGTTGTGGGTGCTTGATCACAGGTAGCACCAATCAAACGAGTACAGAGTGGTACGGTTCCATAGAGAACACAATGAACTTCCTGGAGACTCTGGGGACCAGTTCAACCTTTTCAGCGTTCAAAAAATACAATTCAAAATAAGTATTTCTTCTTACCATATATCAAAACATTATACACAGATCTCCACAAAATTTTCCAAAAAGCTCTACACATGATACTTTGCCCAGAATAGGCCCAGATGTGCTCTTGATGTCATCGACACCCTGGCCCCGGACCCAAGAGAAAGAGAGAGAGAGAGCCCGTGGTCAAAACGTTTCTGTAAGTATTGCTGGCGATTCCTGATGTTGATATGGCATGCTGGTGTCGAAGACGGTAGGAAGGGGATTCGGGGTTTGCCCACCGGAGAGAGTAGTCGTCGGCTACGCTCTCTAGTACTTGCTGACCCAGTCTGGTGTGGTTCGCGGGGGTTTGAGCCCGCGTTCACCTGTGTGATGGGAGTGTGTCTCCCCCTCGGTGCAGCGTTTATTGATGTTTGGACTTGAATTTTCCAGGAATGTAGACTACCAGCTCGTGGATGTGGCATTGTTTGACGTGTTGACACCTCCTACGTCCGCCTTGGCGGACGTAGGTGTCCAACTAATTTCAAGTCACTGTGTGGTCGTTAAGCTATGTTCCTTGGTTGTCTACAGGGTTTTCTTCAAGCGCTATGATGGGCACTCCTTCCAGCTGCCTGCCGATGCGTGTTCTGTGATTGTTTTGGACCACAGTGGCACGTTCATGTATGTCAGCGTTCATGGAACGCCCTTCGAGTTTCCCGAGATGCTGTTATGGCGCTATTTTGGATAGTTTGGTCGGGTGTTGTCCGTCAGGATAAACATTCTTTCGTCCAGCCGGCAGAAGGGTGTCCAGAATGGGATACACACGCTGACCATGTAGCTGAAGGCTGATATCCCTTCCTCTGAAAAGCTGATGGGGTATTACATCAGGGTGTTCTACGTTCGGCAGTCGCGTACATGCTTTTGTTACGGGTCGTCGGAGCACCAGGCTGTGGGGTGCAGCGCAGGGAGCGTGTACCGAGTGAATCTCTTTCGGGAGGAGGCTATTTTCCGTCTGGATGTGCTGGACCCTTATGGGTGTGTTGGCGAGAGTGTATCTGAGGATAATCTGCCTGTGCGGAGTGCTGTTGCTGGGTCTTCCAATGTTGCAGTGCCGGTTTCTGCAGGCCTCCTGGTTGGGAATGTGGGGGTAGTGGTAGTGGACGGTGTGGCCCCGCCCACGTCGCCGGCTTTCCCGCCTCTGGCGCCCCTGCCTGCCCGTCTGATGAGGTGTCTTCCGTGTGTGTTGATATGGATGTGCAATAGATGCGGTCTCCTGTCGTGTGTGGTTCGATGCCCCCACTTGTCAAAGCTGCGGTGCTGCGGGATCGTGCTATACGTGGTGTTGCGTGTCCTGCTGTGGGTTCTGTTGCGGTGTCTCGTGATGGGTGTGATAGTTCGACGACCAGCGGCCTGTCTCCAAGCGTTCGAGGCGAGCTCGGAGTGTCTCCTCCTCGTGGTGTGCCCTGGGCCGACGTGCAATCTTCTGAGGATTCTGATGTGGGTGGTGAGAATGATGTGTGGACTCGGTTGTGGACCCGGTTCCCATCTTGCCTCGGCCGAGGGAGGAGATCCCGGACTTTATGTATCGCTCGCGTGACGGAGTCCCCCGGACGGACGAAGTGTGGGACGCTTACATTTTCGTACTAGCCGTATAGTCGGTATCCAGAAAAGTATCGTCGTTCTGTATCCTAATTTATGTTTTTGGTGGGTTGTTCAGTTGTTTGTGCTTTCTATTTAGTGTGTGTGTTTGTAAAGTTTTGGCTCTTCAGTGTTTCTTTTCTGTGATTATTTTTGTATCTTTTGCTGTATATCTAATAAACATTACTATGGACCAGGTAACTGCCACTGATTCCACTGACTAATGAAATGTTACTGTTTTTGTTATTGTACTTTGTGCCCCTGTGTTTGGTGCTCTGTTATGTTTCTGTGGAAAAATAAATTTCTGTGTTCCCATGTACTTGTGCTTTGTTGTGTGATGTGTTCTGTTTTGCGGGCTGCTTCGGTATCTAATATTTTATTGTATTTATGTCGCATGCCATTGGCATGTAAATATAAAAATAAAAATAAAATAAAAAAAAGTTGCAGAATCCACTGCTTATGCAGGGGAATAACGTAACAAGTGAAACAAAAACACTTCATATATAATTATATATATTTATTTGTGCATATTTAATTTGTCAGTATACAAAAATATAATTGCATCTACATATTTTTCTTTTTCTCTGAGGCACGGAGCTGCAATCGATCGATCGCTTACTAAACATACATTAGGCTCCAGCCAACATAATACACGACATTATAATCTAAAAGTAGTATGGATGAGCACTAAAAAAACTCATAATTGGAGGAAAGAGGTTATACTTGGCACAGGACTTCTAGGTCGAGAGGTCAGGAGTCCTGCCACGAGTCCTGTCTCTCACGTTAGAGGCATTAAGGTATATAAGGAGAGTTTAGAAATAAATAAGGCGTTCATTTCAGCGTGTTGTCCGGGAGCCCATCATGTAGGTCTCTCTGAGAGCATCATGTGTGTGTGTGTGTGTCTGTGGCTGGTTAGTCTAAGTACTGGTGATGGTGAGTCATTATATTCCGGGTTATTTATTTTCCTGGTGTGGAGTAGAACTGCGAGGGAGCTGGGACTGGTTGCCTGGGTGCTGGGGCAGGCTGAGAGTACCGTTGACTGGGAGCTGGGGCAGGCTGAGAGTACCGTTGACTGGGAGCTGGGGCAGGCTGAGAGTAACCCTGGCTGGGAGCTGGGGCAGGCTGGGAGTAGCCCCTAGCCGGGGCGCTTGGGTACTGGGCCTCGCCCTCAAAGGTGACAGTAGGGTGATAGCCGGTCTGGTCGACGTAGTAGTCCACTCTCATGAGCCGGGTGTCCGGCAGCCGGACGTAATAACTGTGGACAGAAGTGTGGTCAGTGGGCAACTTGCAAGCCAAAGAATCAGAAAAAAAGTTAAAAATTGAAAATGTTAAATAAACCATCTTGGAATTGAAAAGAGTAAGATACCTGCTGAGTAATATACAGATGATGAAGTATAGTGAAAAAGGAGCCGTGGGAGTTAGAGGTTAACGATCTGAAACTCGCTATAAGCAGTCCACTAAAGGATATAAAGGAAGCCAATTCAGTCTGGGGGTTTGTCGGGAGATCTTTTGAGTGTCGATCGTAGAAGGTCATTCTCACCCTAACATTGCACTTGTGATACTGGAATAATGCACGAGGTAACTCTTCTTTGATCACTGTTCTCTGCAGCTGAAGACCGTAGATTCACCTGCCCTTTACTACCGGTGACCATAGACTCACCTGCCCTGGGTGTTGTCTCCGTCCCTCTGTTCTTGGTGACCGTAGAAGTTGCCTGATGGCTGGTCGTTGACGTCCCACTGGAAGTTATACTGGGCGGGGGCGTCAGGGTACTGGGGTCCACGTGCCACTGGTTCCTGGTAGTCGTAGGCGCCCTGGGGAGCCGCCGCCACCACCGCCACCACCAAGATTACCAAAGCCACAATCTGATGAAAGTACAGTCAAGACATTTGCCGTTAATGTTTTGTTTTCACTGCAATCACATTCCATAGTTGAAATGCTGAAACAAAAAAGCAAAAACACCACACTATATGTCGTCTGGCAGATTGTAACCCCATCCATTAAGAACAACAGAAAATGTCTGTATGCTGATTAACACTGAATGATTAGCCACGTCTGTGCTAATAGAAAAAACAAAAGGTAATTATATAAGCTATTTAAGGATTTTATTCAAGCGTGAAACAAGTGACTGTGGCGCTCGCTAGACTGTCTCGCTACTGGAGGGAGGAACTGGTGACAGTCAGTGATGTCAGTGTTGGTTCACACTAAGTTTTACACCAAAATAATGAAATTATTCAATATTACTGAAGATTTGACCTAAACACAGTATTTTGAGGCTGTAAGATACCTTTACTCAGCATCTTATTTTCAATACCTTGCTCAGCAACGTAACTTCAGTACCCTGCTCAGCACCTTAGTTTAATACCCTACTCTACACCTTAGTTTAATATCCACGTAGCATGAGCATTTTGCTCAGAACGCTAACGAATGCTGTCGGGATTTTTTTATTATTATTTGTATTATATATTTATTTATTTATATATACAAGAGATCTTGGTAGAGCGTAACTCTGACTTCATGCTGTAAACAGCGTCTGTACCCACATAAACTGTAGGTGTAGGATAGTATCACTAACCCCCACAGTGGGAATTGTACAATAAAACTTGCCCGCGACAAAGTGCAACGATATCAAATCCCGTTTTAGAAGCTTTTCAGAATCTAAAGTCCAAGAAACTTGAGTACGATTTCGGTTTGGTGTTAGGGGTTTAAGGCCCTAAAGATCGGCAGAAAGGTTACTAAGGCTACCACAAGAGTATACCTTAGTCCCCAACATCGTTCAGGACCAAAGTAAACTCGCAGGGTATACCCACACTTCGCAGTATATATTATACACTGAGAAGAGGAGCGTACACCTCTCGTTGTGCTAGGGGCGGCGAGTTACCTTCATGGTTGTACCGGGGAGGAAGTCCTGAGCTGAACTGATGCCCTGGTCACCCGCTCTCAGCCTTATATCGGCAGCGGCTGACATCATCAGTGTCAAGGCAGCGGGCGCGGTGGCCGCCTTGCAGTCCATAAACCCGTATTCTTCCTTTGTTTCTCACGTGAGCCAAGTCACACTTCATTTCCACGACCCTCAGGCCCCAGGGCGCCCAAGAGCGAGCGCGAGAGTACCAGGACTCAGACGTGAGGGAAGAACGTAGAACTGATGTTGACAATGTGCATAATTATTTAGGGATATCTACAAAAGTTATTCACCCTCCATTATAGGGCTCAATAGCACAGTGACATCAGTGAAGGAGAGAACAATATGTGTGTGTAATGGTGTGAATAATTTGTAGAAGTATTCACCTTAATATCCTGCTCGTCAACTGGATAAATGTACGCGACTCAAAGACCTCACGAAGGCATCTCATAAAGCATTTCGTTTAATCTTTATTATAAATAATTTTACTGCGATTATGGAAGGCTTGAATAATCAGCCCCACAGTAAGTGTCTCCTCCCATGTTGTTATCAGGTCACAGTAAGTGTCTCCTCCCATGTCGTTATCAGGTCACAGGAAGTGTTTCCTCCCATGTCGTTACCAGGTCACAATAAGTGTCTCCTCCCATGTCGTTATCAGGTCACAGTAAGTGTCTCCTCCCATGTTGTTATCAGGTCACAGGAAGTGTCTCCTCCCATGTCGTTATCAGGTCACAGGAAGTGTCTCCTTCCATATCGTTCTCTCCAGTATGTTGTTATTTTACTGTGTACATTTGGGACCTGTCCCTCCAGTATCTTCCATGTGTATATTATTTGGTATCTCTCTCGTCTCCTTTCCAACGAGTACATTTGGAGAGCTTTGAGACGATCCCAATATGTTCAGGTCCTTTACCGTGTCTACCTGACAGCTGGGTGGACAGCGCTTCGGATTCGTAGTCCTGAGGTTCCGGGTTCGATCCTCGGTGGAGGCGGAGACAAATGGGCATAATGTTTCTTTCACCCTGATGCCCCTGTTACCTAGCAGTAAATAGGTACCTGGGAGTTAGACACCTGCTACGGGCTGCTTCCTGGGGGATGTGTAACAAAAAGGAGGCCTGGTCGAGGACCGGGCCGCGGGGACGCTAAGCTCCGAAATCCCTCAAGATAACTAGGCCACAGGAAGAGTCTAACTATACAGCAAATTCTAATATATATAATCAAATTCATTTGTATTTTAGAAAATACAGATTTTGAATACACGGTTAAGACTGCTGAATGCGTATGTGGTGTCGGCCGCAGCTCGAACGAGTATTATGAACGAATTCCATTGCTCGTCCAAGATGTGGCCGAACCTAAAGTCCTAATCAAAACGTTTAACATTCTGTGTGTTCAAAATTAGTATTTTCTCATATAGATATTTATTATTTTATTACAATATGAACATAGGTAGGTAGGTCTCAAGCGACTTGAGAATGGTCCAGGACGGACCGAAACGTCGTCGTCCCTTCAACTTCTAGTGTGTGGTCTGGTCAACATACTTCAGCCACGTTATTGTGACTCTTCGCCTGCATAGGTAGGTCTAGATTTATTTAAGGTCAGGTGTTTGGATTCTGTTGGCGATTACTTGTATTTTGACCTGTCCTCAGGCCAGGCCTGTTACTCCAGCAGCCGTCCTCCACGACACACCCATTAATTTTAACTAATTGTTTAATGGAATTAGGTTTGTTCTCACATATATATTTATGTTATTATATATTGAAGTTCTACGCATAGTTACGCACAGGTTAGGTTAGGTGTTTAGATTCTGTTAGCGATTATTTGTATTTGAAGTTCGTGGGTGATGCTTTTACATAGCTGCGATTCGAACAGAGGACGTCAGCGAAGCACTGTTCGAAAAATGTTTGAACGTCGTCAGTTGGGAGTCGTGTGTAAATTTTGTTTATGAACGAAAATGTATAAACATTATTCGTTCATAAACAGGGGGAGGGTTGGTGGGGGGGGGGTTAATTAGCATTTGGCCTTTGCTGATGAGGACGGACTATGTATTTGTTGCACGTGAGTGAAGCATTTACAGAGACACTGATCCGATTAATGGAAGTGCAACCCATCCTCGACTCAAGTCCATTACATTCAGCGGTCGACCCCACAGACGCATTCATAAATTTTAACATGCTGTTCATTCAAAACGGGGATTTTCTCAAGTATAAATTAATATTATAATATATTAGCATATTGTGTATAAATAGGCATAGGTTAGGTTAGGTTAGGTGTTTAGGTTCTGCTGGCGATTATTTGTATTTGTAGTACGTGGATGAAGCATTTACAGCGTTGTGGTTCGAACAAAATTCGTCAGTGAAGCACTTGTTCCGGATATGTTCGAACGTCAGCAGTTGTGAGTCGTGTGTAAACCGCTTTTCATTCATAAATAGGGGGTTTGGCGGGTGCATGGAATCACTTTTGGATCTTTGTTTGGAGGACGGGCTGCAGCATTCAACCCGTCCTCGACTCAAGTCCATTACATCCAGCCGTCGCCCCCACAGACGCATTCATAAATTTACACATGCTGTTCATTCAAAGCAAGAATTTTCTGAAATATAAATTAATATTATAATATATTAGCATATTGTGCACATATAGGCATAGGTTAGGTTAGGTTAGGTGTTTAGGTTCGGTTGGCGATTATTTGCATTTGTAGTACGTGGGTGAAGCATTTATAGCGTTGTGGTTCGAACGAAACTCGTCAGTGAAGCACTTGTTCCGGAAGTGTTCGAACGAAATCAGTTGTGAGTCGTGTGTAAACCGTTTTTCATTCATAAACAGGGGGTTTGCCGGGTGGATGGAATCACTTTTGGATCTTTGTTTGGAGGACGGGCTGCAGCATTGCAAGCCGTCCTCATCAACAAAGGTTTTATTTTCGTTAGACCAGCAACCAAACTCCTGTTTATGAATGTGAAACGGTTTCAACTGATGACGTTCGAACTTCTATTGAACAGTGCTTCGATGACGACTATTGTTCGAATCGCAACTTATAAGTGCCTCACCCACGTACTTCAACTCCAAATAATCAGCAACAGAACCTAAACACCTGACTTACGCCTAATTATACATAAACTTGTAATGTATAGTATTGTAATTTGTATGTGAGAAAAACGATTTTGGATTCATATTACCTTACGACTATTAAATGGTAGAGCGCTGCCTGAACGATCCTAGCCTGAGGTAAGCTTGTTTGCAGGAAATATAAGTTGATGACAGGCCTTTACTGCTCTAGCAAAATGACATTCTTCTTGGTCCCCCTCCACTCCTTCCTTCAGTGCTCCTCGTCTTGAGCTGAATGTTTACGTCGTCTTGCAAGTTTTGTGGATGCTGGCGTGTCTTACGCAGTGTTGGGTCAACCTCTTGACCCAGTCTGACCTCACTAGACGAGGGACACCAGCCACCGCATCCTTCAAACAAGGTAAGCAAGTTTCTCGATTAGCAAGCATCACCCTCACCTGAATTGCTTTTTATATGTGTTGTAGCTTATAGACCAAGTTGCCTAAGAAGCCAAAATTTGCCGAAGCTATATAATTTAAAAAAAATTCTTATGGAATGATCAAGCTTTCCATTATATTATATATGATATTATTTTCTTTAATATGAGTTAAACTAACATAAAGGTAATCAAACATAATCTACCTAACCTAACTTACCTAACATAACTAAGTCAAGTCGAATATGTCTAAGTCACTAAGACTATGAATTATGTTCATATTCTTAATATAATATATTAATGAAAATAAATCAACATGAAAATAAATATTTGAAAATAAAGAGAATCACTCTTCCTGTTAGGCAAATCGGACTTTGCATACTTGGCCAAGTAGTGCGTTCTGGCTATTAGTGTGTGTCAAAGGACATGTAATCGTTCGCGTGGTCATTACGTCATATTTGTGATGTATGAGGTAGTAGTAGGCATCCATCAGTCTCAGGAGACTATGGAGTTGCGCTCTGGTTGTCGGTCTGGAGTGGCCTCACCAGGGCGCAAAGCCAGGGTAGGTTGAGTCGGGGGAGAAGCAGTTACCCAGGCAGCAGGTCCCTCCTCTCCACGGCGCTGAAAGTCTCCAATGGAAAGGCATACGCCAATACGATTGGTTCCAACGCCGTCGGAGAGGGGGGACCTGCTGCCTGGGTAACAGCTTCTCCCCCGAATCAACCTACCCTGGCTTTGCGCCCTGATGAGGCCGCTCCAGACCGACAACCAGGTCTGA
Source organism: Procambarus virginalis (assembly GCA_020271785.1). NCBI lineage: Eukaryota > Metazoa > Arthropoda > Malacostraca > Decapoda > Cambaridae > Procambarus > Procambarus virginalis. The sequence goes on from WNGS01164858.1 coordinate 33,801,067, forward strand.
GGATGGAAATGTATAAAAGCATTTCACTAAAGCCTCTGACTAATGCACGCTCAATTCATTACAGGTAAAGGGATCACGTCTCTCCCAAGGACCAGCCCTCCACCAATATTAAGGTACGTCCCCCATTTCCTTGTGTTGTGAATTCGTTTCTAAATTGGAGATATCTAGCGGACTCAGGATGCAGGAGATGGATATCATCGTCGGACGTGTTACAATCTCTTTGGTGGAGAAATGTATGCACAATCACGTCCGACGTCCTCCTATTCTCTCCACCGTATGATAATAGCCCTTCGTAACTATGGTTTAATCGACTCGCTGCAATTCAGGGCCAAAATTATATATTTTAACATAATTGTTGCCATATTATGACGCAGAGTAAATGAGAGTATGAGAAGATCGGAGTGAAGAGCGGGCCCAGGAACTACAGCTTGAGAGTGGATGTGAAGAATCGTAGGATTCTGAGGAAGAGTAGGCCTAAGGGGGACCCCTTATGAGCCGATAGCAACCCGTCCTCTTAAAAATAACGTCACTTTTCGCTCGTATGCGCGCTATGGCCAAATTTGGACGTAATTTGAAATGAAATCGACTCACAAAAGTGACGTACTGTCCCGTTTTCTGTTTGAGTCGTACGCCTTACTCGGTAAGGTTAGAAGAGGAAACTTTTAATTAACGTTTTTCATACCGTTTTGAAACTTTATGAGAATTTCCTGCCCACGTAACCTACCAGAGGACCCGTAACTAACTGTTGTTGAAAAAAAAATACCAAATTTATTATCACTTTTTTAATTTTCAAATTACGTCCACTTTCGGCCATACCGGACAAAAGCGACGTTATTTTTAAGAGGACAGGTTGGGGTAACTATAGAAAAACCACACGGCATTCACTGCGAGGCATGACTGAAGAATCTGGTATCAGTAGTTAGCAAAGAACAAAACGTATTTTGAAAATTCTGTTGTTTTTTTCCTCGTGCAATAAATGCAAATTGATAATATTTCGGATTCCATAAAAAATATTTTTGGAAGAAGTTGAAGGGAAAAGATTACGAAAGCAAGATCGAGGCGCAAGCAAAACTTGAGTTGCGTAAAACAGCGGGAAAAATGTCATTGAAGCATTATATAAGGTTCTTCATCAAGACCTCATAGCAACATATTACGTAATTTGGTTCGTAATATAATATTTTTCGTAATTTTATTCGTAAAAATTTAATATTCATTTCGTAAAAACATTGCCTAATATGTAATATATATAATATTGCGTACAAGAAACATAGGACGTAATATGTACTCTGGCAGAATACATATACAGGATACAGGGTAACATGTACTCTGACAGGGTGCAGGTTACCTACTCTGGCAGGGTACACGTTACGTACTCTGGCAGGGTACACGTGACGTACTCTGGCAGGGTACACGTGACGTACTCTGGCAGGGTACACGTGACGTACTCTGGCAGGGTACCCGTGACGTACTCTGGCAGGGTACGTACTCTGGCATGACGTACTCTGGCAGGGTACCCATCCTCCTGTTCAGATAGTAGTTTTGGTAACTATGTTCACCATAGTAAAAACATTGACATAAAATGTAATAAGATAGTAGAATTTGGTACTATTCGCATCATAAAAGTCCGAAAAAATAGAGCTAAACACCAAATGTTCCTAGGCCTAGTATAGTACATATATGTACTATACTAGGCCTGGGGAAGGTTAGGTAAGGTTAGTTTATGTTGTCTTTGCAACATAAATGCAAAAATTTATCCGGTTTGTCCAAATTCAATAGCAACGATTTCTACTTTCTAATGACGTAATGAAAGGTCATTACGTCATATATGCACTATGTTACTCATTGTTAGGTTAAACTCGACCGGGTTTAGCTCTTGGACCCAAATTTACCACCCGACGTAACTGTTATTCTAAGTTAAGGCTTTCTTCATTCAGTAGGAACAACATATCCATACATTTACGTTCATCATTCCGTGGCAAGATTTTCCTCGACCCACTTAAGGTAAAGTTAACCTCCATCCCCTAAAGGCAAGGTTACCCTAGACCTTGAGGAAGAGGGAGGAAGGGAGCTATCAAGGGAAGGAGCTAAGCCATTCCCTGGAAACACAAACTGTAACTGTCTCTATTTTCCGCTTGTTAACGTGCTTATGACGAATTAGAACGTTGTTTCAACTTGCTATATTGGTTGTTATAACTGGTTAGGTGTAAAAACTTGTTCGAACGTTGTACCAACGTCGTAGTTTCGGTGTGTGTTTGGCGGGTTACGACTATATTGCACGTGGAAGGGGGTCAGGATAAGGATTTGGGATAGGCGGGGGGGGGGGATGAAGAACTGGTGTCCAACCTCTTAGACGGTCAGGTGAATTCAACGCCGACCTGCATGAAGCGAGACCTTGATAACGGTAATCTTGCCTCTAACCTAACCATAATATTGTATCACAAATATTATCATTACTCTTGTGATACAAATATTATTATTTTTTTATGTACTCCTAAAATAATTGTAAGACCCTGTGTCTTGTATGTGTAGTTGCTTTTTGAATGGTTAATAACAAGACTAAGCTGTTGATCACGATGAGGAAACTGTCTATTACCTGTTGGAAAGGTGTCCGCAAAATAACGAGAAAGGTCTGCCACTCTTGTGTCACTTGTTTGGGGCGCGGTAAGTGCCGGAACTCACAGTGCCAAGCCAAGTTCCCTGGCGAGGAGCCCTTGCTGTCCAACTGGGAGACAGATCAAGACTGGGAAATCTTGGAACAGAATGACCTGGCACAGCGTAACTAATTAGAACAGGAGGAAATCTAGGAAGAAAGTGTCTCAGGGAAACCGACGCAAGAGTGCCAGGGAAATATCTAGGAAGAGAGTGCCACAGGGGCTCCGAGCCAGGAGAAGAATGGTAAACTAATGACCCTAAAGTTTCTGATACTTCATATAAAGTGCGAGTCTAAATGTTGAGCTATGTACTTTTACAGCCGTTGACTGATATCATGTTGCTGAAAACGTGCCTGGAGCTATGCAAGATCGTGCAGGAACTGCACGAGAACGGCCTAGTGCATAACTCCATCAACGAAAACAGTATCTTGCTCGAATTATGGACCGAAGAGGAACGCATCCTGTGGTTCACGAAAAGACATGAGCGTGTTAGGCCAGACTTCATTCGTAACTCCCGCGTCGCGAAGATCGGGTCATTCCCGTCTTAATACACCGAATATAGATAACACAGTTCGCGTTTATTTACCCGTAACGAATGCGTCAGAGAGAGGCTGTACGCGTGGTGTCCCCAGGAGCTCTTCCACGGCCTCAGCCCCAGCTCCTCCGCCACTGATGTCTACTCTCTGGGCGCGCTCTTCGGCAAGGTCTGCAGCGTCATGCACAACCCTCCTCTGGTACTCTTAAACTGGGTCTCGTCGAGCCAGTTAGCTGTGAAACATAGGCCGGATATCAAGGAACTGCTTGAATAGTTGCCTTTAAGTATTAGACGGAGGAAGCTGTGGAGGCGATATCATTGCTTCTGGCTTTATAAATGGTTATGCTGGTGATTGATCTTCTGTGGCAGAGAACGGATGCAAGTCGCATGTACAACAAGGGGAAGAAAGAGGCGCTCAACCAACTCGTATGTAAAAGTCGTCTCAGGGCGCTGAAAGCTATGACCTGCATTGATACATGTGCCCTCTATTGCCGTGCTTAAAACGATGCCTCTATTGCCTTGCTTTACTTCCAAAGCAAATCCACATGCAATTGTCCTCGTCTCAGCACATTGAATACTTTAAAATACCACATTGAATACCAGTAAAGAGTGTGTGTGTGTATTCACCTAGTTGTATTCACCTAGTTGTACTCGCCTAGTTGTGCTTGCGGGGGTTGAGCTCTGCTCTTTCGGCCCGCCTCCCAACTGTCAATCAACTTCGCCCCCCCCCCCACACACACACAGAGGAAGCAGCCCGTAACAGCTGTCTACTCTCAGGTACCTATTTACTGCTAGGTAACAAGGACAGCAGGACGAAAGAAACTCTGCCCATTTGTTTCTGCCGTCACCGGGGATCGAATCCGGACTATAGGATTACGAGTCCAGAGCGCTGTCCACTCAGCTATCAGGGCTATCAGTGTGTGTGTGTTCTTTTAGACTGTTTCCTGAAGTTGTCTGTGAGGAAAGGGTGCTAGAGAGAGGGGGGGGGGGTAGCCGGCGTTGCTCGGGTGATGAGTTACATAGTCTCCACGGCTTGGCGCCTTCTTTTGTTATGTTGTTGTTTTAGATTCAGCTACTGGGAACAAGAAGTTCCAGGAGCACGGTCTATGGTGAGCCCGTTGTACTCACCTGGCACAGGAGATGTGCGTTTTGATAATTACTTTAACATCATCTTCATCACTGTAGCCATCTTCACTACACACCATCTCCATTACTGTAACATCTTCACTACACACTATCTTCACTACACATCATCTCCATCACTGTAACATCTTCACTACACACTATCTTCACTACACATCATCTCCATCACTGTAGCCATCTCACTATACACCATCTTCACTACACACCATCTCCATCACTGTAACATCTTCACTACACACTATCTTCATCACTATACCNAGTTGCACATAGTCGTTATTAGAGACTATGATGCACAGGACGCTACATAGCCTTCCAGGCCTGGGCCTTCTATTGATAGTTACTTTAGACTGACATTCAATCACAGAGATGGAAATGTATTGAAATATATTTTCCTGCCACTCGCCATGAGAAGCAGGAATAATGACCCGTGGGGCAAGCGCCTTCGTCTATTGAAAAAAAACAAGATAGAATTGTATAGATATATTCTTCGAAATTGATACTAGAAATAATTAATTTCAGAAGCTAATTCACAAACATGGAATGAAAGTGACGACGTTTCAGGCCGTCCTGGAAAGAAGGCTTCAGGAATTAGAGCCTAAAACTGTATCAAACACAACACAGAAGACAGGATATTACCTTTAAATGCATTAATGGATGTGATAAGTTCAAGACAGTTTCTCCGTCAACAGGCAGAGCTAGACAGCTCAAGCTTCTAAAACCACAAATAGACAGATCAGCAGACACGCATGCACGCACTTTCCTTAGATTAGGCATTCCTCCACGTCTGCCCCCACTCCCCTCGTCTCTTTCCCCTATTCATCACCCAAGCCCTCCACATCTCTTTCCGAGCCTCTAAGTCCTACTGAGTCTCCAAGCCTCCCCATCCCCTCGCATTGGATTCTCCTCTGAACACCTCTCACCTGGTCAGTATCTCCAAGACTCCTCCATCCTGCTATTCCGGGCTTCTATCCTCTCCTTCCTGAGTGACCACGCCTCCTGCGCCCCTAGACGTCATCCACTCTGCGCCATTAGGAAGTACTTCTGCGCCATTAGGAAGTACTTCTGCGCCATTAGGAAGTACTTCTGCGCCATTAGGAAGTACTTCTGCGCCATTAGCTACCCTCACCTCCCCTTCCCTGTCTCACCCACTATCGAGGAGCATTGGTCTGTCGCCATCAGTAAATATTCATCAATGTCATATACATCAATGACATAGATGAGAATATTACGAACCACATCATCAAATTTGCAAATGACACGAAGATCTACGGTAAAGTGGGACATGGCAATGCTGTTGAAGCCTTACAATGAGATCTACATGAACTCCACAAATGATCAGAAGACTGGCAAATGCTTTTTAATATTGACAAATGCAAGACCTTGCATGTGAGGCACAACAACCCACGCCACAACTACCAAATTAATAACATCACATTACAGTAGATTGATAAAGAAAAGGTCCTTGGAGTCAAAATCCATCACTCAATGAAAATTGCACAACAGGTTGGGGCAGCAGTCAAAAAATCTAACCAAACACTTGGAATAATCAAGCGTACCTTTGACTTTAAGGAAAAGAAGGTAGTGATTCAATTGTATAAATATCTGGTGCGTGCCTATTTGGATTACTGTATCCATCCATGCACGGAGACCATCTCTTCAGACAGATATAGCTGCTGTGGAGAAAGTGCAACACCGAACAACAAAATCATTCCAGTACTGTGTCAATTCACGTATCAGGAACGGTTGAGGGCCACAGGGCTAACAACACTGCAAACCAGGCATGACAGGGTTTGCAATGTTGTTAGTGTTACTTTTTCACCTCAGGGTTATTATCCCATGGAACCGCCTACCTGCCGAAGCCGTAAATTCCAAAACTCTGTTAATTTTTCAAATCTAGCTGAGAACGATCAAGGTAAATGAGGGGACCTTCTACAAGCTACCGGTTTCCTGTCCTCGGCGAGGCTACTAGTGTTAGTGGCTCTCAGGTAAACTCAGGTAAATCTTGAGTTTAGTTAAGGCCCTGCTCCTGTGCCCTTAAGTCCACTACGGGCTCACCATAGCCCGTGCTACTTGCAACTTTTTGTTCCCAGTAGCTGAATCTTAAACAACACCAATAACAACCTGGAAGTGGCACCATCATAAGCGAGGTGCCAAAGGGTGATTAAGCGGACTAGATCCCATGGCGTGCTTGCGTGCGATTGTGTGCGTGTGGCTGTGTGCACGGCAGGCAGACTTTCACATAATGTTGACGAGTCAAGAATGGAACAAAATACTTTCGATTGGTATTGGAAGTAAACATTTTACGATTTTTAATAAAGTACTCATTTCATCAACCAAAGTAATAAAATCCCGAACATGTTATTAAAATATTTTAGTTAAAATCTAACAGCGATTAATAACTATGAAGAGAGAAGACACACAAGTCTTATGAATATCATCATTCCCTTGACTCTACAAAGGCTTCATTATTTTTGGTCGTTTAGTTGCATGTGAAGCCTCGATACTCCAACTCATGGGAGAGTTGGCGTCCGCGTTTCAGTCTCGGCACCAAAATTCTCGTTGTCAATACACGAAGGTGAGATAAGACACGGAGGGAGTGACGCGGGACATTCTGGGCCAAGAACCTGCTCTGTCTGCCAGCTCAGCAGCATCTCGTGCTGCCAGATCAGGCAGGAAGACCATCAGCGCTAAGCTGAAATACTTTACCGATTATGTAAAGCTTTGTTGGTGAAGAACGTTTGTTATTCACTGAAACGGTGTCTTTCACTGTCTATACCTGGAAAAACACTTTCATTGTTTTCCCAGGCATAATGTCTCTCCTCAACAGTGTTATCGGCACTGTTCTTGCTCGCTGCCAAGGCTCTGGATGGTCTGTGGCTCTAGAATTTAAGCGATCATTGTAACAAGGCAGGACATGTTGCTACAATTGTTGCTTCGTTGACAATACCAACAAGAGACATATAGTGCCACATATTAACGACATATGTAGTTTACTTGGTCCCCGACTGGTCTCCTCTTGGTCAAAGCTTAAGTGGGATGAAACCAATACGAGAGCACCAGTTAGAGGTCTGGAAACATTCATAGTGCCACTAGATGACACGATGAAGATCTCTTGCAAGTAGCGAGGTAGCTCTGGCAGTAATGCTGCGTGACTAGAGTCTCATCTGAAGGAGCCATACAATAACAATGCCTCGAGCCTCACTAATAGCGTCGAAACACTGTTGGTTACCTCTCGTTACGACCTGTCCTCGGATCTATGCTTAATGCATATATATATATATATATATATATTATATATATATATATATATATATATATATATATATATATCTTTATAACCTATCTTATATATATATATATATATATATATATATGTCGTACCTAGTAGCCAGAACGCACTTCTCAGCCTACTATGCAAGGCCCGATTTGCCTAATAAGCCAAGTTTTCCTGAATTAATATATTTTCTCAAATTTTTTCTTATGAAATGATAAAACTACCCATTTCATTATGTATGAGGTCAATTTTTTTTATTGGAGTTAAAATTAACGTAGATATATGACCGAACCTAACCAACCCTACCTAACCTAACCTAACCTATCTTTATAGGTTAGATTAGTTTAGGTAGCCGAAAAACTTAGGTTCGGTTAGGTTAGATAGGTTAGGTAGTCGAAAAACTATTAATTCATGAAAACTTGGCTTATAGGCAAATCGGGCCTAGCATAGTAGGCTGAGAAGTGCGTTCTGGCTACTAGGTACGACATACATATATATATAATATATATATATATATATATATATATATATATATATATATATATATATATAATATATATATATATATGTTGTACCTAGTAGCCAGAACGTCGCACTCGCCTACTATGCAAGGCCCAATTTGCCTAATAAGCCAAATTTTCCTGAATTAATATATTTTCTCAAATTTTTCTCTCATGAAATGATAAAGCTACCCATTTCATTATGTATGAGGTCAATTTTTTTTATTGGAGTTAAAATTAACGTAGATATATGACCGAACCTAACCAACCCTACCTAACCTAACCTAACCTATCTTTATAGGTTAGGTTAGGTTAGGTAGCTGAAAAAGTTAGGTTAGGTTAGGTTAGGTAGTCGAAAAATAATTAATTCATAAAAACTTGGCTTATTAGGCAAATCGGGCCTTGCATAGTAGGCTGAGAAGTGTGTTCTGGCTACTAGGTACGACATATATATATATATATATATATATATATATATATATATATATATATATATATATATATATATATATATATATAATATGTTTTTAAGACCAAAGACAAATACTTTAATATTAAAAAAAAGTGAAATGATAAAGATTCTAAGCAGGGCCTGCACATTAATATTTTGTTTTAGACATTTATACAGAAGAGATGCTAGTCATATTCTCCCCTACTGATGAGACCAACCTGTCCTCACACAAGGCAGAAGCCATGTGTGAGGACAGGTTGGTCTCTTGTTTAAAGCAGCGGCCGTCCTCCCCAGACGCATTCATCAATTTTAGCATACTCTCTATTAAAAATTGTTTGTTCTCATGTATAAATTAATATTATTATACATAAAATTTCTATGTATATTTAGGCATAGGTTAGGTGTTTAGGTTCTGTTGCCGATTATTTGTATTTGAAGTACGTGGGAGAAGCATTTATAGCAACCCGTCCTCGACTCAAGTCCATTACATCCAGCAGTCGACCCCACAGACGCATTCATAAATTTTTACATGTTGTTCATTCAAAGCGGGATTTTTCTCAAATATAATTTAAAATGATAATATATCAGCATATTGTGCACATATAGGCATAGGTTAGGTTAGGTGTTTGGGTTCTGTTGGCGACTATTTGTATTTGTAGTACGTGGGTGAAGCATTTATAGGGCTGTGTTTCGAACAAAATTCGTAAGTGAAGCACTTGTTCCGGAAGTGTTCGAACGAAATCAGGTATGAGTCGTGTGTAAACCGTTTTTCATTCATAAACAGGGCGTTTGGCGGGTGCATGAAAGCACTTTTGGATCTTTGTTTGGAGGACGGGCTAATTTATAGAATTGTTGTTCGAACAGAGGACGTGAGCGAAGCACTTGTTCTGGAAGTGTTCAGACGTCATCAGTTGTGGGTCGTGTGTAAACTGCGTTTCATTCATAAGAAGGGGGGTTTGGTTGCTAGATTAACGAGCTTGGATCTTTGTATGTGAGGATGGGCTGGATGAGATATCTGGGGTCGAAACTTCTCTCGACCCCAGAGTCTCAGTATCAATTCCAATGTTGGTGGTGGTGCAGCCCGTCCTCTAAACTAAGACCCAAAGTCTATTCCATCCACCCGCCAAACCTGCTGTTTATGAATGAAAAACGGTTTACACACGATTCACAACTGATGACGTTCGAACACTTCCAGAACAAGTGCTTCACTGAGGAATTTCGTTCGAACCACAACGCTGTAAATGCTTCACCCACGTACTACAAATACAAATAATCACTAACAGAACCTAAACACCTAACCTGACAAGTGCCCAAATATGTACAATATGATAATATATAATAATATTAATTTATATTTTATAAAATTCCTGTTTTGAATGAACAGCATGTTATAATTGCTGAATGCGTCTTTGGGGTCGACCGCTGGATGGAATGGACTTGGTCCAAGGACGGGTTGGGTGGTGAGTCGAAGACGCTCCGCGTCCAGTGTTTCATTCCCATCTGATTTATGGGGTTTAGATGTTACTTGCTTCATGGTAAAAAAAAACTTATATTCACGTCATGTACATATGCGTGCAGGTTTAGTGCACAGTCTCTGAGCTTGGAGCATCTATCCTCTACAGACTAACTTCCAGAAACTCTCCTGATTTCCAATTTTCTTTGCAAGCAGCAATGGGTCAGTCTGCAGGTCACACAGTTCAAGCTGAAGTTCTGGTAACTGTGTCTTCACATTAACTACCATGGGGTTTGTTAAGTAACAAGAGACTGGGTTTCAGTTTTCTAAAGTCAAAATCTTTTCACACATTGGATAAATTATAAATTTAGGTGACGAAACACGAAAAGTCTGACTCGAAATCATCTTCCACGAGTTCACGACAGAAGATAAAGTGTGCAATATGCCATATGTCCAGTCAGCTCTAGTTTATTATAAAATTTTTCTTAAACCAACATTGTGATTATGTTTCCGTTATCCATGATGTATCAAAGACTCTTCAACTACCACCCGTGGAATGGGTATTGAGTGAACTACCAACCCCAAGATGGGTATATAGTGCAATACCACCCATTGAGTGGTTATATGGTACAGGGAATTACAAAAAATACAGAATATATCTTCAAAACTCAGATGCATTTCGATAACGTTTCTATGTGTGATGGTTCTGTGAAGTAGCAAGTCATGCCAAAACTCGTGGTTTTGAACGTATGTGCCTGAGCACTTGGCACCTCTTGATGTCAACACGGGTGATAGTGGGCCCATCACAGGATGGAGACGAGAACCCCGCCCTCAGGTCTCCGTGTTGATCAGTCTTATAAAGCCCAGAGCCCCTGGATGGACGCCAGTTGAGCCCACACCTCCGCAAGCGATACAACCATGAAGGTATGCTTGTCTGTATATCTTGGCCCAGAGTACAAGAGATACGTTCATATATATTCCTGTAAAAGCAACTCGGAGATCAAAAGATTCGTCCGTCAATTCAATGATATAGATCTAAGGATGTAAAAGCAACAGTTCAAGGCACGATAAACAGTAATACTTGAATATTAGTAACACGCGTCCAGTGACGAGCAGTCACCAGGCTGCATCACTCAGTATTCCTTGTTCATGTACCGTGGAGAGCGTTCAAAGCACAAATAGTAGCTTCAGAATGTCTCGTAGTAGACGTCAGTGATGTATCTTACTGGAATATTTTGTTTTCTAGACACTAGTGCTGTTGCTGTCGGTGGTGGCAGCTGCTTCTGCACTTCCCGAGGGGGGCTACGGTGGGCAAGGACCCGACGGGCAGGGATCGGGTGGGCAAATATCCGGTGGACAAGGCAGCCAGTTCTCCTCAGCACCCGCACGATATGGAGGACAGGGAGGCCAGTACGGCTCCGCCCCCGCCAGGTACAACTTCCAGTGGGACGTCAACGACCAGCCATCAGGCAACTTCTACGGTCACGGAGAGCAGAGGGACGGAGACAACACGAAGGGCAGTTACTATGTCCAGCTGCCTGACAGTCGTCAACTGAAGGTTGAATACTTCGTTGACCAGTTCGGTTACCACCCCACCGTCACCTTCGAGGGCGATGCCCAGTACCCCAGCGGTTCTGGTCAAGGTACCGGGTCACAGAAAGGCTACTACCAGTAGCAGACCCTAAACACCCCTCAACTGCTTTCTTATTGTTAAATATACAGTGACAGCTACATCTAACCTCAGCTCACTTGTTAGTCAAAGGTAAGGGGGGACGTAACATAAACAACCCTAACCTAACTTACCCTAATAATAACAAACGTACCCTAAAATAACCTAACCTAGCCTAACTAAATCAAACCTTATCACACTTATTCTATCCTAACCTAACATAAATCAATAAAGTCCACCTAAACCCAACCCAACCCAATCCTAACCTAACCTCAGGGCCACGCATGCGTGTGGTCATGGCAGCTCTGCCATATTTACAAACGAAATCTGGTCACAGTCAGGTCGGGTCGCCCCGCAGGTCTTGGGGTTATTGCTTGCCACATCTTTTCGGATAATGTAAATATGAGTTCTCAAAATTGTTATAAATATATATAAATATTAATAAACTGTGATATTACTAATGATTCCTTTCACACACGAACACACAGACACACAGACAGACAGACACACACACACACACACACACACACACACACACACACACACACACACACACACGCACACGCACACACACACACACACACACAGTAAATGGAATGCATTAGGAAGTGATGTGGTGGAGGCTGACTCCATACACAGTTTTAAATGTAGATATGACAGAGTCCAGTAGGCTCAGGAATCTGTACATCAGTTGATAGACGGTTGAGAGGCGGGACCAAAGAGCCAAAGCTCAACCCCCGCAAGCACAAATAGGTGAGTACAACTTGGTGAGTACACACACACACGCGAGAAAAAAAAAACGAAAAAGCTAATGGAACACCTGTAGCGAAAGAACTCTGTTACACAACATCAGCATGAGTTCAGGGATGGCAAGTCCTGCCTCACAGGATTTATTAAATTCTACGATCAGGCAACAAAAATCAGGCAAGAAAAAGAGGGGTGGGCAGACTGCATATTTTTGGATTGCCAGAAAGTCTTTGACACAGTACCACATAAGAGACTAATGCACAAGCTGGAGATGCAGGCAAGAGTGAAATGGAGGGTACTCGACTGGATAAGGGAGTACCTAAGCAACAGAAGACAGCGAGTCACTGTGAGGAGTGAGGTCTCGGAGTGGCGAGGCGTCATCAGTGGAGTCCCACATGAATCAGTCCTTGGACCTATACTGTTTCTGATATATGTAAATGATCTTCCACAGGGAATAGACTCGTTCCTTTCAATGTTTGCTGATGATGCAAAAATTATGAGGAGGATAATTGTTATAAGATTAAGACAGATGAAGATAGCATGAGCTACAAGATGTGCCTAGACAAACTGAAGGAATGGTCCAACAAATGGCTACTAAAGTTCAACCCAAGTGAATGTAAGGTAGTGAAACTAGGTGGAAGAAATAGGAGGCCAGACACTGGATACCGAATGAGAGATGAATTCGTTCACGAAACGGATAGAGTAAGTAAGCAATTATCAAAGAAAGCGCCAAGCCAGGAAGGCTATGTAGCACCATAAAACAGACAGAGAGAAAGATCTAGGAGTTGATATCACACCAAACCTGTCTCCTGAAGCCCACATCAAAAGATTAACATCGGCGGCCTACGCAAGGCTGGCTAACGTCAGAACTGCCTTCAGAAATCTGTGTAAGGAATCATTCAGATCCTTGTATACCACATATGTAAGACCAATCCTGGAGTATGCGGCCCCAGCATGGAGCCCGTAGCTTCTCAAGCACAAGGCGAAGCTGGAAAAAGTTCAGAGGTATGCCATTAGGCTAATCCGAGAACTAAGAGGCATGAGTTACGAGGAAAGGCTGAGTGAACAGCACCTCACGTCGCTAGAAGATATAGGAGGTTGGGAAGACATGATCACCACATACAAAATTCTCAGGGGAATTAACAGGCAAGACAAGGACATTATTTAACACGGGTGGTACACGCACAAGGGGACAAAGGTGAAAGCTGAGTACCCAAATGAACCACAGGGACATTAGAAAGAACGTTTTCAGTGTCAGAGTAGTTAGTAAATGGAATGCACTAGGAAGTGATGTAGTGGAGGCTGACTCCATACACAGTTTCAAATGTATATATGATGGAGCTCGAGAAGCTCAGGAATCTGTGCACCAGTAGACTGGCGGTTGAGAGGCGGGACCAAAGAGCCAAAGCTCAACCTCCGCAAACACAACTAGGTGAGTACTACTAGATGAGTATACCCACACACACAAATGGCAACAAATGGCTGTTAGACTTTAAACCGAGCAAATATAAAGTAATGAAAATAGGTGTAGGGAGCAGGAGGCCAGATACAAGGTACCATTTGTGAGAAAAAATTCTTCAAGAATCGGAGAGACAGAAAGACCTGGGGGTTGATATCACGGTTGTACGTGCAGACGTGTCCCCTGAAGCCCACATTAAGAGGATATCATCAGTGGCATATGCCAGTTTGGCAAACATAAGAACGGCCTTTAGAAACTTGTGTAAGGAATTATTCTGAACCTTGTATACCACATATTTCAGACCAATCCTGTAGAATGCATCTCCATCATGGAGTCCGTATCTCGTCAAGCACATGAATAAATTGGAGAAGGTTCAGAGATATACTTCCAGACTAGTACCCGAGCTGAGGGGTATGAGCTACGAGGAGAGACTGTGGGAACTGAACCTTACGTCGCTGGAAGACAGAAGAGTTAGTGGAAACATGATCAACACATACAAGATTCTCAGAGGAATTAATAGGGTGGATAAAGACAGTTTATTTAACACAGAGGACACAGGTGGAAATTAAGTAGCCATTGAGACATTAGAAAGAACTTTTTTAGTGTCAGAGTAGTTAACAGATGGAATGCATTAGGAAGTGATGTGGTGGAGGCTGACTCCATACACAGTTTCAAATGTAGATATGATAGAGCCCAATAGGCTCAGGAACCTGTACACCTGTTGATTGCCAGTTGAGAGGCGGGACCAAAGAGTCAAAGCTCAACCCCGCAAGCACAACTAGGTGAGGACGCAGATAGTATAAGTCGTACCAAGCTTTCTGATAATTATCTTAAATATATTTTGTTATTGGTTTACTGAAGACAATTTGTGGTAGAAATTGCTGTAAATAATGATTAATATAGAGGTAAACTTACGAGAAATAGTGAGGTAGGCACAGTGCTAGTATTGTGATGGGCCTAAGACTATCTTAACATTACTTCGAAGTTTGATTCGAAGACAAAATACGCTAGGTGACACCTGTGTGAAAGACCTGTTTAAACACCTGCACAGGAAACGGCGCTGCATAGGAAACTATTCCTAGGTGACGCCTGCATAGGAAACTATTCCTAGGTGACGCCTGCATAGGAAACTATTCCTAGGTGACGCCTGCATAGGAAACTATTCCTAGGTGACGCCTGCATAGGAAACGATTCCTAGGTGACGTCTGCATAGGAAACTATTCCTAGGTGACGTCTGTATAGGAAACTATTCCTAGGTGACGTCTGCATAGGAAACTATTCCTAGGTGACGCCTGCATAGGAAACTATTCCTAGGTGACGCCTGCATAGAAAACAAAGCCTAGATGTGACCGGCGTCGGGCTAGAAGCGTGGCTAGATGCCGTGTGGTCCCGCACTCTAGCTCTTGGCCACGTATTGCCCGTCCGGCGGTTGCTAACATCATGCATCCGTCACAGTGGGTTCAGGTTGTCTCCACTTAGGGCACTTAGGATCGGAAGGGAGCGACGGTGCCTCTCACTAGGACGGGAATCTGGCGATTGAAGAGAAGCTCAAATATATATATATGAGCCGCCTTCCTCAGTGACTGAAGTCATGTAGATGTCAGCCATAGGCTCCCATGTTTAGATGGGCGTTCACCATCCTCACTCCAGAACGTGGTGAAGCCAGATGGTGGACTTCAGTCCTTGGCGGAGCCAGATGGTGAACTCCAAGACCTTGGTGGAGCCAGATGGTGAACTTCAGTCCTTGGTGGAGCCGATGGTGAACTCCAAGACCTTGGTGGAGCCAGATGGTGAACTTCAGTCCTTGGTGGAGCCAGATGGTGAACTCCAAGACCTTGGTGGAGCCAGATGGTGAACTTCAGTCCTTGGTGGAGCCAGATGGTGAACTCCAAACCTTGGTGGAGCCAGATGGTGAACTCCAAGACCTTGGTGGCACCAGATAGTAGGTTCCAGACTTTTGTTGTCATTTCGAGACGGACTTAAGACCTCTCCCTGCCTCTTCCCCGCCGACCCGGCAGACTTATTATGTTTGTTTGTGTTTATGCACCTCTTCCACTCACTCCCCTCCCTGTCTCTATACCCTTCCTCCTCCTCCTCCTTCCCCTCCTCCTCCTCCTTCCCCTCCTCCTCCTCCTCCTCCTCCTCCTTCCCCTCCTCCTCCTCCTCCTCCTCCTCCTTCCCCTCCTCCTCCTCCTTCCCCTCCTCCTCCTCCTTCCCCTCCTCCTCCTCTTCCTCCTCTCTCTATCCTTCAGGACACATTCAGTGATGAGTGAACACATTTTCGGAATTAATGGATTTGCACATGAGTGGGAGTGGGTGGATAAGAACATGAATGGGAGCGGGTGGATAAGAACATGAGTGGGAGTGGGTGGATAAGAACATGAGATACATTGACGGAGCAATTCAGGTTTCCTTATATTCTTTCATTTTCTTGTTCTTACATAAATATACAAAAAGAATTCCATGGAAATGTTGATTTTTTTTAAGCCCAGAAACATATATCAACTTCATATAAAAGGCCAAAACCTACATCAAATATTAATAGATTTCCGTTTTTCACTCAATAACGTATTCAGACCTCGATACTCTCTTGGGTCAATGGTTGAGATCGACGATCTATGGTAAAGATCGACGATCTATGGTAAAGATCGACGATCTATGGTAAAGATCGACGATCTATGGTTAAGATCGACGATCTATGGTTAAGATCGACGATCTATGGTTAAGATCGACGATCTATGGTTAAGATCGACGATCTATGGTTAAGATCGACGATCTATGGTAAAGATCGACGATCTATGGTAAAGATCGACGATCTATGGTTAAGATCGACGATCTATGGTTAAGATCGACGATCTATGGTAAAGATCGACGATCTATGGTAAAGATCGACGATCGGCCAGACGTTGCGGTACACTTTGTGGTGTTTGGTTGTCGGGGTCACGAAGGGCTGGAGAGGGTCATAAGGTCCCTCCAGGTCAATTACTGATGACCTTTTCCCCTGGATACAACACACAGAGTATGTGTCTTAACTCCAGGGTATTTATATAATGCTAAGGTGAACAGAGGCATCAGGTATAGAGGAAAACGTGCCCAACCGTCTCTCTCCCAGAGATAGAACCCCGGGTTCACAGTTGTGAGCAGGCAAGTTGGAAAACATTTGATAATGAACCAGATCTTCGTGGTTACTAATCCACCAATGAAGAATATATCTTATGAAACATATAACAAAAATATGTATAGCTATTCAATTTTATGTTAAAAAGAAAGATTATATATCGAGTCAAACGTGGCAGCTCGCGCATGCGCCTGTCGGGATGACTGCCATTGTAACCCCCCCTCCCCCCCCCTACCCCCTCATGTCATTGACTCATGACAAATGTGTTGGCATTTGCGCAAGACTGATATTTGCTGTGATGAGTCTTGTGTCTGTATACCATTAGATACACACCCTCGCACACATTACCTTGCACCACACAGCTCTAAGGAATGAAAATGGTGTACATGTCTGGGCTGAGGAAGGTGTAGCTGATGGGAGGGGGGGGAGGGCTTTTGTGATGATCAGGGAGACTTTACTCATCGCGTGAGAAAAAGGAGTCATTGTGGTACTGAAGGTGGTTGGGGGAGATGAGTGACAAGAGATGACAGATGAGTTGCCAGCCTCTCCTTCGTGCTAGCCTCGCATCCCAAGCAGGTCAACCTGTAGTAGCAACGTCAGCTAAAAGATGAGCAAATTGCAACAAATATCACAATATAAATGACGTTGAAGATGAAAAATAAATCAGATATTACAAAAATTGCTTAGGTGAAGGTCCGCTAACTCACTCTAATTCCAAGACATTATCAGAGTCAGAAAGTTTTAGTAGCAATATGTTGTTTTGTTACATTTTGAAGTCTTGAAGAAATCACTCGATGGAATTCATCTTTGCTTTTTACGAAATTCATGTAATGGTACCTGGAAAACACTTATTATTACTTTCAGGTTCCTCCTATATACGACCAGTCTTGTGCTTATCCATCCACTCCCACTCATAATCAACCGCATGGACTGGACGGTAGAGCGAAAGTAATGCAGGTCGGCGTTCAATCCCCGACCGTCCAAGTGGTTTGACACCATTCCTTCCCCCTGCTCAATTCCAAATCCTTTTCCTGACCCCTTCCCAGTACTATATAGTCGTAATGGTTTGGCGCTTTCCCC
Source organism: Procambarus virginalis (assembly GCA_020271785.1). Lineage (NCBI taxonomy): Eukaryota > Metazoa > Arthropoda > Malacostraca > Decapoda > Cambaridae > Procambarus > Procambarus virginalis. The sequence goes on from WNGS01164858.1 coordinate 33,819,147, forward strand.
TGAAAATTCTCTCCCTCCCTCCCACTCATAAATGGACTGGTTTACCAGACCGTCCTCGCATATAAAGATCCAAACTCGTTAATTCAGCCACAAAACCCAGCCGTCCTCCAAACATCAGCCCGTCCTCCAAACAACAGCCCGTCCTCCAAACAAAGACCCAAAAGTGATTCCATCCACCCGCCAAACCCGTTGTCTATGACTGATGACGTTCGAACACTTCCAGAACAAGTGCTTCACTGACGAATTTTGTTCGAACCACAACGCTGTAAATGCTTCACCCACGTACTACAAATACAAATAACCGCCAACAGAACCTAAACACCTAACCTATTCTATGCCTATATATGCACAATATGCTAATATATTATAATATTAATTTATATTTGAGAAAATTCCTGTTTTGAATGAACAGCATGTAAAAATTTATGAATGCGTCTGTGGGGTCGACCGCTGGATGTAATGGACTTGAGTCAAGGACGGGTTGAATTCATAACAGTATATTTGTTTTACATAATGTTAACGGAAAACAAGTTACATTTTTGTTTAATAATACATTCACAATTAAAAATAATAAGCTTCAATAGCTTATTATTTTCACACAATTATAACATTGATTATAATTGTGTTCTAATTTAACGTACAACTTGGCCTTAGTTTTTTAACTCATCTTATTTCGTGGCCACATCAGTGTTTTGTTAATAGATCACGTTAACACATTAACAATTTAAACTTTCAATCACTTATAAAAAAGGGGGACATGGTGTATTTTTTTTAAAGTCTTTCAAATTCTGGCGGAACTCTTGGACACAGAGGTTCCGTGGAACCTGTGTCCACGTTGGGCATCACTGCGGTTCTACCCTCGTTGGGCATCACTGCGGTCGTTGGGCATCACTGCGGTTCTGTACCCTCGTTGGGCATCATTGCGGTTCTGTACCCTCGTTGGGCATCACTGCGGTTCTGTACCCTCGTTGGGCATCACTGCGGTTCTATACCCTCGTTGGGCATCACTGCGGTCGAGCTTAGAGGGACCATTAGCACTGATCCTAGTGGACTGTGTTGTCCTATTAGCAATGGCATAACAGCCAAATAAGTATAGTGCTCCGTAATGGGCCCCAAACACTTAGGTTTCCAAAAGCGATCCCCCTGCGGAGCATCATCAGAAAAGGTAAGGTATTTATCGGGAGAGAGCGCCAAGGCTTTCGGACTATATAGCACTTCGAAGGGATGAGTACACGTATTTTGGATAGGACGGAGGAAAGGAATAGTGCTCATGCATCCACTTGGACGATCGTGGATCGAATATCGACCTGCAAGAAGCGAGGGCGTCGATGTACATTCTTCACCCCTGTCGTGTTGATACCAACCCGAAATTGGCACAAATTATTACCTCAAAATTATTTCCAAAAGTTCAGTCTAGGATTGGCGGATAAGCACCAGCTACCATCAAGTCTTTATCCTCTCTAGAGAGTCATGGCGCACTGGAGAAGTTTTATCCGTCTGTGAATGTAGATGACCCGGACCGGCTGTGCTCATTCAGTGGGATCCCACCTCCTGAGGGATCACGGGAGTCATCTCCCGTCACGCAGGGTGCAGTCGCACCTCCACAGAGCTCCAGTATCATCTATTGATACTGGTAATGGCTCAAAAGGGCCACCACTTACGGGCTATTCATGCCCGTGCCACCTTTTGGGTGGCTTAATCTTCATCAATCAATCAATCAATCTGAGGGATCCCACATCCCACAGGAGTGAGATGTGGGATCCCTTTCCTCCTGTTTGCCGCCTGTGACGCAGCCGTGAACTCGCTTGGATACTTCCCATTCCCGTTGGTATGTGGCTCTGACGTAAGAGGTCACTCATTATTATACACCTAGGGGGAACGGCCTAAATACAACTGTGTAATATTGCCAGTATATCAGGGAGAAAATCAGTAAGAGCCTTGAGAGGGATTCGAAGCGTTGCGCTGGTACTCGAACTTTACCGCTGGTACTCGAACCTTTGCGCTGGGTTACCTTGAGATGGCTTCGGGGCTTAGCATCCCCGCGGTCCGGTCCTCGACCAGGTTTCCTCGTTGCTTGAATGGTCAACCAGGCTGTTGGACGCGGCTGCTCGTACTCTGACGTATGAATCACAGCCTGGTTCATCAGGTATCCTTTGAAAGTACTTATCCAGCCCGTCCTCCAAACAAAGACCCAAAAGTGATTCCATGCACCCGCCAAACGCCCTGTTTATGAATGAAAAACGGCTTACACACGACTTACAACTGATGACGTCCGAACACTTCCGGAACAAGTGCTTCACTGACGACTTTTGTTCGAACCACAACGCTGTAAATGTACTACGTACTAAACCCACGTACTACAAATACAAATAATCGCCAACAGAACCTAAACACCTGACCTAACCTATGCCTATATATGCACAATATGTTATATATTATAATATTAATTTATATTTGAGAACATTCCCGTTTTAAAAGAACACAGCATTTAAAATTTATGAATGCATCTGTGGGGTCGACCGCTGGATAGAATGGACTTGAGTCGGGTTTGCTTATCAAGTTCTCTCTTGAACACTGTGAGGGGGCGGCCAATTTTGCCCCTTATGTGTAGTGGAAGCGTGTTGAACACTCTCTTGGGTCTCTGAAGTTGATAGAGTTCTCTCTCAGAGTACCTATTGCATCTCTGCTCTTCAACGGGGGTATTCTGCACATCCTGCCATGTCTTCTGGTCTCAAGTGGTGTTATTTCTGTGTGCAGGTTTGGGACCAGCCAGTCTACTATTTTCCATGTGTAAATTATTAAGTATCTCTCCCGCCCGCGCTCAAGAGAATACAGGTTAATCGGTCCCAATATTTTACTGAGTGGATTCTAGCAGTAAAGGATCTCTGCACGCTCTCCAGGTCAGCAATTTCTCCAACTTTGAAAGGGGCTGTCATTGTGCAGCTGTACTCCACTCTAGAGAGCACTAGCGTCTTGAAGAGTATCATCATCGGTATAGCATCTCTAGTGTGAAAGGTTCTTGTTATCCAACCTGTCATTTTTCTTGCAGTTGTGACGGCTACTTTATTGTGTTCTTTTAAAGATAAGATCTTTCGACATGAGTACACCTAAATCCTTTACATTGTCTTTTCGTTCTTTTATGATTTGACTGCGTTTTGTACGTGGTTTCCGTTTTTATATTTTCATTTTTTCCGTAGCGCATGAGTTGGAACTTCTCTTCATTAAACACCATATTATTTTCTGTAGCACATAGAAAGACCTGATTTACATCTGACTGGAGGTTTGCCGTTTCCTCTATGTTGTCTACTCTCATGAAAAATCCTAGTGTCATCTGCAAAGGATGATACAGTACCATAGATTGTGTCCTTGTCTATGTATGATATGAGGATGAGAAAAAGTACTGGAGCAAGCACAGTACCCTGGGGGACTGAACTCTTCACGGCTGATGGACCGGATTTTATTTTGTTGACTATTATACATTGGGTTCTGTTAGTCAGGAAATTGTAGATCCATCTGCCTATTTTTCCGGTAATTCCTTTTGAACGCATTTCATGTGCAATAACACCATGATCACATTTGTCGAAGGCTTTTGCGAAATCTGTGTAAATTACATCAGTGTTTTGTTTGTCTTCCATGGCATCTAATGTCATGTCATAGTGGTCCAGCAACTGTGACAGGCAAGAGCGCCCTGTTCTGAAACCATGCTGTCCAGTGTTATGAAGATGCTCTGATTCCATATATTGTGTGATCTTACTTCTTAGCACTCTCTCAAATATTTTTATGATGTGTGATGTTAGTGCTTTCGGTCTGTAATTGTTTGCCTCTGCCCTTATTTCCTCCTTTATGGAGTGGTGCTATCTCTGCTGTTTTTAGTATGTCAGGGATAATGCCAGTATCTAGGCTCTGTCTCCAAAGAATATGAAGGGCCTGCGATAGTGGTACGCGAACCTTTGCACTGGGTACTCGAACCCTTGCACTGGGTACTCCCATGCAACTCCCTACTGATTTTCTCACTGATAAATCACGTTAATGCGATTGTGGGAATATACAGTATCATTATTATGAAAATATGGTGTGGACTGTTACAAGACTTGATGGCATTATCTCTCCCAAGACAACCGTTATCATTCTAGTTTTCCAGACTTGTTGCCATCTTAGAAAAGGTCGGAAATGCCATTCATAAATAGGAAACACATTGAGAGGGATGTCTCCCTCTATTAGCAAAAGAGCAACCCAGCAAACACATAACATATAGCCTCAATGCTATGTTGTATGTTGAGGGTATGTGGTATGCTTGGCGGGAAGTCGCAAGAATTACTCATTAGTAGTAGGCATCCATCAGTCTCGGAGACTATGGAGTTGCGCTCTGGTTGTCGGTATGGAGTGGCCTCTCCAGGGCGCAAAGCCTGGGTAGGTCGATATGGAGGAGAAGCTGTTACCCATGCAGCAGGTCCTCCCTTTCCACGGCGTCGAAAGTCTCCAATGGATAGGCAAACGTTAATACAATTGGTTCCAGCGCTAATATGATTGGTTCCAGAACACAATTACGAATTCATCTTTGGCGTAAAGTGGCAGTTTGATAAGTATGGCCTGAGGATGGCATGGTTCCCCACTTTCCGTTGTACACATCTTTATTTACACTGATTTATGTTAATGTAATGACACTAAGTTAGTTCCCATTACTGGATTCAATAACTTTACATGTATAGAAAAGACGGTTGATGAAATTGTTAAATATTTTATTAACATTTATCTAAAACTGTTCGTAGAAAATTGTGGTACAAGAACATTCCAACAAATATCACAGGACTTAAAGGTAAATATTCGTGAGCAATCAAAGCTCTGGCTGAAGGAAGAAGCTGTGAAGGAGGAGGATGAGCTATGGAAGCGGCCTGACTCACTCTATCAGGAGTAGTCATATGCCTACACCAACTAGCGTGAATGGACCAGCTTGTTCGTGATCGAAGCAGAGATCTGTCGACACATCCTTGCTTGGGATCCGCTTCCATCCCACCGGGATCGTTCGGTATGAGAGAAGCAGTTGATAACCGCTGACAGTAACCCTGCACAAGTTGCAACCATTAAGATGGAAGAAGTGAGACCGTCACTGGTAGTAAATGCTGACGAGTCACTTGTGGGAAAGCTATTGGTAGTATCCCTGCCCTGAACCGCCACCCTGGCCGCCGCCGCCACCGCCGCCGCCACCACCACCGCCTTGACTGTAGCCCCCTTGACCGGAACCACTAGGAAACTGGGCCTGGCCCTCGTAAGTGACGGTAGGGTGGAAGCCCCACTGGTCGACGAAATAATCAACCACCAGTCGACGGCCGTCGGGTAACTGGACGTAGTAACTGTGGACAAGAAATATTCATTAACAGCAGCTCCTAACTCCAGTCGCTGGATACTTTGCTAAACGTAGAAATAAGAACTTTATAGGAGAAATTATTCACGTTGTGAATGGGGGGCCCCCTACCACTGGATGAGAACACCTGGCGTATTGTAAGGTTTACCTGCAGAGTGAGCACTCCCACTTGTACACCATGACTCTGGAGTGAAGATCAGCTTACTTTATCTGTGGCTTCACTCTCTGAATTTGTAACTTATTCATTCAGTCTGGATAATAAGAAGCTCTTTGTTCATGTTACACAAGATAACACTAGGCATTAGTTCGTCGATTTCTCCTTGGCCCAACCACTTGAGCTGGACGGTAGAGCAACGGTCTCGCTTCATGCAGGTCGGCATACAATCCCCGACCGTCCAAGTGGTTGGGCACCATTCCTTTCTCCAATCCCAAATCTTTATCCTAACCCCTTCCAAGTGCTATATAGTCGTATTGGCTTGGTGCTTTCCCCTGGTCATCCCTCCCCTCGTCAATTTCTCATGGCATCCATAATCAGAGTCGTATTCCATCAATAACTACAGCAGAGTACAGTAGCTCAAGTGACTGGTGATGGAGTCATGTGAACCACTGTGACACACATTGGTGGTCCTGGCAAGCGCCTGGGGGAACTGGCAGCCACTGTGTAACACCGTCTCCAGTTCCTCACAACCTAGGCACTGTTGTATATATTTTTCTCCAGCAGCGAGATAATAAAAAAGACGAGTATTTTTTATTGGAAAAATGCTGAAGCCGAGTTAGCGGTTGTGGCGGTGCTGAGTGGAGGAGGCTCAACACTCGCCTGTCGTGAGTAACAACGAACTCGCCCGACAAAAGACACAGCGAACTCGGCCTCTCAGGAGTCATAGCAAACTTACTTGACAGGATGGACAATGAATTCGTGTGTCAGGAGGTACGACGAACAGAGAACTCACCTTCCGCGCGTGTCGTCGTTGTTCCGTTCCTCTTGGTGGCCATAGAAGTTGCCTGAAGAAGAATCGTCGACGTCCCACTTGAAGTTGTAGCTGGCGGGAGCAGACGGGTACTGGTTACCTTGTCCACCGGAACCTCCATATCCTCCAGATCCCCCAGGTCCGCCGGGCCCCCCTGGTCCGCCGGGCCCCCCAGGTCCGCTGGGCCCCACAGGCCCTGGAGCGCCATAGCCCTGAGGGCTCGCTCTCGCCTTCACCATCACTACCAGGAGCACCAGCGCCACAGTCTGATGAGAGGAACACCGTAGAAACTGTAACATTGTGTAATTATTTATAAATAATCCAGCTGTAACGAGTGTTTCACCAGCAGGAAGACCGCCTGAGACCTGGTGAGACCGACGACCAGTATGATCACATCACCAGAGTGATGTGATCTTGGTCGCATCATCTTGGTGACAGCCAGTCACTGACTCTCAAATCAAGACTGACTGGAAAGTATGTCTTCTTGAAGATAACTTCTACATCAAAACATCAGGAATTACAAATTTCTTGTCCCGCTCCACCGCAGACGTTTTCAGTACCTCTGGGCACATGTCAACTGTTCTGAAACCTTCTTAGTAAAGAGAAGTGCGTAGCCAGCCTACTGTGTTACATAGTCTTCCCGGCTTGGTAATTGTTTCGACACTTACATAAGACACGTATATGACACACTCAGCAATGCACTCAAGACTAATCTTACACCCACAACAAGAGTCTATGGGAACCTGGGTCGTCTGCCTCAGAACGCCTTTTCAGTCATAAAATTATGAAGACAAAAGTGGAGAAAATGCATCATGAACTTCCCAATAACAATTTGTTTTGTTCATAAAAAAAATCAAACTATCGCATATTAATCTGGAACAACTCAGTTTAAGAGAACGTGAACAACTGAACGCTAGTTAGAGACCACGTACCTTCATGCTTGTGTCTTGGATGCGCGCGTCCAGTGAACTACCAACGATCACACACATTCCTCCGGCTTATATAGTTGAAGCTCTCCACCCGTGAGAGAAGGCTGGAGTGGGAGGGAGGTCCGCTCTACTGCTGGTGATGTCAACGGCGGCGTCACAAACAACACAGATATATCTGGGTCAACCAAGGCGGTTGGTGAGCCTTGCATCAGCCCCGCATGTTGCACGTCAATTGTTGTTGTGGATCATCCCCGTCGCGAGCGCTGCAAGATGTCATCATGTTGCCAGAGGCGAGCCTGCGAGGAATGCTAAGTGGAGTGAGTCGGACATATATGCGCTTCTTTCATCCTCTCAACAAATTATGCGAATTATTCCTGCCAGTCTCTTTATTATATATTATTATTATCATTGTTATTGCTATTATTTGTTTACAAACGAGAGACGCTAGACGTGAAGGTATAGAGTTACAGCTGAAGAACTGGACAATGTAAGATGGATTAGGGGCATTCGGGGGAGAAGGGGGGTGGGGTTGACAGAGGAGTCCACCAAAATAATAACACTCGTTATTAACCTCACTGGAAATTCAACCTGGTTTTGACAGTTCCTGCGACGGCGCTGGAACCAATCATATTGGCGTTTGCCTTTCCATTGGACACTTTCGGCGCCGTGGAAAGTGGGGGACCTGCTGCATGGGTGACAGCTTCTTCCCCTTATCAACCTACCCTGGCTTTGCGCCCTGGAGAGGCCATTCCAGACCGACAACCAGAGCGCAATTCCATAGTCTCCTGACACTGATGGATGCCTACTATATAGAGACTTGGAATAAAGACTTACACTTATGTATTTGTGTATTTTATGTAGAGATACATAAGTCTGGATTTTTATCCTATGTTATAGTTGTGAGAAGACATTGACATTACTCACATATAGAGAATGTTTTGGTCAAGCCCTCAAGATCAAGCCACAGGGGGAAGAACATTTGAGATTTGCAGTGGCTGTGTTGTTGCAGTTGTTGAACAACCACTGCATATTCCGCTCTGCGCCACTCGCTGCACTTATAACTCCACCTACCAATAAACTAAAACCGGCAAACGTGTTCCCACTGATGGTATTCCAGAGACAGGGGGTTCGATCCCACCACTTACTGAAATATTTTAACAGATTCACCCTTTCATACAGCCTATCCAAACCTCTCTTAGACGTACTATACGCAATCTTACACCTAATGTAGACCCGTGCTACATAGCCTTCCCGGTTTGGTGCCTTCTATTGATAATTACTTACTTACCTAATGTAGACCTAAGGAGGAACATTTGATCGTCGACGTCCCACTTGAAGTTGTAGCTGGCCGGAGCAGAGGGGCACTGATTACCCTGTCCGCCAGAACCTCCATATCCTCCGTACAACAACCTATCCAGCTGATGCTGGATAGATTGTTGCCTTTTATCGGACCCTTTGTAATAACCCTTTAAGCTGCAATACTCCATTATTGCTCGTTTGGCAAAATTGTTTCTGTAACAACTCTCATTTTAGGGCAGCTGTTGCCAGAGTACAGGGCAAGAACACTTCTAATTTGCTTCTCCCTTGTTGAACAACCACTGTTTTAACCCCCAATGTATCTACCACCTCGCCAACCTGTTCATGTATCATTGAGTTCTATAGTTTTCTTGAGTCAGCGATGATGAGGGGCAGAAGGGAAGTTAGGAGAGAGGAGAGAAAGGTGGAGAGGGGCGTAAGGGGGAGGGGGAAATAAGGGATATGGGAAGAGAGGCGAGATAGACTAAGAGAGATAAGATGGGGGAAAGGGGAATTGATTG
>WNGS01164858.1:33828247-33840643 GCA_020271785.1 Procambarus virginalis
GAATTATTGTGGGAAGAAGGAGATGGAAAAAGGGGAAGTCTTTATCTCCCAGCCGTCTCTTATCTTTTCCCCTTTCCCTCTTTCTCACCATCTCCCCCTTCCTCTTACTCTATCCTATTCCTCCTCCCCTTTCCCCATTCCACCTTTCTTTTCCCAAAATCTATCTCTCCTCTTTCTTTCCCATCTTTTTTCCTCTCCTTCCCCTCCCCCAAACATTCCCCTTCACCCCTTTCCTCTCTCCTCCTTTTCCTTCCAATTCCCCCCTTTCCATTATTCTTTCCCTCGTGTCTCCCCAATTCTCTCCACTCCCTCTCTCTCCCCCCTCTCCCCCCCCTCTCCTCCATCTCCCCTTACCTCCCTCTCAACTTCTTTCCTCTCTCCCTAATACAATCCCTCTCCTCCAGAGAGAGAGGGAGAGAGAGAGATGAGAGAGAGGAGAGATGAGAGAGGAGAGAGAGAGAGAGACGAGAGAGAGAGAGAGACGGAGACAGAGACAGAGACCCGTCATGGTCTCACGAGATGGGGAAAAACGCACACTATTCAAAACACAATTGATGGCGTTCTCAGTCACCCCCCCCCCACCCCTACCCCCACCCCCACGCCACCTCAGCCCCCACGCCACCCCCCCACTCCCCCACCCCCCACGCCACCCACCACACCACCTCCGCCGTGACAGGCAGATCAAGCATAATTGTCTTTGATTTCGTTGAGGAAGGTAATATATTGGTGGCGTTATGAGACGCAAGAAAGCTGGTGAAGGTGTTCCTTGAGTCTCCGTTAGAAATGTGAGGATTGGAAATACTGGAGCAGGAATTATAGAAGTGGTGCGCTCGAAATTTTGGAGTCTGGACACGCAACGAGGCTCTAGATGGTACGGAGGGTACCGCAGTGACTGGAAAAGGAGCAGCTATTTCAAATCCGTTAAAGATCGTAGTGAAAGACAGACCTGCTGGTGTATGTCCTATTTACTAGTGACAACGTGCTAGTCATACCAGTTACGTGACAGAATCACAGTATTTCCAGTCACTATAGAAAGAGCATCATGTTACCTGCTACGGGTCAAAGCAAAACAAGGAAGGCGTTTCGTGACACCCCGGGGTCGAGGCGCTTGCACCAACTCTCTGATAATCACCTTCTTGCTGGTGTTCGGACTCTAGACCCGGATGTGTGAGGTAATACAGAACACCGTCGCGTATATCACTGTTACGCACTAGTCCAGGGGCGTAATGAGAGGGCCGGCTCTCCCGTCTCCGGGGATGCGTAACTGAGCGTCAGGGCTCAAGACGGGCCGGGGATGAGGCAAGGCCTCATCTCCTGTTGAGAGCATCTCATGCTCTCAACATCCTATAGGGATGTTGGGAGCAGCGCTGGTACCAGCGGCAGGGAGGTGGTGATGCTGGGGTGGTGGTGGTGTGGTGGTGGTGGTGGTGGTGGTAGGTGGTAGCGGTGGTGGTGGTGATGCTTCTCTACCCCACCAAGTCTGATGAATATTTGTTAGGTCTTTTGAATTATTAATCATTGAATGATATCCTCTTTTTGAATCTCCCAGAGGGATTAGAGCTCAGTTCCTCTCAATGTTTGCTTGACGACGCCAAAATTATGAGAAGGATTAAGAAAATGAAAAACAAAAGCGTAGAGAGACACAGTTTGGGCAGCAGGCGTCTCGCAGTCTCGAGAAGTGTCTCACTTGAGCTGAGTTCTGAAAGCAGCAACTGAGAAGTGTGATAGCTGGTCAGTGATGATAACCGTGTTTCAGACCCAGGCCTGCCGGTCTTAACAGTGCATCTGAGGGTCTGTGGGAGGTTTTGCTACTGGTAGTAGCCCTTCTGTGACCCGGTACCTTGACCAGAACCGCTGGGTACTGGGCATCGCCCTCGAAGTGACGGTGGGTGGTAACCGAACTGATCAACGAAGTATTCAACCTTCAGTTGACGATCAGGCAGCGCTGGACATATAACTGCCCTGGGTGTGTCTCCGTCCCTCTGCTCTCCGTGACCGTAGAAGTTGCCTGATGGCTGGTCATTGACGTCCCTGGAAGTTGTACTTGCGGGGGCGGAGCCGTACTGGCCTCCCTGTCCTCCAGATGTTGCGGGCACATACCGAGCCTGAATCCCTGGTCCCCCAACTCCTATGCCGTTGAACCCTTGTCCCCCAGATCCCAATCCGCCAGACCCGAGGCCGCCAGACCCCAGTCCACCAGATACTGTCCGCCAGACGCGGTCCACCAGTCCCCTGTCCGCCATAGCCGCCTCTGGTCTCCCGTCACGGCCATGATCACCGCCGCTACCAGAATTATTGCCTGAGGAAAACAGCAGCGTCATGTGAGTTACAAATTTATTTGGACATAGAAATTCTCTATATAACCAGTTACATAAATATAACTTTAAACAGTTATCCCATAACGTTACAGAAGGTTTTTAGCGCAGTAACTAATGATGCAAATTGTTTTATAATAAAACTGAATTGAAAATTAATTTCATATCAAATAGTTCAAGTTAAGAAAGAATCAGTGAGCTGAGAGATGCATTTTAATCTTAACAAAATTCTATAATGCTCATAAACTAAATATAGTGAAATTCTGGTTTTTACCAGAGTGGTGGGACTACGATTTTTCGCCATTGTCACCAGTCACTTGCAATGGCGTGATTCAAGTTCTGTTACACAGACAAGTATACCTCATGGTTGTGTCGTTTGTGGAGGTGTGAGCTCAACTGGTGTCCGTCCAGGGCTCCAGCTTTATATGACTAACCAACACGGAGACCTGAGGGCGGGGTCCTCCTCCATGATGCATTCTCTTCTTTCCGTGAAATTATACAAAACATGCCAACCTGTTTGTTTTATATAAGGAAATGTATTCATTCTTATTTTAGTGTTACACAACTAAGTTGAGTGTGGAGCCTAAGGTGGTAGCAGAGATGACCATATCTGCCTCTCGTCATGTTGTGTTGTATCCACCGTCCTCTGGACGTGTCAGAGTGGGGTTTAAGTAATCATCATTGTTTTAGTAACTTTATTATATTCAAACTAATAGAGGAGAAAAGTGTCGCGAGCTCACCTGAAGATAGTTGGCGTTTAATGCCTTCTTTTGATAATTACTTACTCACCTGAAGGTGGAAAGGAACCATTGGCTGACTAACTCATTCATCAACAAAAAATGAGGGGTGAAGGGTTACATTAGTCTGTAAAATGAAGTGCATAAAATGATGGGCTACCTCAGTCTATAAAAGAAGGGAGAAGGCCTACATTAGTCAATAACATGAAGAAAGAAGGGCCGCATTCGTCAATAAAATTAAGGGAAAAGGGGTACATTAAGCTTTAAAATGAAGGGGGAAGTGCTACAATAATCTATAAAATGAAGGAAAAGGTGCAAATATAATTGATACATTTAGCTACAAAATTAAAAAATACTACAGACTACATAATAAAGGACTACGTGTAGGCAATCTTAGGCTGCAATCAACCAAATTTTAGAACCAATATTTACTAACTTCTTAGTGCCATCGTATGTCAGGATATAAGAAAATCAGTGAGAAAATCAACACAGAAAAATTCTGTGTATGCGTCAGGATGCTCAATTCCAATTAAAGTTAACATAAAACCGAGTCATTCTGATATTAACTGTTTTGGTAGATGAAAGCACGAGGTGCTGACAACAGTCTAGTGAATCACTGACACGTGAGTAGAGTATATTAGTAGATAGACTGTTGGGACTCTTTCTCGTTTGATAAAGATATTATAGGTATGCTGGTCAATGGTTGTAGAGTCACTGACCCATACTAGCCATGGGTTGTGGAGCGTGGCTCATACTAGCCATGGGTTGTGGAGCGTGGCTCATACTAGCCATGGGTTGTGGAGCGTGGCTCATACTAGCCATGGGTTGTGGAGCGTGGCTCATACTACCCATGGGTTGTGGAGCGTGGCTCATACTAGCCATGGGTTGTGGAGCGTGGCTCATACTAGCCATGGGTTGTGGAGCGTGGCTCATACTACCCATGGGTTGTGGAGCGTGGCTCGTACTAGCCATGGGTTGTGGAGCGTGGCTCGTACTAGCCATGGGTTGTGGAGCGTGGCTCATACTAGCCATGGGTTGTGGAGCGTGGCTCATACTAGCCATGGGTTGTGGAGCGTGGCTCATACTAGCCATGGGTTGTGGAGCGTGGCTCATACTAGCCATGGGTTGTGGAGCGTGGCTCATACTAGCCATGGGTTGTGGAGCGTGGCTCATACTACCCATGGGTTGTGGAGCGTGGCTCATACTACCCATGGGTTGTGGAGCGTGGAAAATTAAGTACGAGCTTTAGGAACAGAAATATGCAGCTTATGAGAAAATTCATAACTTATATACTGTATAAAGTTTTATTACTGAGGTAATAATAACAGATACATGGTATTGAGGTATTTCATTCCTTTCAGAATATCCAATACTTTTCCTGGGTACGAATAATATCAGAGAGTATAATGAACTCATCTTAATATGAATTTCAAATATTTAAATTTCAAAAAACACTAGAGTCTAATCTAATGCTACACCATGCAGACCAATGTGTAGAGGGATATATGTTAATGATCTGATGGTTTGACACTAGAAAGAAACAGTAAACTCATCACCGGTTGAGAAAGCACCATTTCTCAACCGGTGTTATGGAGAACCCCCAAGGTAACTGGGGGTTCTGCATAAAATAGTGATAAATAGACTATAATAATAATGTTTATGCAGGAAAAAGTATATACATTCAAAAGGAGTTATAAACAGAATGTTGGATTTCTTGATTAAGCTCGTACATACTATACTTGTAGCCACTCATACACACAGCGTTTCAGACAAGAATTTTAATCATATCTATTCAACTGCACGTTCGAGTCATTGCCTAAATTTTTCTCATTTAACCAGTATCAAGAGCAAAGACAGAAATCGTCTGCTTTCAGGTGACAATTAAATCCTTGAGTATTTATCTAAAGAACTACTCAGAATTATTTCAAGAGGTACATAGGTGTAGAAACGCTGGTTTTAAGATTGTGAAGGGTAGTTTCAATGCCAGAATTAGCAAGTAACTATCTGAATTACATTTTATTGACTGTGCTAAGTTACTTCAATGCTAGAGGCGGTAAATAATTATCACATTGTGATTTTGAAGACCTTGATGGATGATTTCAATTATAAAGTTAGAAAGTAATTATCAGAATGAAACTTTAAGACTTTGATGGGTGATTTTAATGACATTGTTAGAAAGTAATTATCCAAATCCCAATTAAGTGATTATGGAGAGTAATTTCTCAACCAGAGTTTGAAAATAAGTAATTATCAGAATGTCATTTTAAGACCGTGATGGGTGATTTCAATGCATCAGTTGATCAGTAAACAATTATCTCGTGAATATGATTAAACAATATAGTTACAGAGCACCGTTTAAGTCAGTTAATAAACAAGAACTTGGTCACATAAATAGTTCAGTCTTTCTCGTAGGCATTACAGAGAGGTTTGTTTTCTTAAATTGATGTAATCACAAGACCCATATATTATGAATTCGTTTTACAGGGTAGTGAGTTGCGCATGATATTGAAGGGTATCAGCGGGTACTTGTAACACATCTACTTTTTACGTTCATTGCAAAGATATATCAGTGGTCATAAAATCGTCACCATCAACCACCTTGCGAGAGCTATTTAATTATATGATCACAATATCTGAATTCGAAGTTACATTTAATTACGAAAAATCTTCATTATTGTTCTGTTACAGAAGTTTGTTAACAGAAGCGTTACAAGTAAAATTTCCAACTGGTGTGTGACAGCTAAGGTTGACAACTGAAACATTGCAACTTCAGCTTGACAACTTGGCATTGCAAATGAAACAAAACAACCGAAGCAGGACACCAAATGTGTGGCAAGGTGCTCAGGGTGTGGGAAACTATACTGTGAAAGCCACACTAAGAACCTCATTCTTTAGATCAATTAATTGAGAAGAGTGTTTGACTCTATGCTCAATTGTGAAAATATTATGAATAGAACAATTGTAAGAGATTATTTAGTAAAATTTAAAATCGAAAAAAAGTGGAAAATAATTAGCAAAATTGCTTTTATCAGACCTTCAATATATTAATTTTGCATTAATTTAATTTGCGTAAAAATTTGTGGGTATGCCACTTGAATTACCAGTAATCTTGTAAGTTTATGCCGGTAATACGTTTTCTTTTGTTCTAACGAAAAACTAAAATGCGTGTGTTGGTAACTACAGAGAATAGTAAATTGGTCTAAAATCATTCTTCACGATCAAATATTCTCTGGTGTAATGGTACCACAGGTGCCAAGTGTTAAAATTATCGACTTTTTATGCACAGTAATAAAGATTTCTTAAATAAATATTGACGTTATGCAACGGACTCCAACCCGCGCCACTGTTCTCAGAAACACACAGCATCGACTTGTTGAGATTAAAATACTGCGTGTGTCTGGCATGATTAAAGGCGCAGGTTTGATTCCATGAAACACCCTTAACGTTATTCATCGACTCAACACATTATTTTGATTTTCATTGTGCAAGATTTTTAATCGTCTTTAAGAGTTTACAGGCAGTGCTCAGTTCTTTTTTAAATTCCATTATTATGCTTATTCTAGCAACATGATGGCAAAAACAAAAATAAAATTTTCAATTGGTGCAAGTCTCAGCATTAGGGGTAAATCGAAAACATTGTCTTGCTTACTCTATTTTCTTCTTCTTCTGCTCTTCATTTGTCCAAAAATAAACCTGTGTTCGTAATTCGTATTATGATTTACAACTTTTAAAACTTCAAATATTTATATAATGTAAATAAATAAGCAGACATCCTGGATTTTTTTGCTTTATTTTATATTGTTTAAAAACCTTATGCACAAAGTAACAGATAAATGAAAAACAAAAGCGTAGGGAAACAATGTTGAGGCAGCAGGCGTCTCGCAGTCTCGAGAAGTGTCTCACTTGAGCTGAGATCTGAAGCAGCAACTGAGAGGTGTGATAAGCTGGTCAGTGATGATAACCATGTTCAGACCCGGGCCTGCCGGTCTTAACAGAGCAGCTGAGGGCTGTGGAGGTCTGCTACTGGTAGTAGCCTTTCTGTGACCCGGTACCTTGACCAGAACCGCTGGGGTACTGCGCATCGCCCTCGAAGGTGACGGTGGGGTGGTAACCGAACTGATCAACGAAGTATTCAACCTTCAGTTGACGACTGTCAGGCAGCTGGACATAATAACTGCCCTGGGTGTTGTCTCCGTCCCTCTGCTCTCCGTGACCGTAGAAGTTGCCTGATGGCTGGTCGTTGACGTCCCACTGGAAGTTGTACTTGGCGGGGGCGGAGCCGTACTGGCCTCCCTGTCCTCCAGATGTTGCGGGAACATACCGAGCCTGAATCCCTGGTCCCCCAACTCCTAGGCCGCTGGTCCCTTGTCCCCCAGATCCCAATCCGCCAGACCCGAGGCCGCCAGACCCCAGTCCACCAGATACTGGTCCATTAGACGCTGGTCCGCCAGTCCCCTGTCCGCCATAGCCGCCCTCTGGTCTTGCCGTCACGGCCATGATCACCGCCGCTACCAGAATTATTGCCTGAGGAACAACAGCAGCGTCATGTGAGTTACAATGCTAATTTGGACATAAAAATTTCCTTATATAACGAGTTATGTAAATATAACTTTATATAATTTTCACCTAGCGATATAGAAGGTTTTAGCGCATTGAACTAATGATGCAAATTTTGTGTATAATATAAACTGAATTTAAATTATTAATTACGTATCATAAGTTTAAGTTAAGAAAGAATCAGTGAGCTGAGAGATGCACTTTTAATCTTAGCAAAATTCTATAACGTTCATAAACAAAATATAGTTCTAACTCTAATTTGCTCAAGAGCGGTGGCACTACGATTCTCGCCATTGTCACGAGTCACTGGTGATAGCGTGATTCAACAGTTATGTTACACAGATAAGTATACCTTCATGGTTGTGTCGCTTGTGGAGGTGTGAGC
Source organism: Procambarus virginalis (assembly GCA_020271785.1). Classification (NCBI taxonomy): domain Eukaryota; kingdom Metazoa; phylum Arthropoda; class Malacostraca; order Decapoda; family Cambaridae; genus Procambarus; species Procambarus virginalis. Next base: position 33,836,242 of record WNGS01164858.1, read on the forward strand.
TCAACTGGTGACCGTCCAGGGGCTCCAGGCTTTATATGACTGACCAACACGGAGACCTGAGGGCGGGGTCCTCCTCCATGATGCATCCCCTTCTTTCCGTGAAATTTAAGCTAAATTTTATACCTTCTTCCTTTTACACGAAGAAATGTATTCGTTCTTATTTTACTGGTTACATAGTGGTGTTGAGTGTGGAGCTTCAGGTGGGAACAGAGATGACATATCTGCACCTCCTGATGAGACCTCAATGTTGTCTTGTGCTCTGTGAGGTTGTATATAGCGTTAGCTATTAGTTATTTTAGCATTCAAAACAGTGAATTAGAAACATGTCTCTTAGTCTCAATAAAGCCGCTAGCTCACATGAAGGAAGAAAGGCACCACTGACTGACAAACTCATCATCAGTTATTCCTACTGACAGCAAGGGTTAAATGCTCCTATCATCTTGACGAAGGGAGGGGAGAAATTAATTATTTTATCTTCTTTAATTTAATTTTAGAATCCATTTAGAGGGATATTTAATTTCCCTCTAAATGGACGCCAAGCGTGTGTTTGGGAATTTAGTTATTGTAGGGGTTGAAGGGCGTGATCTGGCGGTTGTCACGTATGTACTCACCTAGATGTGCTTGTAGGGTCGAGCTAGGCTCCTAGTCCCGCCTTCCCAACGCTCCTAGATTAATGCAGTGACTCATTTCTCACGCTTTTATCATATTTACATTTAAAACTTGGAGTCGTTTTAGTTTCTACGTCTTAGACATCGTTTTAGACCTCTACGTCTAAACTGTCTCTATTATTAATAGCTCTAACACAAATTGTTTTTCTCGTCTCAGACTCGGTTGCGTCTTTAGTTTTCATCCATGACCCCTCGTTATGTTGTACCTAGCTTCGAAAGTTCCAAACAATGCTACTTTGTCAGTTCCCCTTCGGATCTTATATGCTGCTATCATGTCTCCTCTATCATTTCCTCCAGTTCTCTCAGTCTTTTCTCGTAGCTCAATCTTTTCAGTTCAGGAATGAGTCTCGTTGCATCACTTTGGGCATTTTCTAGTTTCTCTGTCTTTTTTGGGTAGGGATACCATGCTCGGGTCGAAAGTTCAAGGGTAGGTTTCACCTTCGCTGCATTAGGGCCCGAAAAGTCCGAAATTGACGTGTGTACTTACCTATTTGTGCTTGCGGGGGTTGAGCTTTGGCTCTTTGGTTCCGCCTGTCAACTGCCAATCAACTGGTGTACATATTCCTAGCCTACTGGGCTCTATCATATCTATATTTGAAACTGGGTATGGAGTCAGCCTCCACCACATCACTTCCTAATGCATTCCATCTGTTAACTAATCTGACACTGAAAAAGTTCTTTCTAACGTCCCTGTGGCTCATGTGGGTACTCAGTTTCCACCTGTGTCCCCTTGTTCGCGTACCACCAGTGTTGAATAGTTTATCCCTGTCTACCCGGTCGATTCCCTTGAAGATTTTGTAAGTTGTGATCATGTCTCCCCTTACTCTTCTGTCTTCCAGTGTCGTAAGGTGCATTTCCCGCAGCCTTTCCTCGTAACTCATGCCTCTTAGTTCTGGGACTAGATTAGTGGCATACCTTTAAACTTTTTCCAGCTTCGCCTTGTGCTTGACAAGGTACGGGCTCCATGCTGGGGCCGCATACTCCAGGATTGGTCTTATATATGTGGTATACAAGATTCTGAATGATTCCTTACACAGGTTCCTGAAGGCTGTTCTGATGTAATCAGCCTCGCATATGCCGCAGCCGTTATTCTTTTTATTTGGGCGTCAGGAGACAGGTTTGGTGTGATATCAACTCCTAGATCTTTCTCTCTGTCTGTTTCATTATTAAGTACTTCATCTCCTATTCTGTATCCTGTGTCTGGCCTCCTGTTTCCACCGCCTAGTTTCATTACTTTGCATTTACTCGGGTTGAACTTTAACAACCATTTGTTGGACCATTCACTCAGTCTGTCTAGGTCATCTTGTAGCCTCCTACTATCATCCTCTGTTTCAATCCTCCTCATAATTTTTGCATCATCAGCAAACATTGAGAGTGTCTCTGTGTGTGCACACACCAAGTTGTACTTTCGCGGAGTTGAACCTCAGCTGTTTGATTCCGCCTGTGTGTGCGCAACCCGTTCTCGCACTTGCGTATAGTCAATATTGGCTTATTTAATAAGTGCATATGTGACATACTAATTGATTGTAAATATTTTAGTTTAACTTGAAAAGCTTCATAGAAAACACTGACCTCACCTAACCTTCTTAGTATGTTAAGATAAGCATCTTATTGCTTCTTAATTACAATTATTACTTAACCTATACCGTTGATAGGTTAAGTATCAACCTATATAAGATAGGTTGACTGTAATCAAGCGCGATAACGGGTTGCAACGTTTCCATATCTCTCCCTCCGCTCTCTCACAATTAATACTTACAAGGTCAAAACGTAAAGGTGGGTACAATAGCTTGCACATTGAAGGGTGGAGAGTTATGTCAATCTCCAGATGATTGGATATATTTGTCTGAAAACATATGGGCTATAATAAACTACTTAGTGAAGGATTGCTTATAGGTAAACCATGATCATAATCACATCAATTGAACATTGATTATTTTCTTAGTTTTACCATGCGTTAGAAGGTCAAATTGGAATTAAAATCCACATAATACAGAATTACTTTACCATTAACAATTGTGGTAAGCGAATGAACTAAATGATAGAAGTAGTGAATCTTCTAGACGAGGGTAGACTTTATTAGTAAATTACTTATCGTCTGTAAGGGCTTTTTCTGATATGAATTGAGTGCAGTTATGGATGAGAGTGTAACTTATACTCAATGTGAACGTTTTGCAGTTGAGTATACAATTAATATGACAGTATACTATTGTATACTAATATACTACATTAGACAGTGGTGTAAGGAACTTTGCATGAAAGTAAATGATGGCTTAAGACATTGTATTTGCTATTTTCCCGTTATTTCCCCCAAGCTTGTGTCGGTCGCTAATCCTCGTCTTGGGGTGGAAAGCCAGGAATAATCATTTGGCAATAATCATCATAATCATAATCATAAGGGAGAATAATCATCTCCCACCGGCCGCTGTGAAGCCCCGACGGCGCTCTTTTTAACAAAGATTGTGAATTTTACATTTTCTTAGATCATCGCCATTGTTAATAACCATTTTTGAAGAATGTATATAAGGTTTGGAGGGTGTCTGATACGTATTCAAAATTATTGATGAGATACTAATGAAATAAGGAACAGTAACAAACAAGTAGAGTTGAAAATCATGTTAATTGAAAGCAATATGACCAAGAAAGATGTCTTGTCTAAAAACTAAACATGGAAAAGTTCTAAAGAATTTAATGAATAGTTGGAAGATTAATATGTTTTCCCCCAATCGGGTGCTTGTACAGAAACCAAAGGTGCTAAAGGTGCAAAGGTGCTAAATAAACAACGAGACAATGGCCCAAGAGGTGTAACTTATTTTCCTGGAGGCTACGAATATTAGGGTCTTAAGATAGTGTTCACAAAGGTGTTCTTAAAGCGGTGTTCTCAATACAGTGTTCTGAAAGCGGTGTTCTCAATACAGTGTTCTCAAAGCTGTGTTCTCAATACAGTGTTCTCAAAGCGGTGTTCAAATATAAATGGGATCATTCAGTTCCAAAACATTAATGAGATTAATGATTTAATGGGAACATTGAGGAGACTTTCTCAAACGAGAAAGAGAGAGAGAGAGAGAGAGAGACAGAGAGAGACAGAGAGAGACAGAGAGAGAGAGAGAGAGAGAGAGAGTGAGAGAATAAGGAAAAATAGGCAACTGTGGAAATAAGTAAGAAGTCTCATACCACCGGAATAATGAAAAATACTAACATTATACACCTTTAACTTTCAAGTACATTAACAATTTCTGAATTTTGACAGGAACCAAAGGTGTCAGATCAAGCAAATATAGTAATTTTTACACACAAATCCCTTAAACAAAATATGGAGTGAAACATAAAGTGAAAGTTACAAGGTATTAAAATAATAGCCGCAGCTGGCAGAAAGGATGGAAACTCTTATAATGAGGGACTTCAACCCCAAGTATATAAATTAGACAGAATTAGAGGCCTGGGAGAGAGCACGGGAGGTCTAGGCGCTTTGATCTGACGCTTAAACTCTGTTCGAAGCAACAAATGAAGATGATGGTTATCTTGAGCTGATTTCGAGGCTTAGCGTCACCTCGGCCCGGTCTTCAACCGGGTCTCCTTTTTGTTAGACACCCTCAGGAAGCTGCCCGTAGCAGCTGTCTAACTCCCAGGTACCTATTTACTGCTAGGTGAACAGGATACCCAAACGAAGCTAATTACCAAGCAATGCTTAGATCCTGAATCTGGTGTTAGTTTGGAATGAAGAAGGAATCATT
>WNGS01164858.1:33858908-33877210 GCA_020271785.1 Procambarus virginalis
ACATTAGTCCATAAAATTAAGGGCAACATTAGTGTATAAAATGAAGGTCCACGGGGGTTGAGCTCTGCCTCTTTGGTCCCGCCTCTCAGCGGCCTAAATCCTTATCGTTGACACAACAATTCTTGTAATAGTAATTTAAACATTTCAAAACGCCTCCTTCCTCCCTCCTTCTTTTCCTCTCTCCCTCCCTTGCCCCCCCCCCTACCCTACACAATTAAGGCAACGGCCAATACACACTCATGAAAGGCTACATACATCCTGCACATTCAAGGGTCGTGAAGCAAAAATTGAAATACAGTAGTTTACACGAACTACAGTACACAGAGAAATCACATTAACGTGACGTATTAATGAGAAAATCGTAGGAACCGTGATGAGGATTCGAACCTACGCTCTGGGTACTCCGAAGCATACGCCATAGATAACTAAGCCACGATATGGTAAAAGATTGTGTAAAACCCTTGTCCGGCTCCGTGGAAGCCTCGAAACCCTCGTGGATTCAGAAGAATTCCAGGTATTAATGCCTTTTACCATGGCCTAGATATCTAAGGCATGTGCTTGGGATTACCCAGAGCATAGGTTTGAATCCTCATTTGAGGATCACAGAAGCATAGCCAGAGCATAGTCTCTCACCGTCTATAGTCATATTGGCTGAGCGATTTCTCCTCATAATTACCGTACCTAAGTTAATATAATGAAGAAACTTCTGGACAAAATAAAAGACGATTGGTAAATTGGTCTATAAAATGACGGACGATGGTGTAAATTAGTTACAAAATAAAGGTATACATTAATGATGCAAACATAACGGGATACTAATATGCAAAAATATAGAATACAACGAAATGAAAAAATACAACAGGATACATAATGAAGATTTTGGAATCTTAGGTTACAATCAACCAATTCAGAACACCTGCATTGACTATATTCTTAGTTCTACCATGCGCCAAGACACACTAAATTGGATTAAAATTCACGTGGAACAGATTCATCTTATCATTAAATATCTGGTAAATGAAAGCCCCGAAGTACAACAACAGTCTAATGAATCACCGGCACGAGAGCAAACTTTATTAATGGATGACGAATCGACTGTAAGGATTTTTCTAGTTTGATAGACATCACTAGCATGCTAGACATGGGTTGTGGAGTGGGCCCATGATAGCCATGGAATTTGGATTGTGGAGCTGGCTGATTAGTTGCTATTTTGTGGTGTGTTTGTGGCATTGTGTCATGTTCTGTGTTTGTAATGCTTTGGGCAGCAATTAATTGGTCCAGGGTTAGCATGGACCACGCTAAGCAAAAGGAAGAGTAATAATTATTAATTGATTTTATTATTATTATAAAAATATACTAATAATTATGTTAATTAATAATTATTACTCTTCCTTCTGCTGGGTCATGAAGAAAGCCGGCCTCGGGTGAAAATACCCAAGTACCCAAGCACACAGTATCCAAGCCGACCCATGGCTTGGGTGCTGTGATGCGCTATGTCTGGAATCCGTAGGTGCGGGACTCAGACTTCCAACTCCTGGGGGTTCGTGCGGCCCAGGCTCTGCTTCAGGAGGCTGGGGTCGTTCTTGCCCTTGCTGGGGTGGTTCTTCTCCGGCTCCGACCACGGCGGTCTCCGAGTTTTGAGTCCTTGTGCCTTCTTTTACTAACTTCAAGGTAAACTCCGGAATTAGAGCCACCTAGAGCAGTTCGTTGTTGTCTTCAACATCGTGCTCACAGTTCCTGCGACGGCGCTGAAACCAATCGTATTGGCGTTTGCCTTTCCATTTGAGACTTTCGGCGCCGTGGAGACCTGTTGCTTGGGTAACAGCTTCTCCTCCATATCGACCTACTCAGGCTTTGCGCCCTGGAGAGGCCACTCCAGACATACGACCAGAGCGCAACTCCATAGTCTCCTGAGACTGATGGATGCCTACTGTTACCTTACCTTTCTCGCCTTTTCACGTCATTAACGTCCCAGTCGCAACTCACATCATTTGTCCCATAAAACGGTGATATATAAACTAATGGGTCTGACTCTTGTAATGGAGCACACATCCTATGTTGACCAGACCACACACTAGAAGGTAAAGGGACGACGACGTTTCGGTCCGTCCTGGACCATTCTCAAGTCGATTGTGATGAGGAAGTAGAGAGACAGGCAATAAATATGGTCCAGGACGGACCGAAACGTCGTCGTCCCTTCACCTTCTAGTGTGTGGTCTGGTCAACATACTTTAGCCACGTTATTGTGACTCTTCGCCTGCACACACAGCCTATCACAGACTTTCAAAGTGGATTATATCGCAGTAGATCTGTGAGAACCTTGGGTACTTGACATGAACTCTGCAAAATTAGGTGTCAGATCACCTAATCAGGGAAATCCCACAACCAATAATTATATATATTTTTTGCAATCGAGGTAATAATAAAAGATGGTATCGGAGGTATTGTTTTCCATATAGTATAGAAAGAGCATTGTATCCCGCAAAACGTTTACACGACGAAACTACGACGATACAACAACTTTCGAACATGTTTTAACACCTGACAATTGAAACAACCAATATAGCAAGTTGTAACAACGTTCTAATACGCCATAAAAACGTTATAGCAAGATGTAACAACTTTATTACAAGTTATAACAAGGCAATCATAGGAACCGTTTCGGTGTGTGTTTGGCCATATGGGCACAAACAGTGTCAGAGAGGATATTCATGCTTGTCTTAAAATGCATTCAAAATATTTTAACCTCAAGAAACACTAGTATCTGAGGTGATGCTACACCATGCTGACCAAGGTGTGGAGGGATGCTGTATAGATGTGATGAAGGTTCAAAGATAAGTGAGAAACTGGTATACACTTAAAGACTGGGATGAGAGACTTCAACGTCAGAATAAGGAAGTAAGTAATTATCCGAATGCTGTTTTATTGCCTGTGGTGAGTTATTTATTTGCTAGAACTGGTAAGTAATTATCCAAATGTGAGTTTTAAGACCTTGATGGGAGATTTCAGTGATAAAGTTAGCTAATAATTACCAGAATGACATCTTAAAAAAAAGACTTTAATTGGTGATTTCAATTTTAGAATAAGTAATTATCCAAATGCCAGTTTAGTGATTGCGAAGGATGTTTTCAGTACCAGAACCTGTCAATAAGTAATTATCAGAACGTCACTTTAAGATTGTAATGAGTAGCTACCGTGCTTCAATTAGTTAATAAATAATTTTCTGATAAATATGATGAAACAGTATTGCCATAAAGCACCTTTCAAGTCAGTTCACAAAGAAGAACATGATCACGTAAATAATTTGTTCTGTTTGATAGATATTGGAGAAAAGTTTGTCTTGTAAAATTTATGTAATCCCTATATTATGAATTCACAATATATGAATCCATGTGCAGGCGAAGAGTCACAATAACGTGGCTAAAGTATGTTGACCAAACCACACACTAGAAGGTGAAGGAACGACGGACGTTTCGGTCCGTCCTGGACCATTCTCAAGTCGATTGAGAATGGTCCAGGATGGACCGAAACGTCCGTCGTCCCTTCACCTTCTAGTGTGTGGTTTGGTCAACATGAATCCATGTATTATGAATTTGTTTTGAAGGATAGGGAGCTGCATATGATATTGAAAGGCCTCAGCAGGTACTTATAACACATTTATTCTATTATGTTCAGTAGAAGGACGTATTAGTGTTCATAAAGTCACCAGTGTCACCGACTTCGCAAAAGCTGTTAAATTATGTTCATTTACATGAACACAAAATCTGAATTGGAAAGAACCTATTATTAATTTCAAATACATCTTCCCTACTGTGCAGTAAGAGAAGTTTGTCAATTAAGCTTGGCAACTGAAACATTGAAACTAGAGCTTAACAGCTTGACATTGCAAATGAAGCAAAACAATTGAAGCCGGGCCATTAACGTGTTCTCCTTCAAAGGACGTCGCATTTCAATCGTATGTGTTACCTAAGGCCAAAAATTGTCATGCTAGTAAATGGAAGCGGCTCGCGAAAGTTTCGTACCGTCTCTTTTTTTCTGTTTTGGGTCCTCTGGTAGGTTAGGGGAGACCACTTTAAATTGACCGTTTTCTTGCCGTTGGGAAAGCTTAGGAGGGCGGGCTGGCAGGACACCTGAAGCATGGCACCTAATGTGTGTAGCCAGGTGCTTAGGGAGTGGAAAACTATACTGTGTAAGCCTCACCATGCATCACACACTATAGATCAGTTAAAGGGAAGAAATAGATTGAGACTATGCACAGGTTTACGAATATTATACATAAAATATTGGTAAGAGTTCTTTGTGAAATTATAAATTGTTTTTAAAATCAGGAAAAACAATTATTAAACAGATTATTGTTATCATACCTTGTATACATTAATTTCATACTTTAAAGTTTTATATCAATGAGAGGGGGGGGGGTGTGATACTAGCATTAATAGTCATCCCGTAAACTAATGTCAGTGTTACGTTTTCTTTTGATGCAACGACAAGAAAAGAAAATGTTTTGTATTGGTAACTACAGAAAATTCTAGAGTAGTCTCTTAAATCATTCTTCATAATCGAATATTTTCGTGTGTAATGGTACCACAGGTACCAAGTGTTAAAATTACCAACTCTGTCTATGTATTAATAAGGATTTAGTGGATAATATTAAGGGTGAGCGACGGAGTGTGACTCGCCCCACTGATAGACTCAGGATCACTTCGACTGTATCATGAGGAGTTTATATCTGCGTGTGTCTGGCATGATCAGAGGCGCAGATTCGATCCCATTATTCACCCGACGGGAGACATCTCCCGTCACGCAGGATGCAGTCGCACCTCCACAGAGCTCCAGTATCATCTATTGATACTGGTGATGGCTCAAAAGGGCCACCACTTACGGACTATTCATGCCCGTGCCACCTTTTGGGTGGCTTAATCTTCATCAATCATCAATTGGACACATTCGGGAGACATCTCCCGTCACGCAGGGTGCAGTCGCACCTCCACAGATCTCCAGTATCAGCTGTTGATACTGGTAATGGCTCAAAAGGGCCACCAATTACGGACTATTCATGCCCGTGCCACCTTTTGGGTGGCTTAATCTTCAACATCGATCCCATTATTCACCCGTAATATTCATAGATTCTTCATGTCATTGTGATTTTCCTTGTAGGATGCTCTTTTGTTCCTTCTTAAGAGTTCGTTGGCAGTATTCATATCTTTTTTAATTGCATTATTGCAATGCTTATTCTAGTAAGTAAAAAAGTTGGCACAAAAAGACAGAATTTCTATTAAGTCGCTGCATTACGGTTAGTTCTAAAACATTGTCTTGTTCCTCCATTTCTTCCCTCCTTCGTATGAACACAATAAAGCAGTTCTGCAACTTATTTTTAACAATTTACAACTTTTAAAACCTCAGATATAAATACAGTATAAAAATATATAGAAATAATTGAGTTTTTAATTTTATTTAAAAAGAAATTGTAAAACCTTCAAGAAAAATACAGATAAATGAAAAACAAAAATGAAGATAGACATAATGATGAGGCAGCTGGTGCGTCTCGAGAGATGTGATAAGCTGGCAACTGATATTCGTGTTGAGACCCGGGCCTGCTGGTCTTAAGTGAGCAGCTGAGACTTGTTGAGGTTTGCTACTGGTAGTAACCCTTTTGTGACCCGCTGGGGTACTGGGCATCTCCCTCGAAGGTGACGGTGGGGTGGTAACCGAACTGGTCAACGAAGTATTTAACCTTCAGTTGACGACTGTCAGGCAGCTGGACATAGTAACTGCCCTGGGTGTTGTCTCCGTCCCTCTGCTCTCCGTGACCGTGAAGTTGCCTGATGGCTGGTCGTTGACGTCCCACTGGAAGTTGTAGCTGGCGGGGGCGGAGCCGTACTGGCCTCCCTGTCCTCCTGATGTTGCGGGCACATACCGAGCCTGAATCCCTGGTCCCCCAACTCCTAGGCTACTGACAACCTGTCCTGCAGATCCTGGTCCGCCATAGCCGCCCTCTGGTCTTGCCGTCACGGCCATGATCACCGCCACAACCAGAATTATTGTCTGAGAAACAACAGCAGTTATGAGAGTTGCAATGTTATTTGGTCGTGAAAGAATCGTAATATATATCCAGTTAATTTTCTTATAACGATATTGGTTTTAACACAGGGAGCAAAATTATGTAAATAAGATATAACATAATATCCAAAAAGACAGATTATTAATAATTATATGTTCTCATAAGTTTGTGTTTAGGAAAAATCAGTGATATTTACCACTGTGATATGATCAGTGATATGATACCACTCTGCCGAAACGCTGCGCGTACTAGTGGCTTTACAAGACTGTAATTACCATTTTATGTATCCACCATTCCCAATGTACCTTCTTGTATATGCATAATAAATAAATAAATAAAGAAATAAATAAATAAATAATAAATAAATAAATAAATAATAAATAATATGAGAGACGAATTTGATTATAACAAAATTCAATGACGTTCATAATTTAAGTCTAGTTCTAAGCTCTCTTGGTTTGCATCAGAGATGAGAGACTACGATTCATGTTATTCCCAAGAGTCGCGGTGATGGCGTGAGAGTTGTTACACAGGCAAATATACTTCATGGCTGTGCTGCTGGTGGAGGTGTGAGCTCAACTGGTGTCCGTCCAGGAGCTCCAGGCTTTATATGATTGACCAACACGGAGACCTGAGGGCGGGGTCTCTCCGTGATGCATCCCTTTCTTTCCGTGAAATTTAAGCAAAATATGACAAACAGGTCATGTAAAAAAAAAACACGTATTATTCTTATTTTACTGGTTATGTAATGGTGTTGAATGAAGAGCCTCGGTGGGAGAAGAGATGAGCAGATCTGCACCTCGTGATGGGTACCTCAGTGTTGTCTTGTACTGTGACCCGCCNACTTTTATATTGATATGATTATGTGTGTGTTGCTTTGTATGCATATTGTATATGTTGAGTGTTAACAATTATGTGATGAAAATTTACCGTTTTGAGGTTTAATGTATTTATTAAAAAATATAGCTTCTATCACACAGATAAAATATTGATCTTTGAGCAGTCTCCAGATGCCCTTTACAAGGCACTGAGCTTATCACTTTCATAATGAGGTTATATTGAGCCGAGAGAAGCATAGTGACATCAACGAGGGTTGGGTGGTTGGATCGAGCAGCTGAAAAGGATGTGGAAAGGTCTGTGACAGTGACCGAGCTGAGTCCAGGGGCCACTGAATGTGAGGTTCGGTTACGGGTAGTAGCCCTTCTGGGGTCCAGGCCCGGTTGGGTACACGGCCTTGCCCTCGAAGGTGACGGTGGGGTGGTAACCGAACTGGTCGACGAAGTACTCAACCAACATGCGGCGGGTGTCTGGCAGCAGGACATAGTAACTACGAGGGAGAGACGGTAAATATAGTCAGCTGCTTGAACATGTTTACATAACACGTGAAGAAGACAAATGAAAAAGCGAAATCATTTGTTTTTGCTTTACGAGCATGAAAATCAATAATATAAATAGTAAGGTTAAAATGTTTGTAATAATATATCTTTTCATTTTAAATTATTATTTGAATTTTCTTATGTTCATCTAACATGCTATACTTGGCTAGTGTGGGTTATGATGACAATCTTTTAACCGAAGGATAGGAGACAGACTAAGAGCTTCATTTCCATGGGATTAGACTCACTTACCCTCTGCTGCTGGGGCCCGTAGACTCACCTGCCCTTTGTGTTGTCTCCGTCTCTCTGTTCCTGGTGACCGTAGGAATTGACTGAAGGAGGGTCGTTAACCTCCCATTGGAAGTTGTACTTCGCCGGGCCGATGGGGCCGATGGGGCCCCCAGGAACACCATACCCGCCCTGGGGCCGCGCCAGCGCCACCACCGCCGCCGCCGACAGTACCAGAATTGTTGCCTGTAAAGAGACAGTAACACACTCACTGTAGTGACTGAGGAATACTTCCTGGACACTGTCAGCCATCAAGTGTCTTCAGCAAACGTCCAATAGTTCGCTAGCGAATATCTTGATAAACCATTTTTGCAACAAAACATTTGAATAACACGGGTAAAATATCCATAATTTTCAATAAAAAAACTTCTCGCCAACATGTTTCAGCACCAAACTTGCAAAATAAAGATAAATTGCTTTGGGAAATATGGAAATTTTGCACGGAAAAGGGAACTTCTTCAGGAGACAAGATATACGTTTGTAAGACTTAGTTGGAGCCGTGAGTGTAGAGTGGTACACTGAGCGGATACCTTCATGTTCGTCAGTGTTGAAGTTGTGAGCTCCAGTGGTGACCAGTGAGGGACTCCGGACTTTATATGAGTGACGAAGAAGACGGTACCGGGTGACAGGTGGGCGGGGCCCTCCTTCCTGGCGCACTCAACATTCACACTTTCAGTCTTCCGGAGTGACGTCGCTACACCAGCGTGTGTTTTTGTGGCCTCCGGGAGCCGCTGTGGCGTGAGGCGAACATCTGTTTGTGGTTGAGAGGAAAACCTCAAAAAGCACACTGGAAATGGTGTGTCTGCTTAATTAATATTCTATTTATTTATTTATTTATTATTATTTTTGTTGTTATTTATATTTTATTTATTTATTATTATTATTATTATTATTATTATTATTATTATTATTATTATTATTATTATTATTATTATTATTATCGATACTAATATTTACATTTACCTGGCCAGGGGAGGTTACCTTGAGGTGCTTCCGGGGCTTAGCGTCCCCGCGGCCCGGTCGTTGGAAGGGATGTTGCAGTTTTTGGATATTGAGTAACGTAACGGAATAACGAAGCGAATGATGTAACGAAGTAACGTAACGAAATGACGTAACGAGTAACGTAATGATATAACTAAATAACTAACTAAATAAATAAATACTAAATAAATAAATATATTTTTATTCAGGAAAAGTACATACATAGTTGATTTATAAACATAATGTTGGGTTTATAGATAGAGCTAGTACGTACAAGTGCAGGCGATGAGTCACAATAACGTGGCTTTAAGTACGTTGACCAGACCACACATTAGAAGGTGAAGGGACGACGACGTTTCGGTCCGTCCTGGACCATTCTCAAGTCGATAGTACATACAATACCTAAAGCAACTAATACGCATAGCGTTTGTATAACATAACGGAATGAGGCAACGGAATAAACTAACGTAATTACGTACTGGAATAATGTAACAGAGTAACGTAACGGAATACACTAACCTAATAAAGTAACCGAATAATTAAAACGAATAAAGTGATGAATTAAGGTAACGGAGAAACGTAACGAAATAATCCAACGGATTAACGTAACATAACGAAATAACGGATGGAAATAACGTAATAAAATAACGTAGCAGAATTACGTAATGTAATAACGAAATCTGTGCATTCAGTCCTAATATTGAGCAGGAAGCATTTAGATGCGGTCTGAAAACTCTGTGGCATCACTACTGATGTAATGCAAAGGTGTCAGCTGCTGTATAGTGCTTCATACTGCTCTATGGTGCTTCATGCTGCTCTATGCTGCTTCATACTGCTCTATGGTTCTTCATACTGCTCTATGGTGCTTCATACTGCTCTATGGTGCTTCATACTGCTCTATGGTGCTTCATACTGCTCTATGGTGCTTCATGCTGCTCTATGGTGCTTCATACTGCTCTATGGTGCTTCATGCTGCTCTATGGTGCTTCATGCTGCTCTATGGTGCTTCATGCTGCTCTATGGTGCTTCATGCTGCTCTATGGTGCTTCATACTGCTCTATGGTGCTTCATGCTGCTCTATGGTGCTTCATGCTGCTCTATGGTTCTTCATACTGCTCTATGGTTCTTCATGCTGCTCTATGCTGCTTCATGCTGCTCTATGGTGCTTCATACTGCTCTATGGTGCTTCATGCTACTCTATGGTGCTTCGTACTGCTCTATGGTGCTTCATACTGCTCTATGGTGCTTCATGATGCTCTATGATGCTTCATACTGCTCTATGGTGCTTCATGCTGCTCTATGGTGCTTCATGCTGCTCTATGGTGCTTCATACTGCTCTATGGTGCTTCATGCTACTCTATGGTGCTTCGTACTGCTCTATGGTGCTTCATACTGCTCTATGGTGCTTCATGCTGCTCTATGGTGCTTCATGCTGCTCTATGGTGCTTCATGCTGCTCTATGGTGCTTCATGCTGCTCTATGGTGCTTCATACTGCTCTATGGTGCTTCATACTGCACTATGATGCTTCATATTGCTCTATGGTGCTTCATACTGCTCTATGATGCTTCATACTGCTCTATGGTGCTTCATGCTGCTCTATGGTGCTTCATGTTGCTCTATGGTGCTTCATACTGCTCTATGATACTTCATACTGCTCTATGGTGCTTCATGTTGCTCTATGGTGCATCATACTGCTCTATTGTGCTTCATACTGCTCTATGATGCATCATACTGCTATATGGTGCTTCATACTGCTCTATGATGCTTCATACTGCTATATGGTGCTTCATACTGCTCTATGATGCTTCATACTGCTCTATGATGCTTCATACTGCTCTATGGTGCTTCATACTGCTCTATGATGCTTCATACTGCTCTATGGTGCTTCATACTGCTCTATGGTGCTTCATACTGCTCTATAGTGCTTCATACTGCTCTATGTTGCTTCATGCTGCTCTATGGTGCTTCATACTGCTCTATGGTGCTTCATACTGCTCTATAGTGCTTCATACTGCTCTATGGTGCTTCATGCTGCTCTATGGTGCTTCATACTGCTCTATGGTGCTTCATACTGCTCTATGGTGCTTCATACTGCTCTATGGTGCTTCATGTTGCTCTATGGTGCTTCATGCTGCTCTATGGTGCTTCATGCTGCTCTATGGTGCTTCATACTGCTCTATGGTGCTTCATACTGCTCTATGGTGCTTCATACTGCTCTATGGTGCTTCATACTGCTCTATGGTGCTTCATACTGCTTTATGCTGCTTCATGTTGCTCTATACTTCTCGGAACTCCTTTAATCTGCACTATGATTCTCATTGCTGCTCTATGCAGTTTAAAATCTATATTCTGGCTAAGATAACCGAACCTAACACAGCATATGCTCCGAAAAAATAAAACTCTTGATAGTATGTTATGTTACGTTACGTTATGTTATGTTATGTCATGTTAGGTTAGGTTAAGTTAATTATAAAACTCCTGTTAGTAGGTTAGGTTAGGTTAGGTTAGGTTAGGTTAGGTTAATTATAAAACTCCTGGTAGTAGGTTAGGTTAGGTTAGGTTAGGTTAGGTTAGGTTAAGTTAATTATAAAACTCCTGTTAGTAGGATCACCGTTCGATATTTCCATCTTTATTTCTGGTATTATTATCGTTGTAAATATTGTAATATGATATGTAATAATAGGTATTGATATTTACTAATGCATCTAGTAATGTATTGTTAGTTGGCCAACGTATTATTTTCAGTAGAGTTGTTGAACAGTGTTCGTATTCTCAAAAGTATTGCTATGTGGAACATTATTATTATCAATTATAGTAGCGTGTTTCTTCCACATTCGCTCCGGACCTGACGTGGTACAATGAATATGTTGCGCTCATATGCCACTATAACCACGGTGAAGTATTGTCACTGTAACTCTGGTGTAGTGTTGTCACTGTAACTCTGGTGAATAATTATCATTGTAACTTTGGTGAATAGTTATCATTGTAACTTTGGTGAATAGTTATCACTGTAACTCTAGGGTAATGCTATCACTATGTAATTCTACTGTAGTGACTTCACTATATCCAAGTTAATGTTTACATAACCACAGTATGATGTCATAATCAGAATAACAGTATAGTGTTACCACCACCATACTTTGCTTGGTAGTGGAATCATCTTATCCTTATTAGAGTGAAACTAGAAACCGATTATTGTGTCACCGTAACTCCTGCTCAGTGTCTTCATAATATTCTTAGTAAAGTGTCAGTACAGAATTCCTTGTATAACATCACCATATTTGTAGTACCCCAGAATATCACCGTAATCCATTCAAATAGTGTATCCCACAGAATAGTGACACTATAGCCCTTAGCATATAGTGTCACTATAGCTCCAAGTGGTTACTCACTCGATCTGGTATCAGAAGTGACTTAGGGGATGAGTATAGAGCACTTAATGATAAACTGATGTGAAAGTAAGTCTACGAATAACATTCGTTGGAACAGCAATATAAGTTATTCTCAGTTTATCTGCACCCCCTTCCCCTACACTGACATAATTCCCATATAACCCCCCCTCCTCCTCGTTACCCCCCCCCCCACGCCTCCCAAACCTCCTAATCCAGATCATTGCCCCTCCACCTCCCCCCTCTTCCACTCTCGACAGCTGTGGAAGCAGCACTACACTTAACAGCTATTTACAACTTGGCCAGATGGTACAGCGAAAGTGATCCAACTGTTTAAGATACTTGGCTTGGTATCGTGGCCCAGTGTCTTGGTCCAGTGTCTTGGTCCAGTGTCTTGGTCCAGTGTC
This sequence comes from Procambarus virginalis, assembly GCA_020271785.1. NCBI lineage: Eukaryota > Metazoa > Arthropoda > Malacostraca > Decapoda > Cambaridae > Procambarus > Procambarus virginalis. Next base: position 33,871,412 of record WNGS01164858.1, read on the forward strand.
CTGGTCCAGTGTCCTGGTCCAGTGTCTTGGTCCAGTGTCTTGGTCCAGTGTCTTGGTCCAGTGTCTTGGTCCAGTGTCTTGGTCCAGTGTCTTGGTCCAGTGTCTTGGTCCAGTGTCTTGGTCCAGTGTCTTGGTCCAGTGTTTTGGTCCAGTGTCTTGGTCCAGTGTCTTGGTCCAGTGTCTTGGTCCAGTGTCTTGGTCCAGTGTCTTGGTCCAGTGCTGTTGTGTGATATGGGCTCGTGGCACTGAATCTTGTTCTGTGTAAGTCTTATTTTCAACATTTAGTTGTCGCACACTACTACTGCATATCAGTTGTGATGATTCAGTTAATAAACTTTTGTTACTTCATATTATTTAAAGAATCTTAAATTATTAAATGTTTTTTACTAACTCAGGCATTGCGTTTGCACATTTAAATGACAGCTTCCGTGGGGTCGTTAACAATGGGGACTTTATAAACACTGATGCATCCATCCATTGAACGTAAAAGAGTAAATGTATTTAAGTATCCACTGATACTTTCAATGTCTATATGCAACAATTAATCATCTAACACAGTGCACAGTTACAAACCCATTAAGAGTTCAGCTTAGATTCAACAGAGCAGAAGAAGTTATTAAACACATGGGGCAAAATCTTCCTGAAGTGACCATATGAGTCATAAATACTCATACTCCGCCTAAGTATAACAGAAACAACCTCTAGCTGTCCCACTTAGTGGGACAGCTAGAGGCTTAGGGCCCGCGCAGGAATATCCCTGACAAAACTATAAATCCTATAAAACAAATTTATAGTACATGGATCTTCTGATACCTCTATATAAGGAGACACATCTTTCTCCAGTGTCCATCATACAGACTAAATGATGTATGTGATCAGTCTTGTTTACAAACTGACTTCAATGGTGCCCTAGTGCTAAATGTTTTAAAATATTCATCTGATAATTATTTACTTATTGAGGGAAACATTGAAGTCCCTCATCACAGTCATAAGGTGACATTCTGATTATTAGTTATTTACAAAATTAGATATTGAAATCACCCCTCAAAATCACTAAACTTGCATTTAGATAATAACTTACTAACACTGTCATTAAAAACCACCCATCACAGTCTTTAAAATGTGATGTGTTAATTACTGACCGGCTTTTGCGTTGAAGTCACCCCTCAAAATCAATAAACCTGCATTTGGATAATTATCCTTACTAACACCGGCATTGAAGTCACCTAAGGCAGTCTTTTAAATGACATATCAGTTTCTCAGTAATGTCGAACCGTCATCAGGTCTCTACAGGATCCTTCCACGCCTCGGTGGTCTGCATGGTGTAGCATCATGTCAGATTCTACCTTTTTTGTAGCAAAAGTATTTGGAATAAATTTTAAGACGAGCTTCGCTATTCGCTTTGAGATATTACAGGCTGCTGGAATGCACCTGACATGGCAAACACAAGGAAACATCTCTAATACCACATATTAGTTATTATTCCTCATTACAAAAGTAGGACACTATTGTTTATTTATTTCACATTTGTGGGATGAATTATATGAGTTGAGATTGACAAGTTATCAATACTACAGGACGAGTAAGGTAAAGTAAGGAAATTATTGCAATGGAAGGATGCATCAGTGCTCTTAAAGTCACCACCGTTAATGACCACGCGATAGGTATCAAGTAAAGCTTGCAAACACAAGACCTGAGTTAGAAAGAACATTTAACTAATTCGAAGAATCTTAACGAATATGCAGTAACAAGTTTGTTAACTGAAGCATCACAACTGGAATGTAGTAGCTAGTGTGCGACAACTAAATACATAAACGGAAATGTTGCTACTGGAGCGTGACGTTTAGGCATGACAACTGAAGACGGTCATCTAAAGCAACTGTTGTGTGGGGAATCTTGGTTCGACCTTGACGAGTAGCGGACGTTTGGACACCTCCTTCGCCTGGGAGCCGCCGGATCACGTTCTGTTTCGCGATTTGGGATATGATTCTGCCGTTTGACATTCCAATTCCACGGTTCGGTTTGTTACGACGCCTGGCGCACATATTTTCTGGCTGGTTCTCCTGGCAGGGTGACGGTGTCCGGCGCTGGCTTGGCCGAGAGGTGCCGAGAGTTGGTGGGTCTTGGTGGGCTCCTGGTGTGCCCTCAAACGCGGTGGGCGGCTGGCTTCTGCTCTGTCAGTGGGCACTGGATTACGTTTTAGTTGGGGGCCGAGTTTTTGGTTTTGCTACCCAGTGTTCTCTATGTGGGGCCGGTGTTTGTCAACCTGAGGGACTCCTGGGGCTCCCCAATCATCTGCGGTCTGTGCGTTTATTAGCCGCGAGGCATATAAATTTCTGGTGATACGCGTCATTCGTTTCGCTATTAGGCTTTGCGATTAACCCTTTATGGGTACGCCGAGGCGCATTCGACCCTACGATCGTCGTCGCCCCTTAATTCACAACAACGACTGTTGTGTGGTAAGATTCTCAAGGTGTGAGGAACTGTACCTTGTAAGCCACACCACCAACCACATCCCTTGGATCAATTAAAGAGTAGAAGTTTAAATAATAATTCATTGTACCTGGGGACAGGCAGCCGGAGGGTGTTTATACACGTTGGGCTTATATCGAGGTCCCTTCTCCCCCAAGATGCAACCTCACAAGAAGTTGACTCACACCTGGAGACCTACTTGCTGCTAGGTAAATAAGTGATAGGAAACGTGCCCAACTACTTTTGTCCCGTTCGGTATTTGAACCCGGAATTCTCGATTGTGAGTCGAGAACAAACTGATTGTACCGCCGGGGACTGGTCCGAATAAATACATTGTCTAAATATTAAGATTAAAATAATTGTATGAGCTTTTTTGCTAAATAAAAAAACACGAAAAGATGAAAAAAGATGAAAAAAAAGGATAAAAAGAAAAAGTAGCAAACTTATTTGTACAAACCTTGGATATATAAATTTTACATTAATAAATATTTAAATACGTCTTCGGACCAAATACTTACCTTATTAGTTAACCCTCAATTTATAACATTAATATGTTTTCTGTTGTTGTTATTACAAAAGCATTGACAACTACAAAAATTCCAAATTAGTGTTCATAATTTAATTATTATATTCTCGGTGTAATGGTACCACAAATGCCAGTTATTCATATTATCGACTTTCAATATATAATACTAAGATTTTTATTCTTCTTAAGAGTTTATATTCACAACTCATTAATTTTCACTTTATTAGTGTAAATAGTTTATTTATTAATTTATTTAGTTATGTATTTATATACAAGAAAGTTCATTGGGTTGTGAGAGCACATAACATTGGTGTTTGAGCATTACAGTCTTGTAAAGCAACGCATGGCATTTCGGGCAGAAACGCTCTAGTTACTGTAATTAAGTAACAATATGACATGTAATCTTTAAAAAACTCAATTGGCGTGTATTCATTACAGGCCAATTTGTCAGTCAGTTAAAGGCCAATTTAACCCTTAGTCAGTCCCTAAGGGTTAAATCTAAAACATTGTTTTCCATTCTGTATTTCCTGCTTTCTTTCATTATATGTCAAAACTCCGTATTTTCGAAATATTTAAACCGATTTACGACTTTTATAATCTCGTATATAAAAACAGTGTAAATTAAATAGTCAGGAATACTTTGTTGGTTTTTATTTTATATTCTGTTAAACTTTAAAACAAAATAAGCAGATATAGTATAAACAAAAGTATAGACAGAGAAATGATGTTAAGGCAGCAAGCGTCTCGAAGCGTCTCACAAAGTGTCTCACTTGAAATGAGATCTGAAGTAGCAACTGAGAGGTGTAATAAGCTGGTAACTGGTAGTTGCTTTGTTGAGACCCGGGCCTGCCGGTCTCATCAGAGCAGCTGAGGGCTGTGGAGGTCTGCTACTGGTAGTAGCCCTTCTGTGACCCGCTGGGGTACTGGGCATCTCCTTCGAAGGTGACGGTGGGGTGGTAGCCGAACTGGTCAACAAAGTATTCAACCTTTAGTTTACGACTGTCAGGCAGCTGGACATAGTAACTGCCCTGGGTGTTGTCTCCGTCCCTCTGCTCTCCGTGACCGTAGAAGTTGCCTGATGGCTGGTCGTTGACGTCCCACTGGAAGTTGTACTTGGCGGGGGCGGAGCCGTACTGGCCTCCCTGTCCTCCAGATGTTGCGGGCACGTACCGAGCCTGAATCACAGTGCCTTGGCCACTGAACACTTGTTCTCCAGATCCTAATCCACCCGACCCGAGGCCTCCAGACCCCAGTCCACCAGATACTGGTCCATTAGACGCTGGTCCGCCAGTCCCCGGTCCGCCATAGTCTCCCTCTGGTGTTGCCGACACGGCCATGATCACCGCCGCTACCAGAATTATTACCTGAGGAACAACAGCAGCGTCATGTGAGTTACAATGCTAATCTCGACATAAAAGAATCATTATTTAACCAGATACATTTTCCATGACAACATACTCGATTTTAGAGGAGGGAACTATTGATGTAAATTAGATAATAGCATAATAACCAGAAAGATATGATTAATTGTATGGGAGTTCTCGTAAGTTTGAATTAAGAAAGAATCTATGATATAAGAGATGCATTTTGATTTTAACAAAATTCTAGAACATTCGTAATCAAAGTCTAGTTCTAATTTCCTGTATTGCACCAAAATGATGGGACCATGATTCTCTTGACAGCGATGGTATGCGTCAAGAAAGTTCTTACACAGACAGGTATACCTTCATGACTGTGTCGCTGGTGGAGGTGTAAGCTCAACTGGTGTTCGTCCAGGAGCTTTGGCTCTTTATATGACTGACCAACACGGAAACCTTAGGGCGGGGTCCTCCTCCGTGTTGCATCCCCTTCTTGCGGAGAAATTTAAGAAAAATGTGACTTCCAGGTTCTTTAATATGAAAACATTTATTCGTTATCATTTTGCTGGTTATGTAATGGTGTTGAATATCGAGTCTCAGGTGGGAGCAGAGATTAGCAGATCTGTACCTCGTGATGGGGACGTCAGTGTTGTCTTGTGCTGTGACCTGCCGTCCTGTGGACATGTCCGGAGTGATGTCATGTCCGGACGTTAGTGACGTCCGGCATCAGTTGTTGTAGTAATGTTAAAATATTCAAAACCACTGACACATAAGTGATGCTCACCTGCAGGTGGAAGGGAGTCACAGACTGACTAATTCATTCATTATTTAATTATACAGAAGGTAAGGATTACATGATCCGATCATCTTGAGAAATGGAGGAGAATAATAAAAAATATTGATCTTGCTTTTGGATGCTGGTCAAAAGTGCGTTTTGGAATTTAGTTAATGAAGGGGCGTAACCTGACTACTGCGTTACGTGTTGTTAGTTTAGTTCATTTATTATGCACCCCATACCCATCTTGTGGGCGGTAGTGGAAAGGGTTACAGAGGCACATAATGGGCTCAGGGACTGAACCCCACAATTCATTTAGCTAAGCAAGTTACAATCTTGATGAGCTAGTTACAAAAATTCAGCATAAGTCGTCACATCAACAATGGGTTCGAGATCGATCACAAGTACAGTTTCTAAATTAAGCAACTGACAAGGTGTATGTGTATACTCAACAGCTTGCGGGGGGGGGGGGGGTTGAGATTCGGCTCTCTGGTTCGGTCTTGCGTGTGTGCGTATTCTAATCTACATCTGAAACTGTGTATGGAGTCTACCTCTACCACATCACTGCCTAATGCATTCCATTTTTTAACTACTTTGACACTGAAAAATTATTGATAATCTGTCTGTGGCTCATTTGGATAACAAGTTTCCACCTGTGTCCCCTTAAT
>WNGS01164858.1:33879424-33889544 GCA_020271785.1 Procambarus virginalis
CGTGTTCCACTCATGCTAATTATCATATCTTCCCTTACTCCTCGGGTGTCTGGCAGCAGGACATAGTAACTACGAGGGAGAGACGGTAAATATAGTCAGCTGCTTGAACATGTTTACATAACACGAAGAAGAACAATGAAAAAACGAAATCATTTGTTTTGCTTACGAGCATGAAAATCAATAATATAAATAGTAAGGTTAAAATGTTTGTAATAATATCTCTTTCATTTTAAATTATTATTTGAATTTCTTATGTTCATCTAACATGCTATACTTGGCTAGTGTGGGTTATGATGACAATCTTTTAACCGAAGGATAGGGACAGACTAAGAGCTTCATTTCCATGGGATTAGACTCACTTACCTCTCTCTGCTGCTGGGGCCCGTAGACTCACCTGCCCTTTGTGTTGTCTCCGTCTCTCTGTTCCTGGTGACCGTAGGAATTGACTGAAGGAGGTCGTTAACCTCCCATTGGAAGTTGTACTTCGCCGGGCCGATGGGGCCGATGGGGCCGAGGGCCCCCAGGAACACCATAACCGCCCTGGGGCCGCGCCAGCGCCACCACCGCCGCCGCCGACAGTACCAGAATTGTTGCCTGTAAAGAGACAGTAACACACTCACTGTAGTGACTGAGGAATACTTCCTGGACACTGTCAGCCATCAAGTGTCTTCAGCAAACGTCCAATAGTTCGCTAGCGAATATCTTGATAAACCATTTTTGCAACAAAACATTTGAATAACACGGGGTAAAATATCCATATTTTCAATAAAAAAAAAAGCTTCTCGCCAACATGTTTCAGCACCAAACTTGCAAAATAAAGATAAATGCTTTGGGAAATATGGAAATTTTGCACGGAAAAGGGGAACTTCTGCAGGAGACAAGATATACGTTTGTAAGACTTAGTTGGAGCCGTGAGTGTAGAGTGGTACACTGAGCGGATACCTTCATGTTCGTCAGTGTTGAAGTTGTGAGCTCCAGTGGTGACCAGTGAGGGCTCCGGACTTTATATGAGTGACGAAGAAGACGGTACGGGTGACAGGTGGGCGGGGGCCTCCTTCCTGGCGCACTCAACATTCACACTTTCAGTCTTCCGGAGTGACGTCGCTACACCAGCGTGTGTTTTTGTGGCCTCCGGGAGCCGCTGTGGCGTGAGGCGAACATCTGTTTGTGGTTGAGAGGGAAAACCTCAAAAAGCACACGGAAATGGTGTGTCTGCTTAATTAATATTCTATTTATTTATTTATTTATTATTTTTTTTGTTGTTATTTATATTTTTATTTAATTATTATTATATTATTATATTATTATTATTATTATTATTATTATTATTATTATTATTATTATTATCGATACTAATATTTACATTTACCTGGCCAGGGGAGGTTACCTTGAGGTGCTTCCGGGGCTTAGCGTCCCCGCGGCCCGGTCGTTGGAAGGGATGTTGCAGTTTTTGGATATTGAGTAACGTAACGGAATAACGAAGCGAATGATGTAACGAAGTAACGTAACGAATGACGTAACGAGTAACGTAATGATATAACTAAATAACTAACTAAATAAATAATACTAAATAAATAAATATATTTATTCAGGAAAAGTACATACATAGTTGATTTATAAACATAATGTTGGGTTTATAGATAGAGCTAGTACGTACAAGTGCAGGCGATGAGTCACAATAACGTGGCTTTAAGTACGTTGACCAGACCACACATTAGAAGGTGAAGGGACGACGACGTTTCGGTCCGTCCTGGACCATTCTCAAGTCGATAGTACATAATACCTAAAGCAACTAATACGCATAGCGTTTGTATACATAACGGAATGAGGCAACGGAATAAACTAACGTAATTACGTACTGGAATAATGTAACAGAGTAACGTAACGGAATACACTAACCTAATAAAGTAACCGAATAATTAAAACGAATAAAGTGATGAATTAAGGTAACGGAGAAACGTAACGAAATAATCCAACGGATTAACGTAACATAACGAAATAACGATGGAAATAACGTAATAAAATAACGTAGCAGAATTACGTAATGTAATAACGAAATCTGTGCATTCAGTCCTAATATTGAGCAGGAAGCATTTAGATGCGGTCTGAAAACTCTGTGGCATCACTACTGATGTAATGCAAAGGTGTCAGCTGCTGTATAGTGCTTCATACTGCTCTATGGTGCTTCATGCTGCTCTATGGTGCTTCATACTGCTCTATGGTGCTTCAATACTGCTCTATGGTGCTTCATACTGCTCTATGGTGCTTCATACTGCTCTATGCTTCATACTGCTCTATGGTGCTTCATACTGCTCTATGGTGCTTCATGCTGCTCTATGGTGCTTCATGCTGCTCTATGGTGCTTCATGCTCTATGGTGCTTCATGCTGCTCTATGGTGCTTCATTGCTCTATGGTGCTTCATACTGCTCTATGGTGCTTCATATGCTCTATGATGTTTCATATTGCTCTATGGTGCTTCATACTGCTCTATGATGCTTCATACTGCTCTATGGTGCTTCATGCTGCTCTATGGTGCTTCATGTGCTCTATGGTGCTTCATACTGCTCTATGATACTTCATACTGCTTCTGGTGCTTCATGTTGCTCTATGGTGCTTCATACTGCTCTATGGTGCTTCATACTGCTCTATGGTGCATCATACTGCTATAGGTGCTTCATACTGCTCTATGATGCTTCATACTGCTCTATGGTGCTTCATGCTGCTCTATGGTGCTTCATGTTGCTCTATGGTGCTTCATACTGCTCTATGGTACTTCATACTGCTCTATGGTGCTTCATGTTGCTCTATGGTGCATCATACTGCTCTATGGTGCTTCATACTGCTCTATGATGCATCATACTGCTATATGGTGCTTCATACTGCTCTATGATGCTTCATACTGCTCTATGAGCTTCATACTGCTCTATTGTGCTGTGATATATGCTCTATGATGCTTCATACTGCTCTATGTGCTTCATACTGCTCTAGTGCTTCATACTGCTCTATGTTGCTTCATGTTGCTCTATGTGCTTCATACTGCTCTATGGTGCTTCATACTGCTCTAGTGCTTCATACTGCTCTATGGTGCTTCATACTGCTCTATGGTGCTTCATGCTGCTCTATGGTGCTTCATACTGCTCTATGGTGCTTCATACTGCTCTATGGTGCTTCATACTGCTCTATGGTGCTTCATACTGCTCTGTGGTGCTTCATGTTGCTCTATGGTGCTTCATGCTGCTCTATGGTGCTTCATGCTGCTCTATGGTGCTTCATACTGCTCTATGGTGCTTCATACTGCTCTATGGTGCTTCATACTGCTCTATGGTGCTTCATACTGCTCTATGGTGCTTCATACTGCTCTATGGTGCTTCATACTGCTCTATGGTGCTTCATACTGCTCTATGGTGCTTCATACTGCTTTATGCTGCTTCATGTTGCTCTATACTTCTCGGAACTCCTTTAATCTGCCTATGATTCTCATTGCTGCTCTATGCAGTTTAAAATCTATATTCTGGCTAAGATAACCGAACCTAACACAGCATGCTCCGAACAAATAAAACTCTTGATGTATGCTATGTTACGTTATGTTATGTTATGTTCATGTTATGTTAGGTTAGGTTAGGTTAGGTTAGGTTAAGTTAGGTTAGGTAAGTTAAGTTAATTATAAAACTCCTGTTAGTAGGACCACCGTTCGATATTTTCATCTTTATTTCTGGTATTATTATCGTTGTAAATATTGTAATATGATATGTAATAATAGGTATTGATATTTACTAATGCATCTAGTACTGTATTGCTAGTTGGTCAATATATTACTTTCAGTAGAGTTGTTGACCAGTGTTCGAATTCTCAAAGTATTGCTATGTGGAACATTATTATTATCAATTATAGTAGCGTGATTCTTCCATATTCGCTCCGGACCTGACGTGGTACAATAAGTATGTTGCGTCATATGCCACTATAACCACGGTGAAGTGTTGTCACTGTAACTCTGGTGTAGTGTTGTCACTGTAACTCTGGTGAATAATTACCACTGTAACTTTGGTGAATAGTTATCACTGTAACTCTAGTGCAATGCTATGACTATGTAATTCTACTGTAGTGACTTCACTATATCCAAGTTAATGTTTACATAACCACAGTATGGTTTCATAATCGGAATAACAATATAGTGTCACCACCACCATACTTTGCTTGGTAGTGGAATCATCTTATCCTTAATAGAGTGAAACTAGAAACCGATTATTGTGTCACCATAGCTCCTGCATAGTGTCTTCATAATATTCTTAGTAAAGTGTCAGTACAGAATTCCTTGTATAACATCACCATATTTGTAGTACCCCAGAATATCACCGTAATCCATTCAAATAGTGTATCCCACAGAATAGTGACACTATAGCCCTTAGCATATAGTGTCACTATAGCTCCAAGTGGTTACTCACTCGATCTGGTATCAGAAGTGACTTAGGGGATGAGTATAGAGCACTTAATGATAAACTGATGTGAAAGTAAGTCTACGAATAACATTCATTGGAACAGCAATATAAGTTATTCTCAAGTTTATCTGCACCCCCTTCCCCTACCACTGACATAATTCCCATATAACCCCCTCCTCCTCGTTACCCCCCCCCCCCACGCCTCCCAAACCTCCTAATCCAGATCATTGCCCCTCCACCTCCCCCCTCTTCCACTCTCGACAGCTGTGGAAGCAGCACTACACTTAACAGCTATTTACAACTTGGCCAGATGGTACAGCGAAAGTGATCCAACTGTTTAAGATACTTGGCTTGGTATCGTGGCCCAGTGTCTTGGTCCAGTGTCTTGGTCCAGTGTCTTGGTCCAGTGTCCTGGTCCAGTGTCCTGGTCCAGTGTCTTGGTCCAGTGTCTTGGTCCAGTGTCTTGGTCCAGTGTCTTGGTCCAGTGTCTTGGTCCAGTGTCTTGGTCCAGTGTCTTGGTCCAGTGTCTTAGTCCAGTGTCTTGGTCCAGTGTCTTGGTCCAGTGTCTTGGTCCAGTGCTGTTGTGTGATATGGGCTCGTGGCACTGAATCTTGTTCTGTGTAAGTCTTATTTTCAACATTTAGTTGTCGCACACTAACTACTGCATATCAGTTGCGATGATTCAGTTAATGAACTTCTGTTACTTCATATTACTTAAAGAATCTTAAATTATTAAATGTTTTTACTAACTCAGGCATTGCGTTTGCACATTTAAATTGACAGCTTTCGTGGGGTCGTTAACAATGGGGGACTTTATAAACACTGATGCATCCATCCATTGAACGTAAAAGAGTAAATGTATTTTAAGTATCCACTGATACCTTTCAATGTCTATATGAAACAATTAATCATCTAACACAGTGCACAGTTACAAACCCATTAAGAGTTCAGCTTAGATTCAACAGAGCAGAAGAAGTTATAAACACATGGGGCAAAATCTTCCTGAAGTGACCATATGAGTCATAAATACTCATACTCCGCCTAAGTATAACAGAAACAACCTCTAGCTGTCCCACTTAGTGGGACAGCTAGAGGCTTAGGGCCCGCGCAGGAATATCCCTGACAAAACTATAAATCCTATAAAACAAATTTATAGTACATGGATCTTCTGAATACCTCTATATAAGGAGACACATCTTTCTTCAGTGTCCATCATACAGACTAAATGATGTATGTGATCATGTTCTTGTTTACAAACTGACTTCAATGGTGCCCTAGTGCTAAATTGTTTTAAAATATTCATCTGATAATTATTTACTTATTGAGGGAAACATTGAAGTCCCTCATCACAGTCATAAGGTGACATTCTGATTATTAGTTATTTACAAAATTAGATATTGAAATCACCCCTCAAAATCACTAAACTTGCATTTAGATAATAACTTACTAACACTGTCATTAAAAACCACCCATCACAGTCTTTAAAATGTGATTGTGTTAATTACTAACCAGCTTTTGCGTTGAAGTCACCTCCCAAAATCAATAAACCTGCATTTGGATAATTATCCTTACTAACACCGGCATTGAAGTCACCTAAGGCAGTCTTTAAATGACATATCAGTTTCTCAGTAATGTCGAACCCTCATCAGGTCTCTACAGGATCCTTCCACGCCTCGGTGGTCTGCATGGTGTAGCATCATGTCAGATTCTACCTTTTTTGTAGCAAAAGTATTTGGAATAAATTTTAAGACGAGCTTCGCTATTCGCTTTGAGATATTACAGGCTGCTGGAATGCACCTGACATGGCAAACAGAAGGAAACATCTCTAATACCACATATTAGTTATTATTTGCAGGCGATGAGTCACAATAACGTGGCTGAAGTATGTTGACCAGACCACACACTAGAAGTTGAAGGGACGACGACGTTTCGGTCCGTCCTGGACCATTCTCAAGTCGCTTGTGATGAGGAGGTAGAGAACGGGTAATAAATAGGCAAGAGAGAGGTGAGGAGGAAAGTAAGGTGTAGAGAATAGTAGTAGTAATGAGAACTGCAGAAGGCCTATTGGCCCATACGAGGCAGCTCCCATTATAACCACCGAAGGAAAAGTAATAGGAATAAGAAGAGGATAGCAAGGGAGCGTAGGAGAAGAGAGAAAGAAAAGGAAAGAGAAAGAAAGATAAATGGAAGGGGTAAGCTTATGTTAAGTCACGTTTGTTAGAAAGATTAGAGCATTTGAGTATGTACTGTGAAAGGGAAGAGTCCACAGCAACAAAGCCAGGACTCATGTTCATGTTGGGTACTTGTGTATAAGAGCCGATTCTACAAGACGGCGTCTGTGAAGAGTAGAGGCAGGAAAGATTATTTTGGAGGAAGACCAATCAATGGGATGATTAGAATCCCTCACATGGCAGAAGAGAGCATTGTTAGTGTCTGCAGACTTAACACTTCTCTTGTGTTCTTTAAGTCTGTCATTCAGTGTACGGCCAGTTTCGCCAAAGTATTGGAGAGGACAAGATGAACAGGAAATAGAGTAGACACCAGCAGCATTTGAAGCAGGAGGAGCAGTGTGAACTAGATTGCTACGAAGTGTGTTAGTTTGTCGAAAGGCGAGTTTAATGTCAAGAGGACGAAAGGTATTGGTAAAAGTTTTGAGTTCAGATATGAAGGGAAGGCATAGTACAGTGCTACTACTGTTGGAAGCAGGTTTAGGATGAAAGAAATTTCGTTTAGCTTGAGAGTAGGCAGAGTTGATGAAATGCAAAGGATAACCAAGGCGAGAGAATGATTTGTAGATAAAGGAAATTTCAGAATCAAGAAACTGAGGGTCGCTGATGCGTAGAGCGCGGAGGAAGAGAGAGACGAGGACATTTTTCTTAACAGAAGGAGGATGGTAGGAAAAGAAGTGAATGTACATGCCACTGTGCATGGGTTTACGGTAGACAGAGAAAGAGAACCCAGACACAGAGCTGTGAACATGAACATCCAGAAAAGGAAGGAGGGAATTAGATTCCCACTCAACTTTGAAATGGATAGAAGGAGCCAGATTGTTAAGAGAGGCGAGGAAAGGCTGGAAAAGATTAAGGTCATGAGGCCATAAAGCAAAAATGTCATCAACATAGCGAAGCCAGAGAGAGGGACGAGTATCAATAGAAGGAAGAAGAACAGTTTCGAAGTATTCCATGTAGAAATTAGCAAGAACAGGGGAGAGAGGGGAACCCATAGCGACACCGAAAGTTTGAGTGTAATATTTACCGTTAAAAGAGAAAGAATTAGATTCAACACAGAGTCTAATGAGATCGAGGAAAACGTCAGTGGGAAGAGGGAGAGGAAGAAGGCCCTCTGACGCCTTCCGTCTAAGGAAAGAGAGAACGTCATCTAGCGGAACATTTGTAAACAGAGAGTCAACATCAAGACTAAGCATCTTACAAGAGGGTTGCAGGCGCAGTCTTTCTATGAAGTCCTGAGAGTGACGAAGGTGGGCAGGGGAAAAAGTGCCAAGGTAAGGCGTCAGGGTTTTAGCGAGCCAGGAGGCAAGAGAATAGCTGACAGAGCCCCGTGAAGAAATGATAGGACGAAGAGGAACACCAGGTTTATGAGTCTTAGGAAGACCATAGAAATAAGGAAGAGAAGGGCAGATGACACGGAAACGTTTAATGAGATCAAAGTCAGGAGGGCAAAGACTAGAGAGCTGTCTTAGTTTGCGGTTAAAGGAAGTTTTGAGGCGATCCAAAGGGTTAGAAGTCAGAGGAGCATAAGTGCGAGAGTCAGAGAGCAAGACATCTGCTTTCCGGAGGTAGTCCTCACGGTCAAGGACAACCACCGAATTGCCTTTGTCAGAAGGAAGGATAAGAATAGAGTTGTTGGATTTTAGGGAGGCAAGGGCAAGCTGGAAACGACGAGGAAGGTGGTGATTTTTAGAAAACAAGCTGTCAAGAACGGGGATGAGGGCCCCTCTAAAGGCAGACAGGTCCGAAAGAGTACTAGAGTTAGAATTGACAAACCTGTCAAAGGAACTAATGAGATCAATGCCACAGCGTGGGCCAGGGGAAGTAGCAAAAGACAGACCAAGACCAAGGAGTTCTTGGTCTTGGTCTCCTCATCACAAGCGACTTGAGAATGGTCCAGGACGGACCGAAACGTCGTCGTCCTTCAACTTCTAGTGTGTGGTCTGGTCAACTTAGTTATTATTCCTCATTACAAAAGTAGAACACTATTGTTTATTTATTTCACATTTGTGGGATGAATTATATGAGTTGAGATTGACAAGTTATCAATACTACAGGACGAGTAAGGTAAAGTAAGGAAATTATTGCAATGGAAGGATGCATCAGTGCTCTTAAAGTCACCACCGTTAATGACCACGCGATAGGTATCAAGTAAAGCTTGCAAACACAATACCTGAGTTAGAAAGAACATTTAACTAATTCGAAGAATCTTAACGAATATGCGGTAACAAGTTTGTTAACTGAAGCATCACAACTGGAATGTAGTAGCTAGTGTGCGACAACTAAATACATAAACGGAAATGTTGCTACTGGAGCGTGACGTTTAGGCATGACAACTGAAGACGGTCATCTAAAGCAACTGTTGTGTGGGGAATCTTGGTTCGACCTTGACGAGTAGCGGACGTTTGGACACCTCCTTCGCCTGGGAGCCGCCGGATCACGTTCTGTTTCGCGATTTGGGATATGATTCTGCCGTTTGACATTCCAATTCCACGGTTCGGTTTGTTACGACGCCTGGCGCACATATTTTCTGGCTGGTTCTCCTGGCAGGGTGACGGTGTCCGGCGCTGGCTTGGCCGAGAGGTGCCGAGAGTTGGTGGGTCTTGGTGGGCTCCTGGTGTGCCCTCAAACGCGGTGGGCGGCTGGCTTCTGCTCTGTCAGTGGGCACTGGATTACGTTTTAGTTGGGGGCCGAGTTTTTGGTTTTGCTACCCAGTGTTCTCTATGTGGGGCCGGTGTTTGTCAACCTGAGGGACTCCTGGGGCTCCCCAATCATCTGCCGGTCTGTGCGTTTATTAGCCGCGAGGCATATTAGTTTCTGGTGATACGCGTCATTCGTTTCGCTATTAGGCTTTGCGATTAACCCTTTATGGGTACGCCGAGGCGCATTCGACCCTACGATCGTCGTCGCCCCTTAATTCACAACAACGACTGTTGTGTGGTAAGATTCTCAAGGTGTGAGGAACTATACCTTGTAAGCCACACCACCAACCACATCCCTTGGATCAATTAAAGAGTAGAAGTTTAAATAATAATTCATTGTACCTGGGGACAGGCAGCCGGAGGGTGTTTATACACGTTGGGCTTATATCGAGGTCCCTTCTCCCCCAAGATGCAACCTCACAAGAAGTTGACTCACACCTGGAGACCTACTTGCTGCTAGGTAAATAAGTGATAGGAACGTGCCCAACCACTTTTGTCCCGTTCGGTATTTGAACCCGGAATTCTCGATTGTGAGTCGAGAACAAACTGATTGTACCGCCGGGGACTGGTCCGAATAAATACATTGTCTAAATATTAAGATTAAAATAATTGTATGAGCTTTTTTGCTAAATAAAAAAACACGAAAGATGAAAAAAGATGAAAAAAAAGGATAAAAAGAAAAAGTAGCAAACTTATTTGTACAACCTTGGATATATAAATTTACATTAATAAAATATTTAAATACGTCTTCGG
>WNGS01164858.1:33950703-33963755 GCA_020271785.1 Procambarus virginalis
TCTCTCTCTCTCTCTCTCTCTCTCTCCTCTCTCTCTTCTCTCTCTGTCTGTCTGTCGATCTGTCCTGTCGGTCTGTGCTGTCCTGTCTGTCTGTCTGTCTGCTCTGTCTGTCATCTCTGTCTGTCTGTCCTGTCGTCTGTCTGTCTGTCTCTCTCCTCTGTCTGTCTCTCTCTCTGGTCTGTCCCTCTCTCTCTGTCTGTCTCGCTCTCGTCTCTCTCTCTGTCTTGGTCTCCCTCTCTATCTGTCCTGTCTCATCTCACTCTGTCGGTCTGCTCTCGTCTGTCCTGTCCTCTCTCTTACTGTTGTCCTCTCCTCTCTCGTCTGCTTCTCGTTCTCTTCTTCATGTCTTCCCCTCCTCTTCTCTTCCTTCTTTCCTCCTTCTCTCTCTCTTCTCTTCTCTCTCTTCTCTCTCTCTTCCTCTTACTCTTCTCTTTCTCCCTATCTTTCCCTCTCTCTTCGTCCTTCTCTCTCTTCTCTTCTCTCTCCTCCCTCTCGTAGGATTCATCGTCCCCAGGTGGTAACCTGTGTTCAGCCCCTTCTGCTCGTCATCTCATCCTCTTCTGCCTACTTGTCATTACGTTTACACTTTCCTGAGTGTGTAATGCTCTACAGGCTGTTTTTTAGCCTTTATTTATTGACTTAGCGGACCGTTGATGAAATTGTATTTCAACTTTTATTTGATCTAGCGTCCATACTCTGCGTTCATGTTCCGCATACTGGCTCGGGGCAGTTGTCAAGGAACAATGGGACTCTGGAGTTCTTTTTGTCAATGCTCTATTATCTGGAACTTTTGTTTAATTGCCCTTATTTTCTGTTGTTTTCAAATTTTTTTCTAATGCAGGTGCTGCTTTAGTCTTGATGGCTAGAAGCGGCTTTGATGGTCCTGGTTACCATATTATTTGGGTGACATCATCAGCCTACGTGATGTATGGTGACTAATAACACATCAGAAAATGAAGAACCAAGGACGTTCGGTCGGTGTTTGGCGTGGACCCCGCATTATGAAGTCAATCAGACGACTTAATAATGGTCCCAAACCGGACCGAAACGTCGTCGTCTTAATTTTCTGGTGTGTGATTTAGTCATATATTCATCCACGTTATTGTGACATATTCAGGCGAGGAGTCACAATAACTTTGCTGAAAAATGTTGACCACACACTAGAAGGTGAAGTGGACGACGACGTTTCGGGGTCCGTCCTGGACAATTCTCAGGTCGATTGTGAATGTCAACGAATCGCACGTGAGCAAGGGTCCAGGGACGGACCGACCGAAACGTCGTCGTCCCTTCACCTTCTAGTGTGTGGTTTGGTCAACCATATTATTATAGCCACCCCCGCTTATTGGTGACTCGTCGCCTTGCATATGTGATGGTGTTCTCGACCGTGCTGGGGTTGGGGCGGGTCCAGAATGTGTACATTCTAGATGTTGAACACAAGCGGGGAGAGGCAGCTACCTTGTGGAACTCCACTTTTTATTTCGATTATGTCACCCCAAGTTGCTGCGATACTGAGCCAAGCCGTTTTGTCTATAAAACTGCATAATGGGAAGTGTCCATCGTTGAGGTGTCTTAAGATGATTTCGGGCTTCAGTGTCCCCGCGGCCCGGTCCTCCGATTAGGCCTCCTTGTGTTACACACCCCCCAGGAGAGCAGCCCTGCAGCTGTGCAGCTGTCCCAACTCCCAGGTACTCTATTTACTCTAGTAACAGGGTCATCAGGGTGCAAGACAAATGCCCCATGTTGTTTCCGGCCTCCACCCGGGGAATCACACCCGAACCGTCAGGGACTACGAATCCGAACGCGCTTGTCTCACTCAGGGAGCTGGTTGGCCTATCCCGGCAAACACACACCGAAAACTACGACGATTGGTACAACAGTGTCCGAACAAGTTTGTAGCACGCTCCTAACCACGTTATAACACACCATATAGAGCAAGTTGTAACAACTTCACTACGTCATAAACACGTTAAGATCCAAGATGTAACAACTTTTATTACAAGTTGTAACAAGCGGAAAATAGAGCCAGTTTCGGGTTGTGTGTTTCCAGGGATGTCTGTGGAAGCATTTGCTCCGATATCTTGTACGTTAGCCCTGTGTGCCAGACTTTGTTAACGGCTTTCGAAATATCTCTGAGCACAGCAGTCCACCGATACTTTTGTTCCTGTTCCTGTTGACTAACAGGACAGGGAACTACCGAAACTAACGTTAGTTCCCAACGTTAACGTTACTTTCGTTGGGACTAACGTTGGGAACAAGACTAACGAAACAAATTAAATTATGTTTTCGAATATTTACCTGATACATCAAAGGGGAAACTGGTCTGTAATTTTCCAATTTGCTTGGGAGTTTTCCTGGCTGGGGATTAATGTGATTGTGGCATTTTTTGAGTATGTGGGGAATAGTCCAGAAGCAAGAGCTGCTTTTATTGTTAGTGCATATTGATGATTTTCAGTCAGTGGTCGGTTGGTTAATGCCATTTAATTTTTCAGCTATTGCTGGTGCCTTGTTCTTGAAACCTCTTAATTGTTTTATGGCCCATCTGCGATGGTTGTGTTTCACGAGGTGGTTCTCATTGCCACTGTGGTTAAGGTGTGTTGTTTGGGCTGGCAGTAGTGTTGCAGGTGCTACCGAGCAGCGACACGATTCATCACGCAGTTACGCAAGTACTTGGGAACCTGTACATCTTTTCTCAAATTTTGGCGGCTTTGTTTACATATATTAAAGAGTATGTGAGTTGGGAAGCACCAGGAGGTTGTTTATAACAATAACAACAGTTGACTGATAAGTTTCAATGCTCATAAACTGTTTAATAACTGTAACAAAGTCGCCAAAGATTAAGAAAGATGCTGACGAGGAGTCGCAATAACGTGGCTGAAATATGTTGACCAAACCACACACTAGAAAGTGAAGGGACGACGACGTTTCGGTCCCTTCACTTTCAATAGATTGTAGATAGTTAATAGGTACTATTGACTATCCACAGTCAATAGGTACTAGATAGTACCTATTGTGATGACAATAGGTACACTCTCTCAACAAGAGGATGGGTTGGACCTAGAGTTGTAATTTGTCTTCCTTTCATATGGAAAAGTTGATATTTTCTTCTGTGTTTATTTTGAACATTTTCCCAAAACTTCCTAAATTCTGGTTCTTGTTCTGACCTCGATGAGTTTATTTTGCTGAGGCGTTCTTGATGTGGGGTGTTCCTCAGCTGAGGTGCCCATCAGGGTTCTACCTATTCCACAACTTTCCTGGGTTTCTATAGTCGACTTGAATTTCGCTTATTAGGTCATCCCATATTTTGGTGTATTCTGTTTAGCCAAGAGGGGCGGTGGTGTGGGTGTGTGTGTGTGTGTGTGTGTGTGTGTGTGTGTGTGTGTGTGTGTGTGTGTAAACCTAAAGAACCCCGCGACCACCACCGCCCTCGTCCTCCCCCCTCTCCCCAACTGCTGTCTACCAAATTCTTCATCACTACTTCATCATCCACACAGTCTCCTCCCATGTCTCCTCTGCTGCCAGCCCCACACTATCCTGCCCACGGCTCCCCCCCCTCTCGTGCCTACTAACGCTCCCCCCCCCTCCCCCCGTGCCCGTGGGGGGAGGCGTGGCCGGGTGAATGACCCGCGCTTGGCATTCATGCCGGCGGCCACACCCATCTTGATGCAACGCACGCGTGCACTCAACCCTTACGCTTATGTACTTACGTACACAAGCGTAAGGCAAGTACACACACCACACACACACACACACACACACACACACACACACACACACACACACCACACACACACACACACACACACACACACACACACATATGGGCTGGGCTGATAGAGCCCAGTAGGCTCAGGAATCTGTACACCTGTTGATTGACAGTTGAGAGGCGGGACCAAAGAGCCAAAGCTCAACCCCCGCAAGCACAATTAGGTGAGTACACACGCACGCACGCACGCACACTGGGCGGACTGCATTTTCTTAGATTGTCGGAAAGCCTTTGACACAGTACCGCATAAGAGGCTGGTACATAAGCTGGAGAGACAGGCAGGTGTAGCTGGTAAGGTGCTCCAGTGGATAAGGGAGTACCTAAGCAATAGGAAGCAGAGAGTTACGGTGAGGGGTGAGACCTCCGATTGGCGTGAAGTCACCAGTGGAGTCCCACAGGGCTCTGTACTCGGTCCTATCTTGTTTCTGATATATGTAAATGATCTCCCGGAGGGTATAGATTCATATCTCTCAATGTTTGCTGACGATGCCAAAATTATGAGAAGGATTAAGACAGAAGAGGACTGTTTGAGGCTTCAAGAAGACCTAGACAAACGGAAGGAATGGTCGAACAAATGGTTGTTAGAGTTTAACCCAACCAAATGTAATGTAATGAAGATAGGTGTAGGGAGCAGGAGGCCAGATACAAGGTATCATCTAGGAGAGGAAATTCTTCAGGAGTCAGAGAAAGAAAAAGACTTGGGGGTTGATATCACGCCAGACCTGTCTCCTGCACCCCATATCAAGAGGATAACATCAGCGGCATATGCCAGGCTGGCCAACATACGAACGGCATTCAGAAACTTGCGTAAAGAATCATTCAGAACTTTGTATACCACATGTCAGGCCAATCCTGGAGTATGCAGCCCCAGCATGGAGTCCATATCTAGTCAAGGATAAGACCAAACTGGAAAAGGTTCAGAGGTTTGCCACTAGACTAGTACCCGAGCTGAGAGGCATGAGCTACGAGGAGAGACTACGGGAATTAAACCTCACTTCGCTGGAAGACAGAAGAGTTAGGGGTGACATGATCACCACATTCAAGATTCTGAAGGGAATTGATAGGGTAGATAAAGACAGGCTATTTAACACAAGGGGCACACGCATTAGGGGACACAGGTGGAAACTGAGTGCCCAAATGAGCCACAGAGATATTAGAAAGAACTTTTTTGTGTCAGAGTGGTTGACAAATGGAATGCATTAGGAAGTGATGTGGTGGAGGCTGACTCCATACACAGTTTCAAGTGTAGATATGATAGAGCCCAATAGGCTCAGGAATCTGTACACCAGTTGATTGACGGTTGAGAGGCGGGACCAAAGAGCCAGAGCTCAACCCCCGCAAGCACAATTAGGCGAACACACACACACACACACACACACACACACACACACACACACACACACACACACACACCACACACACACACACACACAGAGACGCGCGCACACGAAAAGTTTGAGGCATTACAAAAATAGATAAAAACAAAAATATAAAAAAGTAAAAGATCTACGAAAGATCTACTAAGTAGAAAATAGTTTTTTTAGAAAAGATCTTTTACTGCGTAGAAAGATCTGCGAAGTAAAAGATCTACGGAAGATAATTAAAAGGAAATAACGAAGAAGAGACGGAAGGAGGGGGGGGGGGGGGGGAGATGTTAGCGAGAGAGGCGGCCTCGACACGAGAACTAATCCATGTGGCCGTAAAGCACTCTGTGAAGGACTTCGAAATCCTCGGTCAGGGATAGGTTGAAGACTGACCTCGTGGAGGCGTCGAGTGACAGTTTGGAGGTTCCATCCTCCAACACATCGGAGGATGAAACGGCGACGTTTCGGTCCGTTCAGGACCATCATCTACACACGACTTGATAATGGTCCAGGACGGACCGAAACGACCGTCGTTTCGTCATCATTTGATGAGTGGTTCGGTCATGATATCTTCAGCCCGTTATTGTGTCTGGTCTGAAGTTTGTGCGCGTCTCAGGTACGCGGCCTTGTGGTTGGACACCGATCTTTCACTCAGTCCTCGTGTCCCAGCTCCTTGTCCTCGTGTCCCAGCTCCTTGTCCTCGTGTCCCAGCTCCTTGTCCTCGTGTCCCAGCTCCTTGTCCTCGTGTCCCAGCTCCTTGTCCTCGTGTCCCAGCTCCTTGTCCTCGTGTCCCAGCTCCTTGTCCTCGTGTCCCAGCTCCTTGTCCTCGTGTCCCAGCTCCTTGTCCTCGTGTCCCAGCTCCTTGTCCTCGTGTCCCAGCTCCTTGTCCTCGTGTCCCAGCTCCTTGTCCTCGTGTCCTGGCCCCGGGCCGAGCTTGGGGAGTAGGAGAACGCCCACAACCTCAGGTGCAGTTCCAATGTGATAAAACTGTGCGCGCGACTACCGTAGAGTTGTCACGTCGTGCACGTTTAATGGTCTGGTCAACCAGGTTGTTGGACGCGGCTGTTCGCAGCCTGGCGTATGAATCACAGCCTGGTTGGTCAGGTATCCTTTGGAGATGCTTATCCAGTTCTCTATTGAACACTGTGAGTGGTCGACCAGTTATGTCCCTTATGTGTAGTGGAAGCGTGTTGAACCGTCTCGGGCCTCTGATCTTGATAGAGTTCTCTCTGAGTACCTGTTGCACCTCTGCTTTTCAGCGGGCGGTATTCTGCACATCCTGCCATGCCTCAGAGTCTCATTTTATGTTATTTCTGTGTGCAGGTTTGGGATCAGCCCCTCTAATATTTCCCATTTTCCACGTGTAAATTATGTATCTCTCCTGCTCTAGAGAATACAGATTAGGCTTTTTAGTCGGTCCCAATAGTTTAGATGCTTAATTGAGCGGGTTCTAGCAGCAAAGGATCTCTGCACGCTCTCCAGGTCAGCAATTTCTCCAGCTTTGAAAGGGGCTGTCATTGCGCAGCAGTATTCCACTCTAGAGAGCACTAGCGTCTTGAAGAGTATCATCATTGGTTCGGCATCTCTTGTATCATCATTGTTAGAAAGATTCTTATTATCCAACTTGTAATTTTTCTTGTAGTTGTGACGGCTACTTTATTGTGTTCTATACAGGTAAAGTCTTTTGCCATGATTACACCCAAATCCTTTACATTGCTTTTGTGTTCTATGGTATTATCTGACTGCGTTGTGTACGTATTTTCCTTTTTTATATTTTCTTTCCATAACACATCAGCTGGAACTTAAATACCATATTGTATTATGTGGCTCATTGAAAGACCTGATTTACACCAGTTTAGAGTTTTGGTGTGTCCAGGATGTTGTCTACTCTCATGACAGTCTGAGAGTATGCACAGGAAAGTTGTGAGCTTTGTGACTGGAAAACGCTCCCGTGCTGTGGTGAAGGTCTGGGGCCAGATTCACGAAAGCACTTACGAACCTGTACATCTTTTCTCAATCTTTGGCGGCTTTGGTTACATTTATTAAACAGTTTACAAGCATGAAAACTTCCCATTCAACTGTTGTTATTGTCATAAACAGCCTCCTGGTGCTTCGGAGCTCATTAACTGTTTAATAATTGGAAACAAAGCCGCCAAAGATTGAGAAAAGATGTACAGGTTCGTAAGTGCTTACGTAAGTGCTTTCGTGAGTCTGGCCCGTGGTGACCTGCCAGCTGAGCCAGATGTTGCCAGTGTTGGTCATAGACATCGAGTTTACGAGGATTCTTACGTGCTGTATACAAACTGCAGTAATTGCCATGATCAGGTTTGACTGCCGCTCCCTGTGGCAACTGACCGCAATTGCCGAATTGACAACGGTGAGCACTTCATGTGTAAACTGTGAGCGCAGTAAGTGGGTCGTGGTCTTACACATGACATTATCGAATGTCCAAGTCATTAGAGCCTTGGGACCTGCCGCTGTGAGGCGCCTGAAGCTTGGGCAGTTACCTGTACGTCGGTGATCATCGGGATAACCTTATGATGCATCCAAAGTTTGCAACGACTGACTAACTGTTCCCTTGTCTTTGTACTACGGATCCTCAGACATGTTTTATTCATATAATGAGCATGTATTCTCTCAATCATTTAAGGTGGCTGTGGGCGTGGTTGTGGGCGGGGGTGGGTGGCTGTGGGCGTGGTTGTGGCTGGGGGTGGGTGACTGTGGGCGGGGGTGGGTGGGTGACTGTGGGCGTGGCCGTCTAGGGTCTTTGACTGGACTTAACCTTTACCTTTTACAATTTTTAGGGGGAGCACCAGAAAACTTTCTTGAACCAGACGCGAGAAGCGGCAGCTGTGAGGAACAGATGGAAGGGGAGAGGATGGGAAAGAAGACTACGTCCAAGGTGACGGGCAAAGGGGGGATGGAGTGATTACGTAAGACAGTTATGAATGTGTAAAGGTGAGGAAGACATTATGGGAAGGGAGATGGTGGTGAGGTAACAGAGAAGGAGATAGGAACACTGGGGAAGGGCATAGAGGAGAAGGGCTGGGCGCAGCTCACGACTGCTGCTGTCTGACTGCTCTAACGTGGTGGGTCTGTGTTGGTGACTTGCTAAAGCATAATATGCCTCTTGTTGCCAGGCCGTGTGCTCGCTCTGCCCCCCCCCTCCCCGGACCACCTGTCAGCCAGTCTCTCTCTCCGACTCTCTCTCCCTCTCTCTCTCTCTC
Organism: Procambarus virginalis; assembly: GCA_020271785.1. NCBI lineage: Eukaryota > Metazoa > Arthropoda > Malacostraca > Decapoda > Cambaridae > Procambarus > Procambarus virginalis. The sequence goes on from WNGS01164858.1 coordinate 33,959,058, forward strand.
TCTCTCTCTCCTCCTCTCTCTCTCTCTCTCTCTCTCTCTCTCTCTCTCTCTCTCTCTCCTCCTCTCCTCTCTCTCTCTCATCTCTCTCCTCCTCTCTCTCATCCTCTCTCCTCTCTCCTCCTCTCTCTCTATCTCTCTCTCTCTCTCTCTTTTTTTTCTTTCTTTTTTTGCCAGAAGTTGTCCCGCTCTCCCCCCCCCAGGATGCAGCCCACAGCAGTCCTCAGTCCCTATTTACTGTTGCTAGGTGAACAGGTGTATTAGGTGAATGCACATTTCATCTTCGGCGGGAATCGAACCCCGGGTCCTTGATCACTTGCTGTATCGACGCTTGTTGTATGTGTGTGTGGTGTGGGGGGGGGGGGGGCGGGGAACTGGCAGGCGGCGCTGACCCCATGAACTCTCTCGTGGGCGCCTCTTGTGTAAGCGGAGTGTGGGGGTGTTGGAGAGAGTGGGTGGTCGTGGTTGTGGTGGGTGGGGGGGGGTGGGTGGTGAGATATGGGCGGGACCTGGGGTGGGCATCCCCCCCCCCACTCTCACCCATCCAAGTGCTTACCTCACTCATTACTGCATACGTCCACTGTAAAAGGGTAATGATTTCAGCAAAGAGAAAGGCGGCTTGCCTCTGTCGTGGGTGTCCACGGTGACTGTGGGGAGTCCAGCGGTGAAGCTGGGGTTGCACGGTGACGTGGGGGGGTGGGGCGGTGACGTGGGGGGGGGGTTGTAGTTTTGGGGGGGGGGGGAGTCCGTAGAATGGGACGGTTTGTGTCGGGGGGGGGGGTCCACGGTGACGTGGGGGTCCACGGTGACGTGGGGGAAGGGGGGGGTCCACCGGTGACGTTGGGGAGAGGGGGTCCACGGTGGACGTGGGGAAGGGGGGTCCACGGTGACGTGGGGGTCCACGGTGACGTGGGGAAGGGGGGTCCACGGTGACGTGGGTGGTAACGGTGACGGGGGTAACGTGACGTGGGGGGGGGGGGGTCCACCGGCCGGGGGGGGTCACGGTGGACGTGGGGGGTCCACGGTTGACGTGGGGGGTGTCCAGGTGACGTGGGGGGGGTCCACGGTGAGGGGTACACTGTGAGGGGGTGTCCACAGTGACTCGGGTGGGGGGGTCCACGGTGACGTGGGGGTCCACGGTGACGTGGGGGTCCACGGTGACGTGGGGGTCCACAGGGACGTGGGGGGGTCCACGGTGATCGTGGGGGGGGGTCCACGGTGGACGTGGGTGGGTCCACAGGTGACGTGGGGGGTCCCACAGGTGACGTGGGGGGGTCACCGGTGACGTGGGGGGGTCCACGGTGACGTGGGGGTCCACGGTGACGTGGAGGGTCCACGGTGACGTGGGGGTCCACGGTGACGTGGGGGTCCACGGTGACGTGGGGGTCCACAGGGACGTGGGGGGGTCCACGGTGACGTGGAGGGTCCACGGTGACGTGGGGGTCCACGGTGACGTGGGGGTCCACAGGGACGTGGGGGGTCCACGGTGACGTGGGGGGGTCCACGGTGACGTGGGGGGTCACACGGTGACGGTGGGGGGGGTCCACGGTGACGTGGGGGTCCACGGTGACGTGGGGGTCCACGGTGACGTGGGGGTCCACGGTGACGTGGGGGTCCACGGTGACGTGGGGGTCCACGGTGACGTGGGGGTCCACGGTGACGTGGGGGTCCACAGGGACGTGGAGTCTTTCTTGCCTGTCTTCATTTTCACTATGATACCATCACTATCATAATTTCATTGTTCTCTCTACGACTTTGTGCGTATCAGTGATCACTAGCAGCACCTTCACTATCCTCGTACCTTCTCCCTGCCCTTCACCACCTTCCCTCCCCTTCACCCCTTCCCTGCCCTCACCACCTTCCCTGCCCTTCCCCCACCTTCCCTGCCTTCACCACCTTCCCTACCCCTTCACACACCTTCCCTGCCCTTCACCACCTTACCTACCCTTCACCACCCTTCGAGTACCTTCCCTGCCCTTCACCACCTTCCATGCCCTTCACCACCTTCCCTGCCCTTCACCACCTTCCCTGCCCTTCACACCCTATCCCTGCCCCTTCACCACCTCCACCAACAATGCTCACCTCCACCACCACCTTCCCCTGCCCCTTCACCACCATTCCCTGCCCTTCAGCCACCTTTCCCCTAGCCCTACACCACCCTCCCTGCCCTTCACCACCTTCTCGACCCTTCACCACCTCCTCTATTCTTCACCACCTTCTCTTCCCATCACCACCCTTCCCTACCCCTTCACCACCCTTCCCTACCCTTCACAACCTTCCTCTCCCGTCCCACCTGTCCCTGCCCTTCACCACTTCCCTACCCATCACCTCACCTTCTCCGTACCCTTCACCACCTTTCCCTACTACCGTCATCCACCCTCCCTACCCTTCACCACCCTCCTACCCTTCATCCACACCACCTCCCCTACCCTTCACCAATACGGCTTTCATCAATAAACTACATAAGAAAAGCTGTCTAACTCCCAATACCTATTTTACTGCTAGTACGATACGTGTGCTACGCCTGTACAATACGTACTTGGCACCATTCACTAACCGTTTTTAAGTTAATATTCTACTATAATTAAGTCCAAAGAGACCATGTTTCCTGCTAATTTTTCATGATGTTGTTTGTCGTCATCTGAAATGTTTTTTTTCATAGTTTCAATAATTATTAATTCTGACCAGATTATTAATGTGCATTTTAGAGCGTTCTCTTGGTTACCTTATCTTATGCTATTGGAGTCTCGGGGCGCTAATGATCAGTAGTGTATCGGGACTGCTCTCATGTGTGTGCTTTATATAGTGGTGAGTAGTGAGCACATCATCGGGCCACAGTCCTCCCGGCCTAGTCCATCCATAAATACCTCCCCTGACTTATTGCTCACCACTAGCACCCATATATTGCTGTCCAGTAGTGTGGGGGTGTTGTTGTGTACACTGTTGTTAGGTCAGTGGTATGGGTAGTTGATATGGTGAAGAGGAAGGTAATAAAGTATGTGGATTTGTGGGAGAAATAAGTTCGTAATTGAACAGGAAAGGAGAAGAGGCTTCAAAATAGCACTACACTTAGGCTATTACACCAACAGTAAGAGTCTTAACAAAATTAACGATGTAAATGGTCTTGTCTGCACAGAAAAAACAATAGAAAATATCTTTGCACTTACTGAAACATGAATGAAATGTAGCAAATAGAGAACTATTAGCTGAATCTCAAATATATGGATTTAACCATTTCACACAGACTAGATATATTATAGCGGAGGCGGGGGAGAGTGGCCATATATGTTAGGGATCCAATTTTAAAATGTAGTGTCAAAGAGGAATCAAAAGTGACCTATACACACCCACACTGTTTGGCTAGATTAAACGAAAAGGGTACAAATCTACACTGATGAGCTATATAAGGCACTACACTTAGAATGGAAGCAAAAGCAATCTATGCTTTAAAATATCTAGAGCCATCTAGTCTAACAGTATTTGGGTCATGAGTGACTTTAATTTTAGTAGAATAAACTGGCTTTAACAGAACAGGGATTAATGAAACAGAAGATTTTCTAGAAGTAATTGACGAATGCTTCCGTAAGCAACACATTAAGGAACTACCACCTGAAAATAATATTTTAGACTAGTGTTAACTAACCAGAGAGAAGCACAAATTAATGACGTCGGGTTCCGAAATAGGGGAGTGATACTAGGGCACAGTGATCACAAAGAAATCAGATCTACCATAGAATGGAATAGATCTGTAGGAGGAGAAAATTCTGTTAACGTGCAAGATTTTCGAAAAGGTGATTTAAATAGCCTAAATTTTTGAGTAAACAGAATAGCAAGTTCAGAGCATGGGAGGGAGGCCCAGTCTTGGTAGTAAGAAGTGCACCCCGCGCTGGGGTGAGTTTTGATGACAAGCTGGATTGACGATTTGATTCAAAATAGAACTGGTTTAAAATATTCTAAGCAAAAGCACAGGAACGAAGTATTCCATACAAATTGAACAGATCCAATACTAAGGACCTGAAATGGGTAACAAAGAATCTGAAGAACCGTATAGATAGAAAGAGAGCTTGGTTGCAAAAGGAATTAAGAATGGAGAAGTCAGTTTAGGACAAGAATTCATACAACTGGTTAGAAATGTTTAGCAAAGAGATAAGAGGAGCAAAAAAGAACTATGAAGTTCGTATAGCAGTGAAAGCAAAGACAAAAAAATCCTAAAGGTTTTTTCAGTTATATCGAACAACAGGTTAGGGAACGGATAGGTCCATTAAAAACTGTGACATGTCAGAGCTAACGGATACTGACGAAGAGATGAGTGGTATTGTTTAAATAACATATTTTTATCTCTGTATTTACTAAAGATAAACTTATTATGCCTTCGGCCGAACAAGTCTATGGTGGGTGGGGACGAGGACAGGTAGACTAGTTTAGCGTTACCAGGCAGGATGTTAGGAAACAAAATAATAAAACCTGAAGCCAAACAAGTCCCAGGGCCGGACGAAGGGTTTGTCAGGGTGCTTAAAGAATGTAAACAGGAGCTTTGCGAGCCATTGTATACCATATATTAAACAAGATCATTAGAGGTCAGGCAGAGGCCAGAGGCGTGGAAGGTTGCTAATGTGGTACCATTTTTAAGAAAGGAGATAGGATCACTTGCGTCAAACTATCGGCCATTTAGCCAAACGTCTATTGTGAGAAAGTTACTAT
>WNGS01164858.1:33979223-33993743 GCA_020271785.1 Procambarus virginalis
CTTCACTATCCTCGCTACCTTCTCACTACCCTTCACCACCTTCCCTACCCTTCACCACCCTTCAGCACATTCCCTGCCCTTCACCACCTTCCCTACCCTTCACCACCTTCCCTGCCCTTCACCACCTTCCCTGCCCTTCACTACCTTCCCTGCCCTTCACCATCTTCCCTACCCTTCACCACCCTCCCTACCCTTCACCACCCTCCCTACCCTTCACCACCCTCCCTACCCTTCACCACCTTCCCTGCCCTGCCCTTCACTACCTTCCCTGCCCTTCACCACCTTCCCTGCCCTTCACCACCTTCCCTACCCTTCACCACCTTCCCTACCCTTCACCACCCTCCCTACCCTTCACCACCTTCCCTACCCTTCACCACCCTCCCTACCCTTCACCACCCTCCCTACCCTTCACCACCCTCCCTACCCTTCACCACCCTCCCTACCCTTCACCACCCTCCCTACCCTTCACCACCCTCCCTACCCTTCACCACCCTCCCTACCCTTCACCACCCTCCCTACCCTTCACCATATACGGCTTTCATCAATAAACTACATAAGAAAAAGCTGTCTAACTCCCTAATACCTATTTACTGCGTACGTACGTACGTGTGCACGCCTGTACATACGTACTTGGCACCTTCACTAACCGTTTAAGTTAATATATACTATAATTAAGTCCAAAGAGACCATGTTTCCTGCTAATTTTTCATGATTTTTCGTCATCTGATTTTTTTTTTTCATAGTTTCAATAATTATTATTCTGACCAGATTATTAATGTGCATTTTAGAGCGTTCTCTTGGTTACCTTATCTTATGCTAATTGGAGTCTGGGCGCTAATGATCAGTAATGTATCTGGACTGCTCTCGGTGTGTGTGCTTTATATAGTGGTGAGTAGTGAGCACATCATCGGGCCACAGTCTCCCGGCCTAGTCCCTCCATAATTACCTCCCCTGACTTATTGCTCACCACTACCACCCATATATTGCGTCAGTGTGTGTGTGTGTGTGTGTGTGTGTGTGTGTGTGTGTGTGTGTAAACTGTTATTAGGTAGTGGTATGGGAGTTGATATGGTGAAAGGAGGTAATAAAAGTATGTGTTTGTGGGAGAAATAAGTTCGTAATTGAACAGGAAAGGAGAAGGGCTTCAAAATAGCAATTCACTTAAGGTATATTACACCAACAGTAAGAGTCTAACAAAATTAACGATTTAAATGGTCTTGTCTGCACAGAAAAATAGATATTATTGCACTTACTGAAACATGGATGAATGTAGAAAATAGAGAACTATTAGCTGAATATCAAATGAATGGAATTAACTATTTCACACAGATAGATATATTATACGAGGAGGGGGAGTAGCCATATATGTTAGGGACAATTTGAAATGTAGTCTCAAAGAGGAATCAAAAGTGACCTATACACACACTGTTTGGCTAGAATTAAACGAAAAAGGTACAAATCTTACACTATGAGCTATATACAGGCCACTAAACACTATGAGCTATATACAGGCCACTAAACTTAGAATGGAAGCAAAGCATCTATGCTTTAAAATATCTAGAGCATCTAGGTCTAACAGTATTTGTGTCATGAGTGACTTTAATTTTAGTAGAATAAACTGGCTTAACAGAACAGGGAAAAATGAAACAGAAGATTTTCTAGAATTAATTGACGAATGCTTCCTTAAGCAACACATTAAGGAACTAACACCTGAAAATAATATTTTAGACTTAGTGTTAACTAACAGAGAAGCACAAATTAATGACATCGAAATAGGGAGTGATCTAGGGAACAGTGATCACAAAGAAATCAGATCTAGCATAGAATGGAATAGATCTGTAGGAGGAGAAAATTCTGTTAAAGTGCCAGATTTTCGAAAAGCTGATTTTATTAGTCTAAGAATTTTTTGAGTAAAACAGAATAGCAAGTTAAGAGCATGGGAGTGAGGCCAGTCTTGGAGTAAGACGTGAACCCAGCGATGGGTGATGTACAAAGGGATTTCGATTTGGATTCAAAATATAACTTGTTTAAAAAGATTCTAAGCAAAGCACGGGAACGTAGTATACTATACAAATTTAATAGATCGAATAATAATGACCCTAAATGGATAACAAAGGATCTGAAGAACCTTATTGGTAGAAAGAGAGCTTGGTGCAAAAGGATTAAGAATGGAGAAGTCAGTTTAGGACAAGAATTCGTACAACTGGTTAGAAATGTTAGCAAAGAGATAAGGAGGGCAAAAAGAAACTATGAAGTTCGTATAGCAGTGAAAGCAAAGACAAATCCTAAAGTTTTTTTCAGTTATATCGAACAAAGGTTAGGGAAAGGATAGGTCCATTAAAACCGGGACAGGTCAGATAACGGATAATGACGAAGAGATGAGTAGTATTTTTAATAAATATTTTATCTCTGTATTTACTAAAGATAAACTTATTATGCCTTCGGCCGAACAAGTCTATGTGGGTGGGGACGAGGACAGGTAGACTAGTTTAGCAGTTACCAGGCAGGATGTTAGTAAACAAATAATAAAACTGAAGCCAAACAAATCCCCAGGGCCGGACGAAGTGTTTGTCAGGGTGCTTAAAGAATGCAAAGAGGAGCTTTGCGAGCCATTGTGTACCATATTTAACAAATCATTAGAGTCAGGCAGAGTGCCAGAGTCGTGGAAGGTTGCTAATGTGGTACCATTTTTTTAAGAAAGGAGATAGATCACTTGCGTCAAACTATCGGCCAATTACGCTAACGTCTATTGTGGGAAAGTTACTTGAATCGATAATTGCAAATACCATTCGTCTTCATCTCGAAAAACATGAATTAATAAATGATTCACAACACGGTTTTACAAATGGCCGTTCATGTTTAACAAATTTGCTATCTTTTTATTCAGCATAGTTGAGGCAGTTGATAGTGGTAAGGATTGTGATGTTGTGTACCTTGACTTTAGCAAAGCTTTTGATACAGTGCCACATGAAAGACTGATTAAAAAGATAGAGGACCATGGTATTAGGGGTGCTATATTAAGTTAGATTAGGGCATGGCTACACCAAAGGAGACAGAGTGTTAGTATAAATGGGGTTAAGTCAGAGTGGGATAATGTTGTTAGTGGAGTGCCTCAAGGCTATGTCCTGGGACCTTTGTTGTTTATAATATATATAAATAATTTAGATTCAGGTTTGAGTAGCAATATTTGCAAATTTGCAAGACGATCTAAATAGTTTTGAAATGGTCAGAAGATTGGCAGAAGTAGTTTAATGGTGACAAATGTAAAGTTTTGAGGCTAGGTAATGATGATAGTTACAAGATACGAGCTAGATGGTGTTGAGATTGCGAAGTCGGATTTCGAAAGGAATCTGGGAGTTATGATTAGTAAGAATTGTAAACCAAAAAATTAATGCGTAAATGTTCGTAATAAGGCAAAAAGGACACTGGAATTTCGTAATCGTTAGTAATAAGACACCTCGTGGTGTTCTTCAGCTATATCTTGCTCTGGTTAGGCCCCATTTAGATTATGCAGTTCAGTTTTGGTCGCCGTACTATAGAATGGATATAAATTCACTAGAAAGCGTCCAGCTGAGGCTGACAAAGTTAATCTCCCACATTAGCGAGACCTGTCATTTGAAAAAAGATTAACAAAGCTTAAATTACATTATCTAGAAAAGGCGATGAATTAACGGTGACATGATAGAGGTGTATATATATATGAATTGTCATGTATATGAATGGGATTGGGTGGTTATAAATAGGAGTTGCCTCGTATGGGCCTATAGGCCCTCTGTAGTCATCTTTATTCTTTTATTGACCAAACCACACACTAGAAAGTGAAGGGACGACGACGTTTCGGTCCGTTCTGGACGCATTCTCAATTCGATTGTCACAATCGAGTTGAGAATGGTCCAGGACGGACCGAAACGTCGTCATCCCGTCACTTTCTAGTGTTTGGTTTGGTCAACATATTTCAGCCACGTTATTGTGACTCCTCGTCCGCTTATATTCTTATGTTCTAATTCCTAGCGTTGGTTGCAGTTCCCGGACGGAGGAGGTGGACAGCGCGTGCGTGGTGCGAGCTCGGGGCCTCCCCTGGCAGAGCTCAGACCAGGACATCGCGAAGTTCTTCAGAGGCCTCAATATTGCCAAGTGAGTACATGTCCTTCTTCCCTTGGTTCCCTTCCCACGTTTACCATCTCTCTCTCCCTACCCTTTACTCCCCGTCTCTCCCTACCCTTTACTCGCCGTCTCTCCCTACCGCTCATGTACACAATGTTCTCCACACACACACACACACACACACAGAGGTAAGGATGTGTAACCAATGATGGTGCGTGCGCGCCTGCGAGGCCGGCGTTCGAGCGAGCAGGTAGGTTTAGGGTGAGTGGGTTGAGGGTGACTGGTGTACTCTGCCAGGGTCGAGCGTCGGCTTCTGGCCCCACTTTCCAATAGCTTCATGCAGTACCTTCCTTCCCACACATCTATTACCAAGTTTACCTTTAAACGTGTGTGTGGCGTTAGCTTCAGTAACAGGGCCTGTAGAGACGGTCTGAATCTGCCCGTTTGCCCGAAAGTGGACTTTTTTTTAATGGAAAATTTAAAATAAATTTGGGATTTCTATTTTCCAAAACGGCAAGTTAAGTGTCCTTTGGTAGGTTAGGAGGGCAGGAAATTCACATAAAATTTCAAAACGTCATGAAAAACGTTAATTGAAAGTTTCCTCTTATAACTTAACAGATTAAGCCGGAGGACTCAAACAGAAGACGGGACAGCCGATTTCATTTCAAATTACGTCCATTTTTGGCCATAGCGCCGCGAATAACAGCGAATAGCGACGTTATTTTTAAGAGGACGGGTTGAGAGACGAGGCCACAGCTAGCCTGGCTCCTGTACAGGCGAGGCTACAGCCAACCTGTAGAGTAGAGCTTGTAGTAGAGCAAGATGACTTGGTCCAGTGGAGGCGTGGCGCTGGCCAGCGTGTGTGGGTGAGGTATAGTGTTGTCTGGTTATATTCACAACAGCTCTGTGTATTGTGTGCGACTGTGCGGGAGACCCTGTGACAGTCCCGTCGCCTCCCTAGAATGCCACCACAGGTAAAGAGGATTGACTGATAAAGGTTAAGCCGCCCGTAAGGTGGAGAGAACTGTTGTTGTTTTAGATTCAGTTATTCGGAAAAAGTTCCAAGTAGCACGGGCTATGGTGAGCCGTAACTTACCTGGCACAGGAGCGGTGCTCCTAGGAGAGGAGCTGGCACGTGTTAATATACATGTCCGTTGACTTAATCTGGGCTGAGATTGCCGTAATCCCCCCCCCCCTCCCCAGGTTCTTTTTCTGGGAAGGAGGCGAGGGTATTATGTAGAGAAAACGATAAGCCAAAATGATGTGTAGTACTTGGAGGACAAGGATGTGGGATAGGACGGAGGGGAGGAATAGTGCCCAACCATTTGGACCAATGGGGATCGAACGCCGACCTACGAGAAGTCGGACCATCTCTGTATCGACGAATCCAAGTGGATGAGTTTTTAACTGCTGGAGAAGTGAGTATAGGGTTCCCCACTGGCAGGGTGAGTATAGGGTGCACAATAAACAAGTCGCTGCTGGAGGCCACAAGCAAATCTTTAATGGATGCCTTTGGTAAAGTTTTCTATGACTAGACGTGCTAGTGGGGTCCGCAGGGCTGGGGTCCACAGGGCTGGGGTCCACAGGGCTGGGAAGCTGTGCGAGGGAAACACCGACGGCATCATTTCTTGCAGGGTTGACGTACGATCTGCGTTGGTCATATTAGTTCAGAAATCCCAGCTCCTTGTCCTCTTATCCGTTCCAACTGCTATACTGTATCCTGTCTTGGCGCTTCCTTCTCATAACTACCTTATCCTTCCTCGCAGTCTTATGTACTTAACCTGTGGGCTCACCTGTAGGGTCACCTGTAGGGTCACCTGTGAGCTCACCTGTGGGTTCACCTGTGGGCTCACCGGTGGTTGGTTCAGACGCTGCAGTTATTGGATTAGTTTTGCGTTGTTGCTCGCTACTAGCGCGGTAAGGGAAGAGGCGAGACAAAGAGATGCAGAGCGTAACTGTTAAGTAATAACTACACGCCAAGTTACGCTTATAAGGAGAAGTTAGTGCAAGTCTTGAGCGGGACAAGCTGCAAGTCTCAGGTTGGAACAGGTACTGAACACTATAACTGCTTTGTTCCTGGCTCAAGGGCCTCAGTCATTTCATTGTTATAATGAAGAATCAATTATCACTTTGTTGCTGCAGGAGCGGAAGATCACTGGGAAACATTTGAGAGGTGGGGAGACAACAGGAGCGCGCGCGCACACACAGCTTGCGTGTGCTTTTGCTGCCTCCCCAAATTTTTGGGGGAGAGATGCGACAGCCCGTCCTTCTAGGGTTTGCCAACGTCAAGAAACTGTCGTACGCTCGCGAAATTGATTGTATGTCAATTTCAGGAGCCGCTACCATTTTCAAGTAGGACAATTTTTGTTTTCCTTAGGTGGAGTATACGTCAAAATGCGACGTTATATTATGAGAACGGAGGGTGGAGTCGGTCATCGAAGAAAACGGTTGAGACGTTTTCAGCCGCCTACGGTGTTCGAGGGGGAACTGTGCTAAGAGAAAATATGAGCTGGTTGTGGGGCACAGTTGGTGACGGGTGTTAAGGTGGCGTCAGGTGGAGGAATGCTAGAAGGTGATTAAGGGGCGTCGGCAGTTAAGGTGTTTCGGACGGCTGGTTTGCTTGTTAGAGGTCTCAGGTAAACTGGTCGTTATGTGGGGATATGTTATTGTTCGGGTAGTCTGGATGCGGTTGTTATTGTTATTTTTTTTTTTAGATATATACAAGAGTTGTTACATTCTTGTACAATTCTTATAGACTCAGCTACTCGAAACAAGCTCCAAGTAGCACGGGCTATGGTGAGCCCGTAACTTACCTGGCACAGGAGCGGTGCGTGATCTTGGATGTGGTGCTGTCTCGGTGCTTTTCTTGATATGGGGAGGGGGGGGGTGGGAGGGGTTAAAGGTGCGCGTGTAGTGAGATAGAGCCGGGCGGGAAGAAGGGAGTTCAGCACCTTGGAGTACACACTAATTTCTTAGACATAACATTTGTAGGGAACGACGGTAGTTCTGCACTTGAACAACTTTGAGGTGAGAGCGGGAGGTGTAAGGGACACAGGTGAGCGAGGCACATCACCCGGAGTGTGTCAGGACGTCACAAGGCGGCGGACATGGCGTGTCCAGCCAGACGCTGTAAAAGTGCAGCCGTGTCTTAATATCTAATATCATTACACTTCACTTTTTTCTTATGGGAAAAAAAATCATATAATAACCTCGGTGGGAAGTTTCCCAACCTCAAGTTTTCATTAGATAATTTAACCTTGGTTAGGGTGAGAAAGATGCGTAATTGTTATGGTAGAAGGAAGAGATGTGGCGTGGGGGGGGCGTCCCGTGTGGCGTGGGGGGGGGGGGGTCCCGTGTGGCGTGGGGGGGGGGGCGTCCCGTGTGGCGTGGGGGGGGGGCGTCCCGTGTGGCGTGTCCCGTGTGGCGTGTCCCGTGTGGCGTGGGGGGGGGGCGTCCCGTGTGGCGTGGGGGGGGGCGTCCCGTGTGGCGTGTCCCGTGTGGCGTGGGGGGGGGGGCGTCCCGTGTGGCGTGGGGGGGGGCGTCCCGTGTGGCGTGTCCCGTGTGGCGTGGGGGGGGCGTCCCGTGTGGCGTGGGGGGGGGGCGTCCCGTGTGGCGTGGGGGGGGCGTCCCGTGTGGCGTGGGGGGGGCGTCCCGTGTGGCGTGTCCCGTGTGGCGTGGGGGGGGGCGTCCCGTGTGGCGTGTCCCGTGTGGCGAGGGGAAGGGCGTCCCGTGTGGCGTGGGGGGGCGTCCCGTGTGGCGTGTCCCGTGTGGCGTGGGGGGGGGGCGTCCCGTGTGGCGTGGGACCTGGCCGACGAAGGCTTGTGCGTGTGTGGTGACGGTCGTGGGAGGCCCCAGGCAGGGCGGCCCCGATGGCGTCCCACAGACGCCTTACGGAACTATCGGTGACGTCTGCGTCGTTATCCCGGCCGAGACAACCTCCCCCTCGCCTAGTACCTCACATGTGTATACAGCATCAACCAATTCGTTACCAGGGCGACGTAGGAGTACAAATTAAAATACCTTAATATTATCGATTTCTATGTTTCGGGCTTTCTTTTGATAATTATGCATAGGCCTTGATTGGTTAGGTGGGTTCCTTGGATATGCGTTTCATGCTAGGCAAAGCAGTTGCATTTATTACGGAGTGGTAAATTTAGAGGACGGTTTGGTCTGCCAGAGGACCAGCCACCCAAGACACATTTTCATACCAAGATACGCTGAAGGCTCTGGGAGTAACAATTCAAGACATGGAGAGGCAAGTCTAGAATCACTCGAGACGACTACTGTTGAAATATAAATCTTCATGACACCTTCAGCGCCACAGACGAGAGGTCTGAGCCGGAGTAACACCCTCCACACATTACAGCAATACACCTCTCGTCTGTGAGCTTGGTAATCCACTCGTACAGTTAACGTCAACTGGTCAACTATAAATGCAGTTATGCAGAGACTGATCAGTGCGTGTGAGTGTTAAGGCGCCCGGGGCCTCCTGCCTCCGTCAGTGGCAGGAGTTGTGGGTACGGCCAGTAGTGAGAGGCTGGACGGTGGTAACCAACCAACCAACCAGGTATCAACCAGGTGGGCGCAGGCACTCGCTCCACTAGACCCTCTCCACAAGCCTACCAGCATACAAGTCACATCGTATAAGAGACGATTCGCCAACGGGTTTTCAACCCAACCCAATACAGCCGAGCATAATGTATACAGCATTAAAGGGGGGGGGGGAAGAAATAGCCTAAGCTACTCTATCCCTTTGAGATGTATTTCTTTCTTGTCTCAATAAACTTACTTGAACGGGATTAAAAAACAGAAACTAGCTCCGTCGAATCTTCTCGTGACGGAAACTATCATACTTGGCCTAGGAGTATGACAGAGTATACTGTACATTATACCATACCAGTTTACCCCTAGCCCCAGTGAGTGCTAGTACAGATACACCGTCACGACCCGGGGGCTTTAATGGTTTACTGTGACTAAGATGTTTACCACTACAAACGAGGTGACTGAATGCATTTAAATGTGCCTTAGTATTTTAGTAAATAAATATTTAGGCCTTGACACGGGCGGTGAAATGCAAGGTAAAAGACCTGAATAAGAGATGGCCCTGAACCCTGCCCGCAGGGTCGCCCTCGCTTCCTCCTGGGCTCTGTGCCGCGTCCTGAAGAACCTCATCATAATAATGATTAATCGCCTTAATTGTGAAACCTATCCTCCTCCCTATCATCTTACTCTTCTCCCTTCTCCCTATCCTCCCTCCCTCCCTCCCTCCCTTTTCCCTCTCCACCATTCTTCCTCTTCTCTCACACCTCGTACACCACCCTCACACCCACTCGTCTCTTCCGTTGAAAACCACAGCCGCTGGAATAGGAGTGCCTCCGTTCCATTACTCTCTCATGATTCAAGTCAGCCAGGCGCGTCCGGAGAGGAAGGACGCCGCCAGATTCTAGCCAGACTGTAATGAAAGACGTTTTGTCGTCTTGGCTCCTTACCGTGTGATCTTGGCTCCTCACCGTGTGATCTTGGCTTCTTACCGTGTGATCTTGGCTTCTTACCGTGTGATCTTGGATCCTTTCCGTGTGATCTTGGCTCCTTACCGTGTGATCTTGGCTCCTTACCGTGTGATCTTGGCTCCTTACCGTGTGATCTTGGCTCCTTACCGTGTGATCTTGGCTCCTTACCGTGTGATCTTGGCTCCTCACCGTGTGATCTTGGCTTCTTACCGTGTGATCTTGGCTTCTTACCGTGTGATCTTGGCTCCTTACCGTGTGATCTTGGCTCCTTACCGTGTGATCTTGGCTCCTCACCGTGTGATCTTGGCTTCTTACCGTGTGATCTTGGCTTCTTACCGTGTGATCTTGGCTCCTTACCGTGTGATCTTGGCTCCTTACCGTGTGATCTTGGCTCCTTACCGTGTGATCTTGGCTCCTTACCGTGTGATCTTGGCTCCTTACCGTGTGATCTTGGCTCCTTACCGTGTGATCTTGGCTCCTTACCGTGTGATCTTGGCTCCTTACCGTGTGATCTTGGCTCCTTACCGTGTGATCTTGGCTTCTTACCGTGTGATCTTGGCTCCTTACCGTGTGATCTTGGCTTCTTACCGTGTGATCTTGGCTCCTTACCGTGTGATCTTGGCTTCTTACCGTGTGATCTTGGCTTCTTACCGTGTGATCTTGGCTTCTTACCGTGTGATCTTGGCTTCTTACCGTGTGATCTTGGCTTCTTACCGTGTGATCTTGGCTTCTTACCGTGTGATCTTGGCTCCTCACCGTGTGATCTTGGCTCCTCACCGTGTGATCTTGGCTCCTCACCGTGTGATCTTGGCTCCTCACCGTGTGATCTTGGCTCCTCACCGTGTGATCTTGGGTCTCTAGCGTGTGATCTTGGGTCCCTAGCGTGTGATCTTGGGTCCCTAGCGTGTGATCTTGGGTCCCTAGCGTGTGATCTTGGGTCCCTAGCGTGTGTGTGTGTGTGTGTGTGTATACTCACCTAGTTGTACTCACCTAGTTGTGCTTGCGGGGGTTGAGCTCTGGCTCTTTGGTCTCGCCTCTCAACTGGTGTCAATCAACTGGTGTACAGATTCCTGAGCCTACTGGGCTCTATCATACCTATATTTGAAACTTTGTATGGAGTCAGCCTCCACCATATCACTTCCTAGTGCATGCCATTTATTAACTACTGAGACTGAAAAACTTCTTTCTAACGTCTCTATGGCTCATCTGGGTAAGAAAATTTCCAACCTGTGTCCCCTTGTCCGTGTTCCACCCGTGCTGAAGAGTTACATCATCAGCAAACATTGAGAGGAATGAGTCTATACCCTCCGGAAGATCGTGTACATGTATCAAAAACAGGATGGGTTCCAATACTGATCCCTGTGGGACTCTGCTGGTGACATCTCGCCACTCAGTTGCATATGTGTGATCTTGGAACAGCGTGAATATGATCCAATTGAGTTATGTGAGGCCACTAGAGAGATCCTTGGATAAATTCAGGTAAATAACCCAACAAGGTGATGAGTCTTGAGTTCAACGCCTAAAGAAACAAGCGAAAATTGCCCAGTTCCTGTACAGTTAATTTTGTAATAGTATTAAAAGCCCAGCAGTGCGATTATTCTGTCACTGAAATATGGTACTGTATTTTTAATTAAATTTACTGGACAAGCGGGTCCTTGAACTTCCCAGTATGATCATAGAAAACGGACCACAGAAAATGGGAGACGATATTCTCGGCGGAAACTGATGTGATTTTCTGATCCCATGTGTAATTGTATACAATTGTCTGGTATGTACTGTCATCTTGTCTAGTGTACTGGTATGCCCCTTGTATGGTGTACTGGTATGCCCCTTGTATGGTGTACTGGTATGCCCCTTGTATGGTGTACTGGTATGCCCCTTGTATGGTGTACTGGTATGCCCCTTGTATGGTGTACTGGTATACCCCTTTCTGGTGTACTGGTATGCCCCATTTCTGGTGTACTGGTATGCTCCCGTCTGGTGTACTGGTATGCCCCTGTCTGGTGTACTGGTATGCCCCCTGTCTGGTGTACTGGTATGCCCCCTGTCTGGTGTACTGGTATGCCCCCTGTGTGGTGTACTGGTATGCCCCCTGTGTGGTGTACTGGTATGCCCCCTGTGTGGTGTACTGGTATGCCCTGTCTGGTGTACTGGTATACCCCATGTCTGGTGTACTGGTATGTCCCCTCTCTGGTGTACTGGTATGTCCCCTGTCTGGTGTACTGGTATGTCCCCTGTCTGGTGTACTGGTATGCCCCATGTCTGGTGTACTGGTATGCCCCATGTCTGGTGTACTGGTATACCCCCTGTCTGGTGTACTGGTATGTCCCCTGTCTGGTGTACTGGTATGTCCCCTGTCTGGTGTACTGGTATGCCCCCTGTCTGGTGTACTGGTATGTCCCCTGTCTGGTGTACTGGTATGTCCCCTGTCTGGTGTACTGGTATGCCCCCAGTCTGGTGTACTGGTATGCCCCCTGTCTGGTGTACTGGTATGCCCCCTGTCTGGTGTACTGGTATGTCCCCTGTCTGGTGTACTGGTATGTCCCCTGTCTGGTGTACTGGTATGCCCCCAGTCTGGTGTACTGGTATGCCCCATGTCTGGTGTACTGGTATACCCCCTGTCTGGTGTACTGGTATGTCCCCTGTCTGGTGTACTGGTATGTCCCCTGTCTGGTGTACTGGTATGCCCCCTGTCTGGTGTACTGGTATGTCCCCTGTCTGGTGTACTGGTATGTCCCCTGTCTGGTGTACTGGTATGTCCCCTGTCTGGTGTACTGGTATGCCCCATGTCTGGTGTACTGGTATGCCCCCTGTCTGGTGTACTGGTATGCCCCCTGTCTGGTGTACTGGTATGCCCCCTGTCTGGTGTACTGGTATGCCCCCTGTCTGGTGTACTGGTATGCCCCCTGTCTGGTGTACTGGTATGCCCCCTGTCTGGTGTACTGGTATGCCCCCTGTCTGGTGTACTGGTATGCCCCCTTTCTGGTGTACTGGTATGTCCCCTGTCTGGTGTACTGGCATGTCCCCTGTCTGGTGTACTGGTATGTCCCCTGTCTGGTGTACTGGTATGCCCCCAGTCTGGTGTACTGGTATGCCCCCTGTCTGGTGTACTGGTATGTCCCCTGTCTGGTGTACTGGTATGTCCCCTGTCTGGTGTACTGGTATGCCCCCAGTCTGGTGTACTGGTATGCCCCCCTGTCTGGTGTACTGGTATGCCCCCTGTCTGGTGTACTGGTATGCCCCCTGTCTGGTGTACTGGTATGCCCCCTGTCTGGTGTACTGGTATGTCCCCTGTCTGGTGTACTGGTATGCCCCCTGTCTGGTGTACTGGTATGCCCCCTGTCTGGTGTACTGGTATGCCCCCTGTCTGGTGTACTGGTATGCCCCCTGTCTGGTGTACCTGTACGTCCCTGTCTGGTTGCAACCCGTTCTCGCACTTTCGTATAGTCAATATTGACTTATTAAATACGTGCATATGTGACATACTAAACATAATAGTTTACCTTGAAAAGCTTCATAGAAAACACCGACCTTACCTAACCTTCTTAGAATGTTAAGATAAGCATCTTATTGCTTCGTAATTACAATTATTACTTAACCTATACCTATAATAAGTTAAGTAATAATTGTAATTACGAAGCAATTAGATGCATATCTTAACATACTAAGAAGGTTAGGTAAGGTCGGTGTTTTCTATGAAGCTTTTCAAGGTAAACTGGTATGTTTAGTATGTAACATATGCACGTATTTAATAAGTCAATATTGACTATACGAAAGTGCGAGAACGGGTTGCTGGTGTACTGGTATACCCCATGTCTGGTGTACCTGTATGTCCCTGTCTGGTGTACTGGTATACCCCATGTCTGGTGTACCTGTATGTCCCTGTCTGATTTACTGGTATACCATTATTGACACAAAAGCATGTAAGGCTTATCCACTAAGCCAAGTAAGTTTGAGACAATAAAATACATCTCAAAGGGATAGAGTAACAGGCTATTTCTACCCCCCACTAAGCCAAGGTCGTAAGACACCGCCAAGAGGGTGGTTGGGTCGGGGGCTGAGGCGACCAGCACCTTCAAAGAACTGCGCCATTTGGAGTGAAACTCTCACATCAGACACTGATTTTTTTTACTGATTCCGAAGTGGATTAGCTTCTTGTGGAGATGGGGAGAGTCCGGTGTTTATCCGGACTAGCCTCTGAAAACGAAGATTTGCGTTCGTAACACCGATTTTTTTAGGATGTTGGTGAGTATTTGAGAGTGAAGTGTGTGGGGTAAGGCGAGGCGTGCATGGAGCAAGAGTAACTGGCAGCCGGATAACGATAACGTGATTATTTTATTTTGCGTTTTACAAGACGTGCGCGAGTCAGATGTTGTGAAACAAATTTGTTGCATGTGTACTGCAGAAAAAAAAGGTTTTTGAATTATTGGTCAATCAGATGTAAGGTTAAAACTGGGGGTTGCACTTACAACAGACTCCCTCCCATCATAGCTGCCTACTCTGAGGGCAGCTATGATGGGGAATGCCAACCTTCACAGGTCAATTGTGAAGGTTGGCATTACCCCTACCTTGATACCTTGAGGTATCCTTGATACCTTAAGGTATCCCTTGAGGTACCCCGGCAGGAATATCCCCCCAGGTGATGAGAGACGTCTCCCCTGGTACAGTAGTCACCTGGGAAGATCATACCTCTGAGGATTACGCCGCCATGGGAAGGCATTGAGCATAGCTGAGCGTCAAAGTAATAAAGCTGATAAATTATCCTAGAATTAGGGCGACTTTATTACTCCTCTCGCCAAGTAAGTAAATTGTCAATATCATTATTTTTCCTGTTTTAACCTGCCGTAAATATGAACTTGTTTGTACCTAAATGCTTTGAATGAATTATTATTATTGCTCTTTTGTT
>WNGS01164858.1:33993768-34028503 GCA_020271785.1 Procambarus virginalis
TTCTAATTAGGTATATCTTCACCCTTACGTGTGACCCTTGTGTTCTTGTTCTCAATTTTTTGTAAATATGTATGTGTTCGTGGATTCATATGTATCTCCTTTATTTGTTGACCGGACCACACACTAGAAGGTGAAGGGACGACGACGTTTCGGTCCGTCCTGGACCATTCTCAAGCCGATTGTGCTTGAGAATGGTCCAGGACGGACCGAAACGTCGTCGTCCCTTCACCTTCTAGTGTGTGGTCGGTCAACATACTTTAGCCACGTTATTGTGACTCGTCGCCTCCTTTATTTGTCTTATTGCCGTGTATTGACCCAGTGTGTGTGTGTGAATCCGCAGGGGTGGTGTGGCACTGTGCCTGAGTCCCCAGGGGCGCAGAAACGGAGAGGCACTGATCCGCTTCATCTCGCCCGAGCACCGCGACATGGCTCTCAAAAGGCATAAGCACCACATCGGCAACCGTTACATCGAGGTGTACAAGGCCACGGGCGAGGACTTCATCAACGTGGCCGGCGGTGAGTAGGTCACGACCCCCCTTCACCCACCCGCCCTAACCTCACCTACTAGGACAACGCCCAGGCAACCCGAGGGAGATCACGATCTTTAAAAGTTATTTGCTAGGAGTCTAGTACTGTAGGTGTGCTTTTGGTAGGAGATGGTGACTGTTGTTGTTGTTAAAGATTCGCTACCTGGAACAAGAAGTTCCAAGTAGCACGGGCTATGGTGAGCCCGTAGTGGATGTTATATATAGATGGTGACTAGTGGAGAAGGATTAAATTGACTTCCAGTGATATTTTTTTAATCCATAAAGCGTTTTGTATCGGCAGCTTCGGACTGTTGTTTTCAACTGTAAATTTGTTTTGCCGTTATGGAATCCTGCGAACAGTGCTCAGGAAAAATACAAAAAATGTGTTGGCAGATCATTGTTACTATTATGGTGAAGTAAAATGACGAGACGAATTCGTAACCATGTGTCATATTCCCTGTTACTGCTCTTTTCCACAAGTCTGTAAATGAGAAGAGACTCCCATATAACGTACGTTTTCTCTATCAGATTTTTGCCCATTTTCTATAGTCATATTGTTTAGTTTCCCTCTGAACTTTATATTCATAAAAATAGTTAATTTTAAGTTTATAAAATTAGTATCTTTTGCAAAATTAATTTGATTTGTTACCGGGGGCGAGATATTTACTCTATCGCAAAGTTGGCTTAATTAGCAGGTGTAAGTAAACTTCAACATGATTGAGAAGTGTGTAGCCAGAGTAGCAACAGTAGGCTGCGGGTCTCTGGAGTTAGACAAGAAGAGCAACCCCTTTGGATATCTGTCGCTCAAGGCAGGAGAGTGTATGTGTCTATGCTCACCCATTCGGCTACTAATTACCGTACCGTGCTTAACCTTACTAAATTTCCGACATTGGTGCCATCCACTATTAAGGTGGTGTGTGCTAAATAAAGGAATTGTTATTATGGGGGAGATTTTGAGACAATCGTAATACCTCAGAGTATGGCCCCTTCCACCAGTGTGGGGTGCGTGAGGCCTGACTGCCAGTGTTGACGCTGCCCATCACTACAATCATTTAACAATCCCATTGAACACAAGAAGTTGTTGGCCTGAAACTCGCACTTTTTCACGTGACACTTGCTCATTCTGCTAAGTTTGATACTTACAAGTGTTTGATGCAATTTGAGGGCAAAGTGTAGAACATTGGTGCTTGTGGCAGTCGTCCAGTCAGTGAATTATCTCGTATACATAGTTTATTTGATAAGGGTCGGTGGCTACACGGTGGTGTTATCAGCAGGAGATCAGCGAGGAAGGAGGAGCAGGGAAGTGTTGGGTCGGACCGTATACTACACCTCACAACCTGGAAATAAAGCTGAGCTTGATAGATTGAAACGTATGTGATCGGCTGACTAAGCTGCCGGGTATAATCGGGCACTTTTGGATGGGCAAGCGGGTAATTCCGTGGCTCTCCTTCTGTCTGCCGATAAGGACAGCGATAAGGGAAGTGATAAGGGGAGCAGGTAACGCTGGGAGTGAGGCCCTCGTGCCCAGGGGACTAGTGGCGTGGCTGGTGTTGTGGTGCGCGCGAGTGGCGGGTGAGGCTGCTCCTTCACGCCTCCCTAACCAATTTCTGGCGGGGTTATGGTGGTGGTGTCGCCGGCTTCTCTCGCTCCCTGCTGGTGACCATGTTCTGACTTGCTGCAGTGAGGAGCGTGGTTGTGGCCCCTCGCGATAGGGGAGTGTGGCGGCAGCTATAAGAGGGATCCTACAGTGTCGCAGGACACGGGTCGCCGGTGTCACAACCATTCCGATAAAAAACTAATCTTGCATCTCGCTACTGAATCACCGCGCGCTCCTACGCACCGTGGCTGGCGACCTTGCCAGGACGCGTTGCACTAGTTGATACACTAAAGGAAAGTTCTCACCGACAACTGCGGGGGAAAAAGGTGGTAGTGCGGGTAATGTCTACTGAGAAGAGTCACAGAGGACGAGGGGGAAGCCATCCTCCGCCCCCCATCCCCCAGAGACCATGTCCATGAACATCCACCTTAACATGCAACACGCGGCCATGCAACAAACTATGCGCATGATGAATGTTATCCGTGAGTACCCCCCCCCCCACCATGGGGTAGGCACCCTCTACCTCCTGTACCATTAACTATAACCATTCATTACTCACCGCTCTCTACTAACACGTTGTCTGTGTGTGTCCATTTACTATTTGTATCTGCAGAATCGAGCTATTAGCTCTTGGACCCCGCCTTTCTAACCAATCTATTTTTTGTGTGTAGTGTATATATATATTTTCTAAACACGTGCGCGCACATCCCCACGAAGCAGCCCGTAGCAGCTGTCTAACTCCCAAGTACCTTTTCACTGCTAGGTGAACGGGGACATCAAGGTGAAAGAAACTGCCCATTTGTTTCTGCCTCGGCCGGAATCGAACCAAGGCCCTTAGGACTGCGACCCCCGAGCGGTGTCAAAGCCGTCAAGCGAGGAACCTCCCCCCCCCCTCCCACCCCGCGCACACATACCGTACTCGCCTAGTTGTGCTTGCGGGGGTCAAGCCTTGTCTCTTTGGTCCCGCCTCTCGACTGCCAATCAACTGGTGTACAGATTCCTGAGCCTACTGGGCTCTATCATATCTACATTTGAAACACTGTATGGAGTCTGCCTCCACCACATCACTACCTAATATATTCCATTTCTTAACTACTCTGACACTTAAAAATTCTTTCTAACGTCCCTGTGGCTCATTTGGGTACTCAGTTTCCACGTGTACACCGTGTGTATTCACATTTGTACTCGCTTATTTGTGCCTGCAGGATAGAGATCTAGTTCTTGAACCCCGCTTTTCTAGGCGTTGGGTATCTAATGTAATGACTCCTGGCCTATTCCCTATCATAACTGTTTTTAAGGTTATGGATGGAGTTAGCTTCTACAACCTGCTCCTTTAGGTCATTTCATTTATTCACTACCCTCACGCTAAAGGAAAACTTTCTACCATCCCTATGACACATCTGAGTCTCAATCTTCCATCCGTGCCCCCTTGTTCTGTTATATTCATTGTAAATAATTCCTCTGTTTCCACCCTGTCAATCCCTCTAATTATTTTATACGTCTGTGTCACGTCCCCCCCCCCTCCCTCCTTTCTAAAGTCGTCAGGTATAGCTTCTTCAGTCTGTCTTCGTACCTCATCCCTCGCAACTATGGGACGAGTCTCGTTGTAAACTTCTGCACTTTTTCAAGCTTCCTTGTGCGTTTTTTTTTGGATGGGGCGGCATACTCTAAGATTGGCTTCACATAGGCGGTATACAGTGATCTAAAAGCCTCCTTATTCAGGATTCTGAAGGGTGTTTTGACTTTTGCCAGAGTAGAGTATGCGGCTGATGTTATTCTATTTATGAGCCTCTGGAGTTAGGTTTGGTGTTATGTCCACTCTCAGACCTTTATCTCTAGTCTGTATAGGGAGGTAGTTTCCCGTAATCATGTAATGGCTTTTCGATCTCCTGATCCCATTTTCATCACCTTACACTTTGTTGAACTCTAGCAGCCATTTCTCGTATCATCTCTGCAACCTGTTCAAGTCATCCTGGAAAATCTTACAATCCTCATCTGTCTCAACCCTCCTCATTAGTTTTGCATCATCTGCAAACATTAACATATAAGACTCAACTCCTACAGTCAAGTCGTTTACATAAATGAGGAATAGTATGGGACCCAGGAGTGATCCTTGAGGCACCCCGCTTGTTACTCTACGCCAGTCCCACTCCTCACCCCTCACTGTCACTCTGACACCTGTCTGTTAGGTATTTCCTTACCCATGATAGTGGGTTGCCGCCTACTCCCGCCTACCTTTCAAGTTTGTATAGTAACCTCCTGTGTGGTACTGTATCGAAGGCCTTTTGGTAGTCCAGAAATATGCAATCTACCCAGCCTTGTCTGTCTTGTCTTATTTTCGTTATCTTATCATAAAACTCCAGGAGGTTCGTCAGGCATGATTTCCCTGCTCTAAAGCTGTTGTTGTTTACTTACAAATCCAATTCTTTCTAGTGTCCAACCTAGAAAGAATTAGTCTTAGAATTAGTCTAGCTAGTCTTAGCCTTATAATTCTTTCAAGTACTTTGTAAGGGATGCTTATGAGCGACACTGGTCTGTAATTAAGTACTGCTTCTCTCTTTCCTTTCTTGTAGATTGGCACCACATAAACCTTCTTCCAGCAGTTGGGCAATACCCCCACTTGTAAGGGACTCGTTAAAGATTAGCGCTAGAGGTATGCTGATGGCCTGTGCTGCTTCGTTTAACATCCATGGTGGTACTCAACAGGCCACGAAGCTTTAGCTACATCTAGTGATGCTAGTTGTATTCTTATTCCTCCGCTGTTACCTCAATACTTTAAAGTTTCTCTTCAGGTCTGCTTCCTCATGTAGCTCCGGAAGCTGTTCAGGCTCAGTAGTGAACACTCCATGGGAGCTGGCATTGAGCTCCTCACAAATGTCTCTTTTTTCCGTATACTGGCCTCCCGTTTTTTGTAATCTGATCACATGGTCATTCACTGTCATTTTCCTTCTTATATGGTCATATAGGAGTTTCGGTTGTGTCTGCTTTGGAGGCAATATAATTTTCAGTTTTTCTGACAATCTCCTTATGTTCATGTAGTCGTTCCTGGCCCTGTTGCATCTAACCCGGTTTTGTCTACTGTATTACCTGACTGCCTAACGGGAGCCGGTCGGCCGAGCGGACAGCACGCTGGACTTGTGATCCTGCGGTCCTGGGTTCGATCCCAGGCGCCGGCGAGAAACAATGGGCAGAGTTTCTTTCACTCTATGCCCCTGTTACCTAGCAGTAAAATAGGTACTGGGTGTTATTCAGCTGTCACGGGCTGCTTCCTGGGGGTGGAGGCCTGGTCGAGGACCGGGCCGCGGGGACACTAAAACCCCGAAATCATCTCAAGATAACCTCAAGAAGAAACCTATCTACCTGCTGACCCCCCCCCCCACCCCCCTTACCACTACCCACCCCCAGCACACGTGGTGTGAAGTACTCACTAATGGCGCGTACATTAGCCCCGGGAAGCATGTGGTCAGTCCTGGACCATATTCATGTTTCCAATGGTATATAATGTTCAGTAATTCCTTAATCACTGGCGCTGGTGGAGCGAGGTTGGAGCTGCACTCCCTGCAGCCGCCTCTGTCGTGTCAGTGTGGGGCAGCTGTCCGGGGGCTTGGTTTGATAGGCTGTCAAGTTTGAAGTGTAAGATTTCAGACATTAAGGGGGGTGTCCCAGCGCCTGGCCGGAATAGTCCCCCAGCGCCTGGCCGGAATTATAATATTCATATACCTTTACACACCGCCGCAAGTCCTGTTATTAAAGAGCCAAGAAGTTTCGCCACAATAAATGCTCCAGCGCCCCGGGGGTTGTGTGTTGTTTTAGATTTAGCTACTCGGAAGTGTCCATGTAGCGCGGGCTATGGTGAGCCCGTAAGCACCTTGGGTTGGGAGGGTTAACAACAAGTGGAGGTTGGGTTAGGCACAGGGGGGCCACCTTCACCTGTGTCTTCCCCGTGTCTGGTTTCGAGAGTTGTTCTCCCGCAGCCACGTCGGAGGCTAGGTCTATTTATGTATAATTCTAAAACAAAAAAATCCTCAGAGAAGTTATACAAATATTTAAAGCTGTTAACCATTTCAAGCTGTGCTAAGGTGAAGGGTTTAGTTAAATGTGACGTAGACGACCGATTTTACTTACACAAATCACAATAGCGTGATGCATCAAATGAACAAATCCACAAGGGCCGTGACGAGGATTCGAACCTGCGTCCGAGAGCATCCCAGACGCTGCCTTAGTCGACTGAGCTACGATTTGTTCGTACGATCGATTTTATTTGAAATTGTGGAGAGTAGTGAGTGTTGATGCAAGCCTTCACGCAGGTGTCAACATTAAACACGCCTTGAAACTATTTAGCATTGATATTCAGTATTGTTGTAAGTGTAGTCACGGCGCTTTATTTATAAACTAAGGAGTAGAGGCCTTGGGATAGAGGCGGGGCTGTAGGGAGAGTGGGGACAGTGTAGGAATGGTAAAATGGAAGTAAGGTAATGAGGAGGAGGAGGAGGAGGGGGTGGTAGGAGGGGTGGGGAGGACGCTTAAGAGTGGTGGTATCTGCCGTAATCAGGGAGAACGAGACGCTCTGATAACATTCTCTGATAATACTCCACACAGGACAGTCAGTACCTCGCCTTGTATGTGATAAAGTTGGAAGCGTTCTCATTACCTCAAATCTCTTAATATTTTTATTTGAGGGCGAGGGAATTACTTGGCGCCTCGGCTCTCATTAATGAACCCTTCCCCTTGGGCTGTGCTTGTCCGACCTGAGCCGTCCCCCCATCCCTCCCAGGAAGCCGGCCGAGCGGACAGCACACTGGACACGTGATCCTGTGGTCCCGGTTCTATCCCGGGCGCCTGCGAGAAACGATGGGCAGAGTTTTTCACCCTATGCCCCTGTTACCTAGCAGTAAATAGGTACCTAGGAGTTAATCAGCTGTCACGGGCTGCTTCCTGGGGGTGGAGGCCTATCTTATCTCGAGGTTATCTTGAGATGATTTCGGGGCTTTTAGTGTCCTCGCGGCCCGGTCCTCAACCAGGCCTCCACCCCCCAGGAAGCAGCCCGTGACAGCTGACTAACACCCAGGTACCTAATTTACTGCTAGGTAACAGGGGCATAGGGTGAAAGAAACTCTGCCCATTGTTTCTCGCCGGCGCCTGGGATCGAACCCAGGACCACATGATCACAAGTCCAGCGTGCTGTCCGCTCCTCTACCGGCCTGGTCGAGGACCGGGCCGCGGGGACACTAAAGCCCCGAAATCAACTCCAGATAACTTCCCTCGGGCTGTGCTCGTCCAACCAACAGTGTACCATAAGACACTATAGTAAATGTTACCGTCCTTGTGGAACCAAAAACTACATTTTAACAAATCTAAATTAAATATAAAGTATATTATTTGGTGTATAGGTCGTTGTAAGAGAGGTTACATTAGGTGCTTTGTTTCTGTTGGCAATTATGTGTAGTGTATTAGCAGTACGCGGTCGGAACATTTAGTGGTGCGATTCGAACGAGAAGAAAATTGCCAGAAAAGTTCGAACGTCATAAATTGTCACGTGTAAAGTTTTTCATTCATATGTGATGGGGGGGGGGGAGTGAAGAATGGATTATGGAGTGTTTTTTTTAACTATGAGGACGAGCTCCATCAGAAGCGTTCAAGTCAGTGTAGAAACTTTTCAAAAATGGAAACGTTTCAGTTACGATCGTCCAGAAAATGGTAGTGGTGCGCGCCAGCACAAGAGTCGGTTCCAGCGACACACAATCTGCTCGTGGCCTCTTGTTCCGAGCGCAGTGAACTGTGTCGCTGTTGAGACATTTCCGTCCATTCTGAAGGCTGAAGAGCAGTGACTGCTGCCTCTTGTATCCTCAACAGTCATTAGCCTCAGTTGGAAAATGTTTGCACTAACAGAACTGAAAAATATAGGTCATTAACACAGACAATTATGCTTTATTCGATGGTACATTGACTAGTGTCTGCCATATGGAAGCTATACGCAACACAAAGGAACTTTGCGTCTTTCCTCGTTACTGCTGGCCCGGGAGATTGACACGGACATAACTATTGACTTAATGTGCCGGATGTAAACGTGTGTGTGTCACGGGCATTATCCAACAGTATACTACACGCACAAGGAAGCACTGGACCGTGTCGCCGGAGACGACAACATTACACCACATATTGAAGTTGCGTCATCGTGACGCACTGAATGATGGAAATGATTATAAAATATTGAAGCAAACTGAAAATATTTTGGTGATATGAGCCGTAGAGGTGTGTGTATGTGTGTACTCACCTAGTTTTGTTTGCGGGGGTTGAGCTCTGGCACTTTGGTCCCGCCTCTCAACTGTCAATCGACTGATGTACAGGTTCCTGAGCCTACTGGGCTCTGTCATATCTACATTTGAAACTGTGTATGGAGTCAGCCTCCACCACACCACTTCCTAGTGCATTCCATTTACTAACTACTCTGACACTGAAAAAGTTCTTTCTAATGTGTGTGTGTGTGTAGGGATAAGAGAGATGCAGGAGCTGTCAGGGAATCGTAGCGTGGGGCCCTCCCCCACCCCTTCGGAGTCATTGTTTGGGTGTGGCTGCCTCAATTGGTCCTTTAACCTATACTTAAGCAGTAGAGCACCTGTGGAGGCAATACCTCACCATGTAAACTCTCTCACCAAATGCCGCAGGTAGAGACCGGGGAAGGTGGGCGGGGTTAATGAAACAGTAATATAATCTGAGAGACAAATCCCTAGGCCGTGACGAGGATTCGAACCTACGTCCGAGATCATCCCAGACGCTGCCTTAATCGACTGAGCTACGACATGGTATAAGAATTGCAACCAGAAATTCTACTGAATTTACTTGGATCCTGCAGCCTCTCCGAGACACAAACCAGGATTTTACCCAATTCCCCCATGTACTCGAGCTACGTCAATAGGCAGTTCTACCTCTTCGCCCTTACTTCATTACACTTCATTTGATACATCACGCTATTGTGAGTTGTGTGTGTAATCTGCGAGACGATTGTTTCTGCGGGGATTTGAATTGGCGTCTCGTACTGTGTGTACCTCTTGTTTACACGTGTAAGCAGAGCAAACCTGACCAGTACACGTATGTACGAAGCGTTGAATAACATTTCCAGTACCAGACGTGACACGGTGCACGGCAGGTGGTGGTGACGGACGCACATGCTGTGTGTGTGGGGGGGGGGGGGGGGGGAGGGGGAATTTCAACAAAGTTAGAGAGCGCTTGAACATGTGACTCAGGAATCCACGCACATGTTTGTCTTAAGTGAGCCTGTGTGCAGGTGTGTACTCGGAATGAGGGGAGAAGATATATACATGATAAACTTTTCTTATCACTCCCGAGTGCATGTTCACACCCCCCCCTCTTAAAACACACACACACACACACACACACACACACGCGCACACACACACACACACACACACACACACACACACACACACACGCACACGCACACGCACACGCACACGCACACGCACGCGCACGCACACGCACGCACACGCGCACGCACGCACGCACTTTTGTGTGTGTCACGGACCCGCACGCGCGGTCACTGATGCTTGCAGGGACACGCAAGAGTGTATATTCCTCCCCCCCCCCCAAGGAAGGGGTGACCATACCTGGTGGACGTTGTCGTGCAACAGCAGCGTGACCATAAGGACGCTGACGTCATGCACCAGTCAAATAACTATGGATGCAATAAAGAGTTAAGGTGTGTTAACCTTCCTGTGACTGAAGACAGGCTTTTGAGAGAGTACACACATGAACAGTGGCGTCCCAAGCCGGAGGACCAGGACCTGCGACGCTACAATGTGCGAGTGAAATAGTTTACTGGATCTAAGAAACGTTGGAATGAATCGAGGAACGTTGTACTGGATATTAAAGCAAGTCCAGAGTGAGTGATGGAGAAGCTGTTAAGATGTGCGAAGCGGTGCGCCCCAAGGACGTCAAATGGGTCTTCAGAGACGAAAAGCACTTCGTCACATACCATCATATAAGACCTCTCACTAGCTTCCTGCTTCTCGTTTATATAAGGGGGGTCTTGTGGCACAGTAGGCTTCGTCTTTATGACCCGTACGTTAGGAATTAGTAAATGAAATGGGTCTCGGGAAAGTAATTTCGTTCCTTGATGTAGAACTGATCGTGCAGTCTAGACAACCCGTCTTCCTATCGTAATCAACGTTATAAATGCATCCTATTAAGAAAATACAGACTCGCAAATATTCACGTTTTCCATGAATTCCTTGTATCGGACTCGAGGGTGAATGATCATTTCCACGTTTAAACGCGCTGTGATAGTCTCTGAGTAGCAGTGCTTGACTCCGCCTTAAGCCATACACTTCCCTCCCCTTCATTGTTTAAGATTCGCTACTGGGAACCAAAAGTTTCAAGTAGCACGGGCTATGGTGAGCCCGTCGTGGACTTTTCCTGGCACAGGAGCGGGGCTGTAACTGTGTAACTGTCCCTTCCCCTCCATTCATGTTATGTAACTTCTCTATTATATTTCCCAGCCCCCTCTCTACGTTATATTCCTCCCTCCCTTAGCGCTATGTTGCCCCCCCCCCACACTAAGTATTCCGACCCCCCCCACTCAGTATTCCGCCCCCCCCACCCCCCACTCAGTATTCCGCCCCCCCACCCCCCACTCAGTATTCCGCCCCCCCCACCCCCCACTCAGTATTCCGCCCCCCCCACCCCCACTCAGTATTCCGCCCCCCCCACCCCCACTCAGTATTCCGCCCCCCCCACCCCCCACTCAGTATTCCGCCCCCCCCCCCCCCCACTCAGTATTCCGCCCCCCCACCCCCCACTCAGTATTCCGCCCCCCACCCCCCACTCAGTATTCCGCCCCCCCCACCCCCCACTCAGTATTCCCTCCGTATATTATAACCATTCAAGGTTGTATACATTTTAGGTGTCATTTCCTCTCATGTTTGTTTCAGGTATTTATTTAGCAAAAGAAAAGGCCATTGATGGCCTGCCAAAGTTAAATAGATCTTAAAGACGTGACTCAAAATATAATTTATGTTTTAAGAGTAAATTTTTGGTGATTTATGGATGTTGCCTTAGTCGTTAGTGTTAATTTGACGTAAGGCAATAAGACTAGACATTGTTGGAGGTGCTGAGCTTGAGAGTAGTGAGGGCCGTAGCTCAGTCGATTAAGGTAGCATCTGGGATGCTCTCGGACGCAGGTTCGAATCCTCGTCACGGCCCTTGTGGATTTGTTAGTATGTGTGTCGTCCCCTCGGGTGCCGGGCGAGGGGGTCAGTTCCCCCCTCATCTTCCCCTTACAATTATTTGTGTACACATTACTAGAACGGTACAGCTCTCCTAGAGCGAGCTGTTCTTACACTAGATTTGTTTTCTTTCCTAGGCAGCAACAATGAGGCCCAGACCTTCCTGTCCCGCGGGGGGCAGGTCATCATCAGGATGCGCGGCCTTCCCTACGACTGTACGCCCAAGCAAGTGGTGAGTCCTGCTCCTCCTCCCCTGCACCACCACGCCCCCTGCACCACCACGCCCCCTGCACCACCACGCCCCCTGCACCACCACCACCACCACCACCACCACCTGCTGCTGCAGGCGGGGAGCTGGTGTACGGCTCCAGGGGTGTGCGTGTGTGTGTACATGTGTATACGTATGTGTCCGTGTGTGTGTGTGTGTATAAGTGTACACGTGTTTGTACGTGTGTGTGTGTGTGTGTGTGTGTGTGTGTGTGTGTGTGTGTGTGTACGTGTGTGTGTGTGTGTGTGTGTGTGTGTGTGTACACGTGTTTGTACGTGTGTGTGTGTGTGTGTGTGTGTGTGTGTGTGTGTGTGTACGCGTGTGTAAGTTTACGTACAATGTCACTTTGGCCGTATTTGTCAGGTTAAGCGTATACCAACTTGGCCTGACACCATCTAGTTCAGTCTTGTGTTCCGGTCCATGACTGAAAAAGTTCCTCCTACCATGTGTGACGGTTTTGTTAACAATTAGGTCTCCACGGTCTACTGATCCAGTATTTACCTCTTTCTACTCGGTCAATTCCCCTTAGAATCTTGTACGTCGTTATCATGTCTTCTCTCTTCCTTTAATTTTGTATATCAAGTTTCCTCGGTCTGATAATATATATCATATATCAAGTTTCCTCGGTCATTTGATAAAATCTCGGGTACATTTTTTTTCGATGTCTAATGAAGTGTTCCATACCAGAGCTGCACACCCAAAAGTAGGTCTCCTGTAGGTTGTGTATGTACAGGTGCAGACGTGTCTACGGTCAAATAGTACCTCTGCATAATGTTCCCTTTAGCAGACTAATTAGAATCGACCTCCATAGGTTTAGTGGGTGAGACATGACCATGTTTGACCCTCGTCAGATAATGAGACTTCTCAGTGTACCGTCCGTGGGTCTCACACCGGGGTGGTTCAGTGTACCGTCCTTGTGCCTCACACCGGGGTGGTTCAGTGTACCGTCCTTGTCTCGCACCGGGGTGGTTCAGTGTACCGTCCTTGTGCCCTCACACCGGGGTGGTTCAGTGTACGTCCTTGTCTCGCACCGGGGTGGTTCAGTGTACCGTCCTTGTGCCTCACACGGGGTGGTTCAGTGTACCGTCCTTGTCTCGCACCGGGGTGGTTCAGTGTACCGTCCTTGTGCCTCACACCGGGGTGGATCAGTGTACCGTCCTTGGTCTCACACCGGGGTGGTTCAGTGTACCGTCCTTGTGCCTCACACGGGGTGGATCAGTGTACCATCCTTGTGTCTCACACCGGGGTGGTTCAGTGTACGTCCTTGTGTCTCACACCGGGGTGGTTCAGTGTACCATCCTTGTCTCACACCGGGGTGGTTCAGTGTACGTCCTTGTCTCACACGGGGTGGTTCAGTGTACCGTCCTTGTGTCTCACACCGGGGGTGGTTCAGTGTACCGTCCTTGTGCCTCACACCGGGGTGGTTCAGTGTACCGTCTTGTGCCTCACACCGGGGTGGTTCAGTGTACCGTCCTTGTGTCTCACACCGGGGTGGTTCACACCGGGGGGTTCAGAATATTGCCGGAACAACCGTGGACATCTTCAAGAGGAAACTAGATTTATTCCTCCAAGGAGTTCCGGACCAGCCGGGCTGTGGTGGGCATGTGGGCCTGCGGGCCGCTCCAAGCAACAGCCTGGTGGACCAAACTCTCACAAGTCAAGCCTGGCCTCGGGCCGGGCTTGGGGGAGTAGAAGAACTCCCAGAACCCATCAACCAGGTATCAACCAGTGTACCGTCTTGTGCCTCACACCGGGGGGTGGTTCAGTGTACCGTCCTTGTCTCACACCGGGGTGGTTCAGTGTNAAATGCAGTCGGCCACCCTTCTCTTTCCTGTCCTAATTTTTGTTGCTTGGTCATAAAATTCTATTAAACCTGTGAGGCACGATTTACCATCCCTGAACCCATGTTGGTGGTGCGTTACAAAGTTATTTCCCTCTAGATGCTCTACGAGCCTTTTCCTCACGATCTTCTCCATTACCTTGCATGGTATACAAGTTAAGGAAACTGGCCTGTAATTCAGTGCCTCTTGCCTGTCACCCTTTTTGTATATTGGGACCACGTTAGCTGTCTTCCAACTTTCTGGTAAGTCTCCTGTTTCCAGTGACCTGTTATACACCATAGAGAGTGGCACACTTAGTGCTTCTGCACCTTCCTTTAGTATCCATGGTGAGATTCTGTCAGGCCCAACAGCCTTTGTCACATCCAGCTCCAGCAGACACCTTTTGACCTCATCACTGGTGAGGTCAAATTCCTCCAAGGTTGCTTGGTTTGCCACCTCCTCATTTAGTGCAGGGGCTTCTCCTTGTTCTATTGTGAAGACCTCCTGGAATCTCTTGTTGAGTTCTTCACACACCTCCTTGTCATTCTCTGTGTATCTGTTCTCCGCTTTTCGCAGCTTCATCACTTGTTCTTTCACTGCTGTTTTCCTCCTGATGTGGCTGTGGAGCAGCTTTGGTTGGGTCTTGGCTTTACTCGCGATGTCATTTTCAAACTGTCTCTCTGCTTCTCTCCTCACTCTGAGGTACTCATTTCTGGCCCTCTGGTATCTCTCCCTGCTCTCTGGTGTTCTGTTATTTCTGTAATTTCTCCATGTTCTTTTACTCAGTTGCTTCGCTACCTTGCATTCCTGGTTGAACCATGGGTTTTTCTGTTGTTTTTCGTTTTTCTCCTTTTGGACAGGGATAAACCTGTCTGCAGCTTCCTGGCACTTCTGGGTGACAAAATCCATCATGACCTGCACATTCTTGTCTCTAAGTTCTGTTTCCCATGGTATTCCTCTGAGGAAGCTCCTCATCTCTTCATATTTTCCTCTTCGGTAATTCAGTCTTTTTCCCTCCACTCCCATCCTTGGATAGGTTATCCCTACCTCCACCAAGTACTCAAAGGTCAGTACACTGTGGTCACTCATTCCTATGGGGGCTTCCACTTTGACTTCCCTTATTTCTGACTCATTCAGGTGAATATCAAGTCGAGTCTAGCTGGTTCATCATTGCCTCTCACTCTTGTGGGTTCCTTGACATGCTGGCTCAGAAAATTCCTTGTTGCCACTTCCAAGAGTTTAGCTCTCCACGTATCTGCACCACCATGTGGGTCCCCATTCTCCCAGTCTATCTTTCCATGGTTGAAATCGCCCATGATTAAGAGTCTGGAGCCATTCCTGCAGGCAACTGAAGCTGCTCTCTCTATTATATTAATGGTTGCCATGTTGTTCCTATCAAACTCCTGTCTTGGTCTTCTGTCATTTAGGGGAGGGTTGTACATGACTGCCACTATTATCTTAGGTCCACCCATTGTTATAGTTCCTGTTATGTAATCTCTGAATCCGTCACAGCCCGGAATTTCCATCTCATCAAAACTCCAGTCCTTCCTTATCAGCAGGGCCACTCCTCCGCCTCCTCTCCCCTCCCTCTCTTTCCTTACTATATAGTAGTCCTTTGGAAACACAGCATCTGTTATGACTCCTGACAATTTTGTTTCTGTTAGTCCTATACATCAGGGTTTTCTTCTTGCACCCTTTCAGCCAGTTCACTTGCTTTATTGGTAATCCCATCAATGTTTGAGTACATTACCTTGAAGCTCACTTTCTTGTATCCATTTCACCCTCACTCCCCACAAGTGTAGGAAGTTGTTCTATGGTCAATGTTACTTGGGTAGGCTCCTCCTCCTGTGAGGTAGTTTCCAGGGGTTCAGGGGAGGTGGAGTGGGGATGGAGGGCTTAGGTCTTCCTCAGGCCTGCTTGGGCAGGAGGAAGTCCTGGGGTGAGGGAGCAGGGATTGCTTGGGGAAAGGGCACGCCCTCCTGCAGTGTAGTTGACAGGGGTTTGGAGGGAGATGGAGTGGGGGATAGAGGGCTTTGGTCTTGCTCAGGCCTGCTTGGGGCAGGAAGAAGACCAGGGGCTGGGAAGCAGGGCTACTTGGGGTAAGGGAGGGGGAGGACTTGGGTTTCCTGATGGGCATTGTGTGTGTGTGTGGTGTGTTGTGTGGGTGTGTGTGTGTGTGTGTGTGTGCGCGCGTGTGCGTGTGCGTGTGCGCGCGCGCGCGTGTGCGTGCGCGTGCGTGTGTTCTCTCACCTATTTGTTGCCACCTATTTGTGCCTGCAGGATCGAGCCTGCAGGCACCAATGCAGGGGTCCTCTTGGACCCCTGCATGTCTAGCCGTTGTGTGTCTAATGCAATGACTCCTGGCATAGTTCCCTATCATACCTGTGTTTAAAGTTTTGAATGGAGTTATCATCTAAAACCTGCTCCTTTAGGTCATTACATTTACTCACTACTCTCACACTAAAGGAAAACTTTATAACATCTGACACACACCTCTCCTGTCCCCCCCCCCACACCTCTCCCCCCCTCCTCTCCCCCCCACCACACCTCTCCCGCCCCCCCCCTCCTCTCCCGTCCCCCCCCCACACCTCTCCCTTCCCCCCCCACCCACACACTCCTCTCCCTCTTCGCCTTTTCTCGTAAATTCTTTTGTTTTTATTAACATTTAAGTACATCTGGATTCGTGCATTTTTTTTATTAATACATTAGGTACATCTGCATTTGTGTAGCTGCCCTAGACTATATGAAGTGGAGTACAGTGTGTCAAAAAAGCTAATTAGGTGACGCTAAAAAATCCCCATCACACAGGATGGTTAGTCATACAGAGGCATGTGATAGGCAGTCTGCACTGACAGACTCCGGAAGCATTTTGAGGATATCATCAACACAAGATTGAATAAGGCAGCAGTGGTAATAAAAGTCCCCATCTCGCAGATTGGTTAGTCATACAGGGCCATATGTTTAGCAGCCTGCACTGGCAAATTTTGGGTACACTGTGAGGATATCTTCAAGAATGCGAGAATGAATAAAGTAATTGCAAAGCTCCAGGTACCTCATGCCAACTGGTCTGAAAGGTCTAATAACTGGGCATTCGGTGATGTAGTGCGGGAGATCGTGCCGTAGTTCCTGCTCAGAGTTTGCAACTGGAGTGCTCAGGATTGGGAGACCCGTCACCTGCAGCCACCTGCCACAGGTAACGGTAACCCAACCTGATCCTTGCAACCACTGTGTCGCACAGCAAGTGGACGTTTTGTGCTGCCCATAGATGTAGGTTTCAGATCTGAGTAGATCATAACTTTTTATACTAGTACTTTCAGGTCGTTGGGAGTCAGTAAGTTCTTTCCTATCAGATCTGAGTGTTTGGACCAATACAATTTTGACAGTAGAGATGGGGATACCTAGATCTAATTCAACATCATCCTTGTTACACGCTAATTTGGTTGCAATGTCTGTCTCTCATTATGATGGATTCAAAGTCTGCTTTTCAAGCAATCGAAAACTTCTCTTGGAAGATCGACATCAAGAACCTCATTCTCCCAATTATAAATGACCTAATTGCTACACAGAGTAAAGGGTCTCGAATCTCCTTTGTATGGATACCTTCACACATAAATAAGGTAGTAACTACCCTAGACTCCTTCCCAACTCTACGGACATCTCACTTGCGATTTCATTCCTGATTATATCAGAGAACGAAAATCAAATCCCTCCGGAAGAGGTGGTATACGGATATACGCTATATTTCAGCATTAAACTTTGACCTATCCCGAGCACTCATACGTCTGTTTCCATCCCCCACACCACTCCCTCTACAAATTTCAGTGTGTGTGTGTGTGTGTGTAGTCCCAAACTTCTGTCCTGCAGCTTTAAACACACATGTTCCTATAGTGTAGTGTGTGTGCGCACTTGTTTAGGGGTTATATAGAGTACACGAGTAAAGTGCTTATAAAAACACAGATTAGTGGCGTCCTTATCCACCTATATGTATATCACCGCCCTCCAGGAAATGTGTGTGTCTGGTGCAGGAAGGGTGTGCCCCCTGCGTGTTGCGGGCCAGAGCGGGGACCTCCTGGTTATTCATGTCCTTCACAACTCCTGCACATTAAATCCTCACTGCTAAGTGTCCTACACTAGCGGAAGCCTCCTACGAACGCAGCGTTAAGGAAGCCTACATAAATCGTTTCCATCTCTCACTATTTTAAACGCTTTTCAACATAGTGTGGAGGGTTGCGCGAGTGCTGAGGAAACAGTTGAAATAGTTTGTTGATGCTGAAGCACACGTCATTTATCACGCCTCAGCATTACAGGAGCCAAGGTGAGAGGGAGACCAATTGTTACCCCTCTTCGTCACCCCCCCCCCCCCCCCCAGCCACACCTCCGGCGCCAGACTGACGTCCAACAGGCTGCTCTCTCCAGTCTTCGTCCCCCCCTGCCCGGTCGTCCCCCCTGCCCCGGTCGTCCCCCCCCTGCCCTGGTCGTCCCCCCCTGCCCCCGGTCGTCCCCCCTGGCCCCGGTCGTCCCCCCTGCCCCGGTCGTCCCCCCCTGCCCCGGTCGTCCCCCCTGCCCCGGTCGTCCCCCCTGCCCCGGTCGTCCCCCCCTGCCCCGGCGTCCCCCCCTGCCCCGGTCGTCCCCCCTGCCCCGGTCGTCCCCCCCTGCCCCGTCGTCGTCCCCCCGACCGGTTCGTCCCCCCTGCCCCGGTCGTCCCCCTGCCCCCGGTCGTCCCCCCCTGCCCCGTCGTGGTCGCAGTCCTTGTCCTTCTACCNGTGTGTGGTGTGTGTGTGTGTGTGTGTGTGTGTGTGTGTGTGTGTGTGTGTGTGTAATAGTGAGACGTTAATGGGTGGTGTACCTGGGGCTGGTCCATACAAGGCAGCTCCTGCTTACATAGTTCATATGTAACAATAATACTTTTCTGCTACTTAAACTTGCATATAATGAGTATATATGGCATACCAGTAGGAGGAGAGTGGTGGTGGTGGCCTTGCCTGAGACTGGACGAAGCCCATCACTCCACAGTGCTAACATCATGAACTAACTCTGTATCAGTTTAGTTCACACACAAAACACCAGATCACCGCCTGTGTCTTAACATTTAAGGATACATAGGTAAGCTTCTTGTGGTAACGCTTAGAGAGAGAGACGCTGTTGTGGTCACACAATAACACAGCCACAGAGACATTAGAAAGAATTTTTTCAGTGTCAGATTAGTTAGTAAATGGAATGTACTAGGAAGTGATGTGGTGGATGCTGAGTCCATACACAGTTTCAAATGTAGATATGATAGAGCCCAGTAGGCTCAGGAATCTGTACACCAGTTGATTGACAGTTGAGAGGCAGGACCAAAGAGCCAGAGCTCAACCCCCGCAAGTACAAATAGGCGAGTACTTGCTCCATCGTAGTATTAACACGGGCAAATGGCCGTCTCCTTCGATAGCTTTGGTAAAATCAAATCCCATTTTGTTGTTCATAAATGATTATACGTTTTACTCATAAAGCGTGTGGCATTTTGCTTAAATTTTGAATGGTTTTATATTGTAAAAACAAAAGTTTAATGCCAGAGCGGTAAGACGTATATTGGTACAATGTATATCTAAATTAGGAGAGGAGAATTTTAAGCAGAACGTAAGTAGATGAATGATATCATGAGGTAGATGTTTGCTCAAGTCTCTGCTCGTCAACAGCTTCTGGGGACTATACCCAGCTCTGAACACCTACCTACCTACCTGCACACGCACGCACGCGCGCACGAAGAACAAGGAACCGCATGGACGAAAGGTTACATGAAGAATGAAACTAATGGAGGTGGCGACAAGGAACTTTCTAAGCCAACATGTCAGGGAGCCCACTAGGATGAGAGGAAACGATGAACCAGCTGTATGAATTCCTGCTTCCTCATACCCTTAATCTCTAGACCTACTAGAATCACTGATAGTACTGCCACGGCTCTTGATCACATCTGGACCACGACCTACTGTAAATATATAGCTCTTGAAATGGAACATTCTCTGTAACTAGCTGACATGTAACTATAAGGTGTGAAGGATAGATGAAATTGTTTATGTAATAATCTAAGATGAGGTCTGATAAAGACCTTTTGTGCCCTCTGTAATGCTTTTTGCGCTACCGCTCACAGGATGAGTATGGGGTGCACAATAAACTAGCCGCCTCCGGCGCCAACAATCAAAATGAACCAGCGAGACTCGACCTAGTCTTCACTCTGAACGACTCCGACATAAGGGAAACCGGCTTTGAGGCCCCAGTAGGAATGAGCTACCACAGTGTACTGATGTTTGTGTATCTGGTTGAGGAAGGGTTATTGAACTCGAGGAGGGGAACTGAAAACAAAAGGCTGGCATTACGAAAGGGAAACTATGAGGAGATGAGAAAATTCCTACCAGATATAACATGGGAAACAGAGCTCAGGGGAAAGACGGCCCAAGACATGATGGACTTCATCACGCACAAGTGCAAGGAAGCAGCAAACAAGCTTGTTCCAGTCCAAAAGGAAGACAGCGAAATGCAAATGAGAAACCCATGGTTTAATCAGAGATGTAGGCTAGCTAAGCAGCAAAGTAAAAGGGCATGGAGAAACTATAGGAATAGCAGGACACTTGAGAGCAGAGAAAAATACCAGAGTGCCAGGAATGAATGTCAGGATGAGAAGAGAGGCAGAAAGACAATACGAAAATGACATCGCAAGCAAGGCAAAGACTCAACCTAAATTGCTGCATAGCCACATCAGGAGAAAAACAACAGTAAAGGAACAGGTAATGAAATTAATGATAGGGGCAGAAGGATTCACTACAATCGACAAGGAAGTGTGTGTGTGGAACTGAATAAGAAATTCCAGGTCGTCTTCACCTTAGAGCAAGGAGAAATTCCAGAAATAAGAGAGGGAATAGTTAACCAGGAACCACTGGAAGAGTTTGAGATTACCAGCGGGGAGGTAAGGGAGTGTTTACTAGAGTTGGATGTGACAAAGGCTATAGGCCCAGATGGAATCTCCCCTTGGATACTAAAGGAAGGAGCAGAAACACTGTGCCTGCCACTCTCCATAATAAATAACAAATCACTGGCAACAGGGGAACTGCCAGAAATTTGGAAAGCAACTAACGTAGTTCTGATATACAAGAAAGGGGATAGACAGGAGGCACTGAACTACAGGCCAGTGTCCCTAACCTGCATACTATGCAAGCTGATGGAGAAGATTGTGGGAAAAAAGCTAGTGGAACATCTGGAGCGAAGGAACTTTGTAACACGGCATCAACATGGGTTCAGGGATAGCAAGTCCTGCCTCACAGAGCTAATTGAATTCTACGACTAGGCAAGAAAAATCAGGCAAGAGAGAGGATGGACAGACTGCTTATTTTTGGATTGTCAGAAAGCCTTTGATACAGTACCACACAAGAGGCTAGCGAAAAAGCTGGAGATGCAGGCTGGAGTGAAAGGGAAGGTACTCAGTTGGATAAGGAAGTACCTAAGCAACAGAAGACAGTGACTGTGAGGGGTGAGGTCTCAGATTGGCGAGGCGTCACAAGTGGAGTCCCGCAGGGGTCTGTCCTTTGACCTATACTATTTCTGATATATGTAAATGATCTTCCAAAGGGTATAGACGCGTTTCTCAATGTTTGCTGATGATGCAAAAATTGAGGAGGATTGAAACAGAGGATGATAGTAGGAGACTACAGGACGACATAGACAGACTGAATGAATGGTCCAACAGATGGCTGCTAAAGTTTAACCCGATTAAATGCAAAGTAATGAAACTAGGCGGTGGAAACAGGAGGCCAGACACAGGATACAGAATAGGAGATGAAGTACTTAATGAAACAGACAGAAAGATCTAGGAGTTGATATCACACCAAATCTGTCTCCTGAAGCCCACATAAAAAGAATAACGTCTGCGGCATATGCGAGGCTGGCTAACATTAGAACAGCGTTCAGGAACCTGTGTAAGGAATCATTCAGAATCTTGTATACCACATATGTAAGACCAATCCTGGAGTATGCGGCCCCAGCATGGAGCCCGTACCTTGTCAAGCAGAAGACGAAGCTGGGAAAGTTCAGAGGTATGCCACTAGGCTAGTCCCAGAACTAAGAGGCATGAGTTACGAGGTAAACTCTGCGGGAAATTCATCTCACGACACTGGAAGACAGAAGATCGTGGTGTAGTGGTAAGACACTCGCCTGGCGTTCCGCGAGCGCTATGTCATGGGTTCGTATCCTGGCCGGGGAGGATTTACTGGGCGCAAATCCTTAACTGTAGCCTCTGTTTAACGCAACAGTAAAATGTGTACTTGGATGAAAAAAAGATTCTTCGCGGCGGGATCGTATTCCAGGGACCTGCCCGAAACGCTACGCGTACCAGTGGCTGTACAAGAATGTAACAACTCTTGTATATATCTCAAAAAAAAAAAAAGAGTAAGGGGAGACATGATCACTACTGCCAAAATTCTCAGGGGAATTGTCAGGGTAGATAAGGATAAACTTTTTAACACGGGTGGTACGCGAACAAGGGGACACAGGTGGAAACTGAGTACCCAAACGAGCCACAGGGACGTTAGAATGAACTTTTTCAGTATCAGAGGGTGACCACCCTCTAACAACACCCTCTAACACCCTCCACTGACCTGGAGGGTGTTAGTGTTATTAAACATTTCTTTAGACCTAAGATGAATCAGTCAGATCGATCAAGACTTCATGGTGATGAATACACTATTTCCATTATTCTGAACGAGGATTCATCAATTATTTACGTGTCACCTTACGAAACCTATACATCTTTCACCTGCCAGTATGGTTCAGTATGATTTTAATAAACAAATTATAAGCGAGGTTGTGTATAACAAAAACAACCTTGGAGTGAAAACCGACATCTCAGCGTTTCCAAGCCCGCAAACTGTTTAATAAATACAGACCAAGCCGCCATGGTCGAGGAAGGATGTACAGGTTTCGCAAGTGGAAGCGTAAATGGTT
Source organism: Procambarus virginalis (assembly GCA_020271785.1). Taxonomy (NCBI): domain Eukaryota; kingdom Metazoa; phylum Arthropoda; class Malacostraca; order Decapoda; family Cambaridae; genus Procambarus; species Procambarus virginalis. Next base: position 34,016,196 of record WNGS01164858.1, read on the forward strand.
GTTGAATTTTGGCCGTGGAAGCTTAAGAGTGTCCAGGAGCGTGGGTGTAGTCGCCTGCCCCGCTGTGGCGGCAACTAGTGTGGTTGGTGTTTGTGCAGGAAAGTACAGGGGTGCTGGTCTAGCAACCCGTCCTCGACTCAAGTCCATTCCATCCAGCGGTCGACCCCACAGACGCATTCATAAATTTTCTCATGTTCTTCATTCAAAACAGGAATTTTCTCAAATATAAATTAATATTGTAATAGCATATTGTGCGTTTATATTATAAGCATAGGTTATGTTAGGTGTTTAGGTTCTGTTGGCGATTATTTGTATTTGTAGTACGTGGGTGAAGCATTTACAGCGTTGTGGTTCGAACAAAATTCCCTCAGTGAAGCACTTGTTCTGGAAGCGAGTGACTAGAGGGCTCAAGCTCTCGGCCCCGCCTCCTGGCCCTTGTTGTGCCTCTGGCGTCATAATTAGTGTTCCCTGTCCTCATAGTTCAGTCCACTTTTCAATTTTGGTTTCATGGCCAGTGCTGCATATTCTAGTATTGGTCCAACAAACTCTGTTTAGATAACTTTGAATGAGTTCTATTTAGATTTCTAAACGATATTCTAGCTTGCGTGCGTGTGTGTACTCGCCTATTTGTGCTTGCAGGACCGTACATTGACTCTTGGATCCCGCCTTTCTAGCCATCGGTTGTTTACAGCAATGACTCCTGTCCCGTTTCCCTATCATATCTAGTTGTAAAATTATGAATTAATGTGTGTATGGTGGAATTATATACACTCCAAGATTCGTCTCATTCCGATTCCTGTAGTTGCTTTCCCTTACAGTGTATCTGCCTTCTGGTCTCCTTTCTTCCTTTCCCACCTTCATTACCATACATTTGTTTGGGTTGAATTCTAGGAACCATTTGTTTGTCCGCTCCGGGAGTATCAATGTCATCCTGCAACTTCCTGCCGTCCTCCTTGGTTTCTGCATTCCTCATTGGCGGCCTGCATTATCTGCAAACACTGAGACGTGTGAGGTGACTCCCTCGGCTGGCCATGGTGCCCCTGCTGTGGGTAGAGCACTTGTACCTGTTGGTGTTGCGTAGAGTGCGCAGCTGCTTCTCTACTCTTGCCACTCTGTAAAAATGCAGCCGTGTTGCCTAACCAGAAACGAACCCAACCAACCCACATAACCTATCGAGGCGACTTAAGAATGGTCCAGGACGGACCGAAACGTCGTCGTCCCTTTACTTTCTAGTGTGTGATCTGGTCAACTCACTTTAGCCACGTTATTGCGACTCATCGCCTGCCTATCGAGGCGGTTCATAGAAAACGGCAATATTAAGCTGCTTAAATTTGACTGGTAAGCATAATTTTTTTGTAACGAATTGGTCAAATCCGTAAAATATGCGACGTTTGAAGGCTCGAGGACGAGTGAGAGCAGAGGGAAATATTGTTTCAGCGCATTGTCTCCTCCGATTTAATACTTCTTGTCAAAGAACCGAGCAGTGATTTGTCGGACATGTAATGCAGATATTACACTAGTTTATAATGGTCCAGGACGGACCGTCACGTCCTTTAGTCCTGTTCTGGTGTGTAGTTTGGCCGCGGTGTCTTCGGCCCGCGGTGTGACTGTCTCCATGAAGATTGTGGAAGTGTATTACAACCAAATGTTCTGATGCAACTTTCATGCTGTACCACAGGTGCTGCACCATAGGCGCTGCACCATAGGCGCTGCACCATAGGCGCTGCACCATAGGTGCTGCACCATAGGTGCTGCACCATAGGCGCTGCACCATAGGCGCTGCACCATAGGTGCTGCACCAAAGGCGCTGTACCATTCTTACACCATCCTGAGTTAAGATCTTGCATCCAAAATGTTATTTTAATACACTTACACACATTGCGTCTTTCCTTCACTTTCATTTAAGAACTACGTTATTGTAACAAGTTTCTCCCTTATATATTGTCCTGCTAAGAGAGAGGAGGGGGATACGAACCCTGGACACGAGTAAACCTCGGTAATAAGAACAATGAATGGAAAAAGTGACAATTAGACGACGTGTATGAGAAAATAGTGAGGCAGTGGAATGGGATCAACTGGTGCCCCTGAACACCCCGACGCACGCACAACCTACTTCACCATGATGAGTTTAGTGTATCAACCAGAAGCTATACTGGAATTCTGGTACCAGCCGTTGCCCTTCTAACCCCAAGGTAGAACTACTAGTTGAGGTGCTGTGACGCTCATCATGGTGCAGTGGGTGCTGCATGTGTTTGGGGAGTCGTAGTATCCACCTATTTTTTTTTTACATGTATCGTTATTGGTAAACTTTCGGCAGAAAAACAAAATATATTTATATAGGTCCAACTATTAAGTCTGGCTCGTCTGTTATTGATAACTGCTTTACTAATGTCGGATGGTAGACTACTGAAGCTCTTTACCTCGTGAGCCGCCCTCACTTTCCCTCTTAAATCAGGGTCTTGTGACGTGATCTGTGGAGGCAGCCAGTGTGTGCGTGCGTGTGTGCGTGCATGTGGTGTGCGTGCTGGAGTGCCCCGGACCAGCCAGGCTGTTGCTGCTGCGAAGGACATAGAGGCTCACTAGAAGACAGTCACCAGGGAAAGTTGACCATACAGTGAACTCGACTCAAGAGGTTGCAAGATTGATAAACTTTGTGTGTGTGTGTGTGTGGGGGGGGGGGAGCAGTGCACGTGACCACACCATGACCTTTGTATGGTCATCAGGTCAAGTTCAGTGAGAGCGGGGTACAGGACCTCCCTGATCCTCTCTCTCTACCTGAACAATTCCACAAGGGCCGTGACGAGGGTTCGAACCTACGTCCGAGAGCATCCCAGACGCTGCCTTAATCGACTGAGCTACGACATGGTCAAAAGGAGTTGAAACCGAAGTTCTACTGAACTTACTCTCTCTACTGAGCTACATTTCCCCGGTTGCAATTCTTTTAACCATGTCGCAGCTCAGTCGATTAAGGCAGCGTCTGGGATCCTCTCGGACGCAGGTTCGAACCCTCGTCACGGCCCTTGTGGATTTGTTCATAAGAGAATTGTTCATAATTGACTTATTGTATTCGAAATTTATATAAACTATTAATTAATAAAGTAGAATAGTGAGCAATGAGAGGGACTTTGCTCTCTCCATCTCCTCTCCAGCTGTCACAACGTGCAAAAAATGATGTACTAAATTGCCTAACCTAACCGATGGGCACACGCACAGGAAACGCAGTTGTGAACTGTTATGATCATATTTTGTACTTTGGGAGTACTGTATTGACTTCAAAATGCGATGTGATGTATTATTAGAGAGGCCATGTATTGTGACGCAGCCCACCCTCACACGGAGGGGCAGACTGACCCAAGGCTCGTGGGATGTCATTCCCACGCAGTCATTTCGGTCCAGGACGGACCGAAACGTCGTCGTCCCTTCACCTTCTAGTGTGTGGTCTGGTCAACATACTTTAGCCACGTTATTGTGACTCATCGCCTGCATGTTCGGAACTTTTATATGATGACGAGCTCTTCAATTTGGAAGAAAGATGTTGATAATTAGTGTAATGGAACATCTAAGGTGTCTTGAAGCTCTGTTCACCCACGTCCAACCACTTGGGCTGGACGGTAGAGCGACGGTCTCGCTTCCTGCAGGTCGGCGTTCAATCCCCGACCGTCCAAGTAGTTGGACAATTCTTGTCCCCCGATCCATCCCAAATCCTTATCCTGATCCCTTTCAAGTGCTATATAGTCATAATGGCTTGCGCTTTCCCCTGAGAGTTCAATTCATTCAAATTCTGTTCACCCACTCAATTAGAGGTGCCAGGGCACACATTATAGGTAGGCTGGTTTGGATTTTTAGCCCTAGTTTATAAGGATGTAGTAATTATGGGGGGGAGGGGCAGAATGGGATGGTGTTGACTGGGGTCATTGTGGTTAGAGGGGGGGGGGGAAGGGAAAGGAGAGCTGTGTCGCCACATTGTTAGTGATTGTGCAGCATGTCTGTTACTTACTGCTGACCCGCGACCTGAACCCCACACATTCTCTCCCTGGAGTGGAGGTCCTCCCTGGAGCACAGCGTAGCCTCCACTGACTAGTAATTTGAGAGAGTAAAAGCACTATGTCAACCACAGTGTCAAAGTGGTTGAAAAATGGAATGCATTAGGAAGTAATGTGGTGGAGGCTGACTCCATATACAGTTTAAGTGTAGATATGATAGAGCCCAATAGGCTCAGGAACTGTACACCTGTTGATTGACGGTTGAGAGGCGGGACCAAAGAGCGAGCTCAACCCCCGCAAGCACAACTAGGTGAGTTCTGACTAGAGGTACTTGACTGTGGTCCATGGAGTGGAGCTAGAGTAATGTCCTATAATCTATACATGGAAGTGTCTCTAGAGGGTCGAATCTCGTAATCTTTACCAATAAATAACTCCGTGAGCGCGAGAGAATTTCATCTCCCGACTACAAGACGTGACCATTCCTTACACATTGCTAGCCAACACAGTCCTCTCCTCCATTGCTAGGTTGGGGTGTATTCTACCCCCCCCCCCCACAGTGCACTGGGGTATTGAGCACTCTGCCATAGCATATGATCAGAGTGCTTGTAGTTGACCAGACCACACTAGAAAGTGAAGTGACGACGACGTTTTGGTCCGTCCTGGACCATTCTCAAGTCGATCTGCACAGTACTTGACTCTCTCAAATTAACAANTAATGCATTCCATTTGTCAACCACTCTGACACTAAAAAATTCTTTCTAATATCTCTGTGGCTCATTTGGGCACTCAGTTTCACCTGTGTCCCCTAGTGCGTGTGCCCCTTGTGTTAAACAGCCTGTCTTTATCAACCCTGTCGATTCCCTGAGAATCTTGATGTGGTGATCATGTCCCCCATAACTCTTCTGTCTTCCAATGAAGTGAGGTTTAATTCCTGCAGTCGCTCCTCGTAGCTCATACCTCTCAGCTCGGGTACTAGTCTGGTGGCAAACCTTTGAACCTTTTCCAGTTTAGTCTTATGCTTGACTAGATAGGGACTCCATGCTGGAGCCGCATACTCCAGGATTGGTCTGACATATGTGGTATATAATGTTCTGAAAGATTCCTTACACAAGTTTCTAAAGGCCGTTCTTATGTTAGCCAACCTGGCATATGCTGCTGATGTTATCCTCTTGATATGAGCTTCAGGGGACAGGTCTGGCGTGATATCAACCCCCAGGTCTTTCTCTCTCTCTGACTCTTGAAGTATTTCATCTCCCAAATGATACCTTGTATCTGGTCTCCTGCTTCCTACCCTATCTTCATTACATTACATTTGCTTGGGTTAAACTCTAACAGCCATTTGTTCGACCATTCCTGCAGCTTGTCCAGGTCTTCTTGAAGTCTCAAGCTGTCCTCCTCTGTCTTAATCCTTCTCATAATTTTGGCGTCGTCAGCAAACATTGAGAGGAATGAGTCTATACCCTCTGGGAGATCATTTACGTATATCAGAAACAGGATAGGTCCAAGTACAGAGCCCTGTGGGACTCCACTGGTGACTTCACGCCAGTCTGAGGTCTCACCCCTCACTGTAACTCTCTGCTTCCTATTGCTTAGGTACTCCCTTATCCACTGGAGCGCCCTACCTGTTACTCCTGCCTGTTTCTCCAGCTTATGCATCAACCTTTTATGGGGTACTGTGTCAAAGGCTTTCCGACAGTCCAAAAAAATGCAGTCCGCCCACCCTTCTCTTTCTTGCTTAATTCTTGTCACCTGATCGTAGAATTCTATCAAGCCTGTAAGCAAGATTTACCCTCCCTGAACCCATGTTGATGGGTTGTCACGAAGTCTCTTCTCTCCAGATGTGTTACTAGGTTTTTTCTCACAATCTTCTCCATCACCTTGCATGGTATACAAGTTAAGGACACTGGCCTGTAGTTCAGTGCCTCTTGTCTGTCACCCTTTTTGTATATTGGTACTACATTAGCAGTCTTCCATATTTCTGGTAGGTCCCCCGTTTCCAGTGACTTACTATACACTATGGAGAGTGGTAAGCAAAGTGCTCCTGCACACTCTTTCAATACCCATGGCGAGATTCCATCCGGCCCAACAGCTTTTCTCACATCCAGCTCCAATAGGTGCTTTTTGACCTCATCTCTTGTAATTTCGAACCTATCCAAGGTCACCTGGTTTGCTGCCACCTCTCCCAGCGCCGTGATATCTCCCTGTTCTATTGTAAAGACCTCCTGGAACCTTTTGTTGAGTTCTTCACACACCTCTTTGTCATTCTCTGTGTACCTGTCCTCGCCCACCCTAAGTTTAATCACCTGTTCCTTCACTGTTGTCTTCCTCCTGATGTGACTGTGTAGTAGCTTTGGTTCAGTCTTGGCTTTGTTAGCTATATCATTTTCATACCTTTTCTCAGCTGCTCTTCTCACACTGACATACTCGTTCCTGGTTCTCTGGTATCTCTCTCTACTTTCTGGTGTTCTGTTATTACGGAAGTTCCTCCATGCCTTTTGTTCAGCTCCTTTGCTTTCATACATTCCCTATTAAACCACGGATTCTTCCTTTGCTTCTCTGTTTTTTCCTGTTGGGCTGGGACAAACCTGCTTACAGCCTCCTGACATTTTGGGTGACATAGTCCATCATGTCTTGTACGGACTTGGTTCCGAGTTCTGTGTCCCAATGTATATCCCATAGGAATTTATTCATCTCCTCATAGTTTCCCTTTCTGTACCAGCCTTTGGTTCCAGTGATCCAATGAGTTATGTGAGGCCACTAGAGAGATCCTTGGATAAATTCAGGTAAATAGCCAACAAGATGATGTCTTGAGTTGAACGCCTAAAGAAACAAGCGAAAATTGCCCAGTTCCTGTACAGTTTTTGTAATAGTATTAAAGCCCAGCAGTGCGATTATTCTGTTACTGAAATATGGTACTGTATTTTTAATTAAATTTACTGGACAAGCGGGTCTTGAACTTCCCAGTATGATCATAGAAAACGGACCACAGAAAATGGGAGACGATATTCTCGGCGGAAACTGATGTGATTTCTGATCCCATGTGTAATTGTATACAATTGTCTGGTATGTACTGTCATCTTGTCTAGTGTACTGGTATGCCCCTTGTATGGTGTACTGGTATGCCCCTTGTATGGTGTACTGGTATGCCCCTTGTATGGTGTACTGGTATGCCCTTGTATGGTGTACTGGTATACCCTTTCTGGTGTACTGGTATGCCCCTTTCTGGTGTACTGGTATGCTCCCGTCTGGTGTACTGGTATGCCCCTGTCTGGTGTACTGGTATGTCCCTGTCTGGTGTACTGGTATGTCCCCTGTCTGGTGTACTGGTATGTCCCTGTCTGGTGTACTGGTATGCCCCCTGTCTGGTGTACTGGTATGCCCCTGTCTGGTGTACTGGTATGCCCCTGTCTGGTGTACTGGTATGTCCCTGTCTGGTGTACTGGTATGTCCCCTGTCTGTGTACTGGTATGTCCCTGTCTGGTGTACTGGTATGCCCCTGTCTGGTGTACTGGTATGCCCCCTGTCTGGTGTACTGGTATGCCCCCTGTCTGGTGTACTGGTATGCCCCCTGTCTGGTGTACTGGTATGCCCCTGTCTGGTGTACTGGTATGCCCCTGTCTGGTGTACTGGTATGCCCCTGTCTGGTGTACTGGTATACCCCATGTCTGGTGTACTGGTATGTCCCCTCTCTGGTGTACTGGTATGTCCCCTCTCTGGTGTACTGGTATGCCCCAGTCTGGTGTACTGGTATGCCCCCAGTCTGGTGTACTGGTATGCCCCCTGTCTGGTGTACTGGTATGCCCCCTGTCTGGTGTACTGGTATGCCCCCTGTCTGGTGTACTGGTATGCCCCCTGTCTGGTGTACTGGTATGCCCCATGTCTGGTGTACCTGTACGTCCCTGTCTGGTTGCAACCCGTACTCGCACTTTCTTACAGTTAATATTGACTTATTAAATACGTGCATATGTGACATACTAAACATAATAGTTTACCTTGAAAAGCTTCATAGAAAACACCGACCTTACCTAACCTTCTTAGAATGTTAAGATAAGCATCTTATTGCTTCGTAATTACAATTATTACTTAACCTATACCTATAATAAGTTAAGTAATAATTGTAATTACGAAGCAATTAGATGCATATCTTAACATACTAAGAAGGTTAGGTAAGGTCGGTGTTTTCTATGAAGCTTTTCAAGGTAAACTGGTATGTTTAGTATGTAACATATGCACGTATTTAATAAGTCAATATTGACTATACGAAAGTGCGAGAACGGGTTGCTGGTGTACTGGTATACCCCATGTCTGGTGTACCTGTATGTCCCTGTCTGGTGTACTGGTATACCCCATGTCTGGTGTACCTGTATGTCCCTGTCTGATTTACTGGTATACCATTATTGACACAAAAGCATGTAAGGCTTATCCACTAAGCCAAGTAAGTTTGAGACAATAAAATACATCTCAAAGGGATAGAGTAACAGGCTATTTCTACCCCCACTAAGCCAAGGTCGTAAGACACCGCCAAGAGGGTGGTTGGGTCGGGGGCTGAGGCGACCAGCACCTTCAAAGAACTGCGCCATTTCGAGCGAAACTCTCACATCAGACACTGATTTTTTTTACTGATTCCGAAGTGGATTAGCTTCTTGTGGAGATGGGGAGAGTCCGGTGTTTATCCGGACTAGCCTCTGAAAACGAAGATTTGCGTTCGTAACACCGATTTTTTTTAGGATGTTGGTGAGTATTTGAGAGTGAAGTGTGTGGGGTAAGGCGAGGCGTGCATGGAGCAAGAGTAACTGGCAGCCGGATAACGATAACGTGATTATTTTATTTTGCGTTTTACAAGACGTGCGCGAGTCAGATGTTGTGAAACAAATTTGTTGCATGTGTACTGCAGAAAAAAAAAGGTTTTTGAATTATTGGTAAATCAGATGAAAGGTTAAAACTGGGGGTTGCACTTACAACAGACTCCCTCCCATCATAGCTGCCTACTCTAAGGGCAGCTATGATGGGGAATGCCAACCTTCACAGGTCAATTGTGAAGGTTGGCATTACCCCTACCTTGATACCTTGAGGTATCCTTGATACCTTAAGGTATCCCTTGAGGTACCCCGGCAGGAATATCCCCCCAGGTGATGAGAGACGTCTCCCCTGGTACAGTAGTCACCTGGGAAGATCATACCTCTGAGGATTACGCCACCATGGGAAGGCATTGAGCATAGCTGAGCGTCAAAGTAATTAAAGCTGATAAATTATCCTAGAATTAGGGCGACTTTATTTATCCCCACATTTAAATGAAATGATTGTATTCCTGTTAATCCTCAATCCAGGCCTAGCGTGATTAATGACAACTACGCTATGCAGGATCCATCCACTTGAACTGGTTACCTAGAGGTGCTTCCGGGGCGTAGCGTCTCCGCGGCCCGGTCGTCGATCAGGTCTCCTGGTTGCTGGACTAGTCAACCAGACTGTTGGACGCGGCTGCTCGCAGCCTGACGTATGAATCACAGCGTGATTGATCTGGTCGGTACAACCACGACCTTACTTTTGTAGGGTCGACGTTCGTTTCCCCATGGTCCAAGTGGAAGTGCCGCTGTTCCTTCACTATCACAGACTTTCTAAGCTCTTCTCCTCCACATTAGGTGCAGTTTACATGAAGGGTTTGACCTCCCTGATGACTGCATCAGTACACATGTTCGGAGACGCGTTTATGTTGAGGATGATAAAGAGTTCCAAAGGTGCTTGCTGCATTGTGGTGTAGTTAGAGGAGCGGCGACTAGAACAGAGTTGGAGCCGGTCGGCCGAGCGGACAGCACGCTGGGCTTGTGATCCTGTGGTCCCGGGTTCGATCCCGGGCGCCAGCGAGAAACAATGGGCAAAGTTTCTTTCACCCTATGCCCCTGTTACCTAGCAGTAAAATAGGTACCTGGGTGTTAGTCAGCTGTCACGGGCTGCTTCCTGGGAGTGGAGGCCTGGTCGAGGACCGGGCCGCGGGGACACTAAAGCCCCGAAATCATCTCAAGATAACCTCAAGATAGAGGGAGACTTGCCGCACCGTAGGGCGGTGTGTTGTGCTTTACACAGAAATCACAATAGCGTGATGTATCAAATGAGCAAATCAAATGAGGTAGAACAGCCTATTGACATAGCTCGAGTGCATGGGGGAGTTGTGTAAAACCCCGGCTTGTGTCTCGGAGAGGCTGCAGGATCCAAGTTAGGTACAACTTCTGGTTTCAGCTCTTTTTGACCAGTCGATTAAGGCAGCGTCTGGGATGATCTCGGACGTAAGTTCGAATCCTCGTTACGGCCCTTGTGGATTTGTTCATGTTGTGTTTCTAAGATCTAGTGCTCATCATTAGTGCCGTCTCTCGATAATTACTTTACCTCCATTGATCAACACGATTATTTTAGTTTAACTCGCTAAGATTCAGCTCCTACGGGGTTATGACACTTAATGCATTCATGCAAAGCAGAGTGTCGCGGGTGACGGGAAGCGTGCAGGGAATATGTTGCTGGGGGGGCTCTGACGGAGCTGTCAAGCCCACACATCCCTGACGGAGCTGTCAAGCCCCCCACACCTCTGCAAACGACTTATCGCGTCTCGTATCCTTGCCGTAAAAGTCAGTCTCTCCCACTGGCAAGCCAGGAAGGAGCACAGGTCAAGCGCGACGGTGACACTGGCCTACACACGGTGTGTAGGCCAGTGTGTTCGTCACAATCGACTTGAGAATGGTCCAGGACGGACCGAAACTTCATCGTGCCTTCACCTTCTAGTGTGTGGTCTGGTCAACAGTGTGTGTGTATAAGCAACAGGTCAATTATCAAACGCTTAAAATTATTCCTTGGTGTCTTTGGGTGCCACAGAGTGAGGCGACGTTGGCAGCCTTATCTCGACACCTTGAGGCTCCCGGGAAGACATGGCTGGTCCGGACGAGGCATAAACACAGCTGATTAGCGCGCGCGTGCGTGCGTGCGCTGGGAAGGTGGGAGGGAGACAGGTGGGTGTGAGCTGCCATCTTGTGACCAGTGTGAGAACTAGCCGTCACCGCAGCACAAGTGGTGGCCACGGTGTCCGCCCTCAGCCCGCCGCCTCCACCACAACACTCGCGCCATTGCTCCTCCGCTGATTGAAACACTCTTCGCCGGCAACGGGACTCTCCATGCCGTAGGTAAATCCAGGCACAAGGTCCCAGATCCTGGGAGGTGTACACACCCGGCCGTCGAGGTGGGAAGAGGTTGCGCAAGGAAGGAGTGTTGACACTAGACGGCGCTCCAGGTGTTGCCTTCCAGCTGTGGGCAGCATAGTGACGACATTATTCTCCCTCCCTCAAGTTGACTGCGGCCAGCAACGCTCTACTGTCACTATCAAGGTAACTCTGGAGCTCTGTTGTTCCTCAAGTGGTATTTTCGGCCCCCAGGACCCCCTGGTGCTGGGGAAATAGCGTCGGTGCGCGCGACGTTCACGTGGCGTGGAGACGCGTGGGGTTCCCTCTGGGGAGAGCCGCGGGGCCGGTCAAGCCAGCAGCTGGCGTAGTGCTGGGGGAGGCTCCCCCTCCGGTTATGACAGGTGGCAGGGAGGTGGTGTGGTAGTGGTGTTTGTGGGTGTGTGGTGGTGGTGTTTTGGTGTGTGGTGGTGGTGTTTTGGTGTGTGGTGGTGGTGTTTGGGGGGGGTGTGGTGGTGGTGTTTGGGGGGGTGTGGTGGTGGTGTTTGGGGGGGTGTGGTGGTGTTTGGTGTGTGGTGGTGGTGTTTGGGGGGGGTGGGTGGTGGTGTGTTTGGGGGGTGTGGTGGTGGTGGTGTTTGGGGGGGTGTGGTGGTGGTGGTGTTTGGGTGTGTGGTGGTGGTGGTGTTTGGGTGTGTGGTGGTGGTGGTGTTTGGGTGTGTGGTGGTGGTGGTTGGGGGTTGGTGGTGGTGGTGGTGTTTGGGGTGGTGGTGGTGGTGGTGTTTGGGGGGGGGTGGTGGTGGTGGTGTTTGGGTGTGTGGTGGTGGTGGTGGTTGGGGGTGTGTGGTGGTGGTGGTGGTTGGGGGTGTGTGGTGGTGGTGGTGTTTGGGTGTGGTGGTGGTGTTTGGGTGTGTGGTGGTGGTGGTGTTTGGGTGTGGTGGTGGTGGTTGGTGTGGTGGTGGTGTTTGGTTGTGTGGTGGTGGTTTTTGTGGGTGTGTATTTACCTATCAGTTTCCAAAGGGGAAAGGAAGTTTAGCTCGTTATCTCCAGCTTATTAGCCAGGTACCTGTTGCGTTTCAACGTAACTATTCTGACTTTCAAATTCTCTCTCGAATCGTGCCTTAGTTATGGACGGAGGTGACTTCGACACTTAAGCATACAGCATTCC
>WNGS01164858.1:34029503-34111458 GCA_020271785.1 Procambarus virginalis
ATAATAGTAAGGAAATGCTAGAAGGAAAAAAAAAAAGATAGAGATAAATGACTATACTAGCCGCTTAGACTCTGCTATAAGTATCTCTGGGAATTTAATTACCTGCTGATGTAGACCTGGCCCAATGTAAACTGTGTCGAGTAAATTATTCACTCACACCTCCGTCACATGTGATGAAAAGCGACAAGATACTTGAATTTAGAGACAGCTCTATAACTGTTGGTAGTAAATGGGAGTTGACTAAACCCTTCCCCGCCTGTGGGGGGGAGGGGGGGGTGCAGGTAACCCATATCAACTATAAAACTAGTTCACCACAAGTTGCTTAGCTTCAAACTCTACTTGTGGTCGGTCTCGAACCCATAATCAAATATACATTAAATTTTGCAATTAGCTCATCAACAGTAACTTGGCTTAGCTAAATTAATATAGCTAACGCAGGCGATGAGTCACAACGTGGCCTAAAGTAAGTGACTCAGAACACACCTAGAAGGTGAAGGGACGACGACGTTGGTCGGTCCGTCCTGGACCATTAGTCAGTCAATTGTGAGAATGGTCCAGGACGGACCTGAAACGTCGTTCGTACCTTCACCTTCTAGTGTGTGGTCCTGGTCATCTAATATAGCTAGCCTCTGTAACCCTTTCCACTACCTCCCACAGGATAAGTATGGGTGCATAATAACTGAACTCTTAGACTCATACTCAGTAATCCTTCGTACAGCTCACTGTTGCTGCATCTTCAAAAATAATAACTACTCTTTTTTTAACATCAGACCTGTTGGCACAATAGCTTTGACAACAATGTGTATGTAAATTTAAACTACTCCGTTATATACTGATTTAGCTGCAGATTGTCTACCATGCTATCTGGTTATATCTGGGGGGGGGATATCTATATGAAAGAAGCCCTCAAACCTTCATTGTGTCCTGCCAGCGGTAATTATGCGCGAGGTAACGAGGTTTTTTGTAAAAGTTTCAAATCCTTGAAGAACAGATCTTCAAGCACAAATTTCCTCAGATTTTTACTTCATTGTAACTCATGTAGCGTAGCCAGTTCTAGGAGCTTCTTTAAGCTGACGGTGACAGTCCGTGTACACACTTTTTGTGCAACAGAATGTGTTTTTGGGGGGAAGTGGTGCCCACCTTTGGCTGGACGGTAGAGCGGTCTTTGTCTTCATATGCAGGTGGGTTCAACCCCGACGTCCACAAGTGGTGGGGCACATTCCTTTCCCCCGTCCAATCCCATCCTGACTCGTCTTCCCAGTGCTATAATTAGTCGTAATGGCTTGGCGCTTTCTCTTGATACTTCCCATCCTCCCTCCCCCATGAGCCCTATATACCAAGAAGAGAATATTCACAAACTCATTTTTAAAGTTAACGGTTGTTCAGGAGTCACGGTGCTGTAGTTTCATTTGTATCTCAGTACAAGACTGGACTGTAATGGCTGCTAGTGGGTAATTTTACTTGTTTATTCCCTCGTCGCCACAATGAATTAAACAGTGTAACTAATATAATGTCTTCGGATGGTGAGGATCTCACCCCTGCCACTTACCCATGCACTCAATGCCTTCAGCATAAGCTCCCCCACAGAACCCCCTCCCCCACACACCCCCCTACCCTAGCAAGCAGGCGTCAGCAAGAGTGATGAACAACCACACTGGGCCAGGGAGGATATACCCACGCTGTGGTGTGGTAGCTGGTGCTGCTGCTGACTGCTGCTGCTGCTGCTGCTGCTGGTGGTGTGCGGCTGTGCTCGCTGCTGCTGCTGCTCATGCTGCTGCTGGTGAGGTGTGGTGCTGCTGCTGCTGCTACCTGGTGGGCTGTTTCCTATGGTGCTGTTCTGCTGCTCCCGGTGGTGCCTGCTGCTGTTGTGCTGACTCCTGGGCTGCTGTGCTCTTGTGCTGCTGCTGCTGCCTAGTGTGGTGGTGTGCTGCTCTATGCTCCTGTGTCGTGTGCTGCTCCTGCGTGGTGGTGGTGGTGCTGCTGACTCCTAGTGGTGCTGCTGCTGCTGCTCTGTTGGTGGCTCCGTGTTGGATGGTGGTGGGCTGCTGCTGCGGCTCTGGTGGTGTGCTGCGCGTCCTGGTGGTGGTGGTGTGCTGCTGCTCCGGTGGTGGTGGTGGTGCCTGCTGCTGCTCTGGTGGTGGTCGGTGCTGCTGCTGCTGTCCTGGTGGTGGTGGTGCTGCTTGGCGCTCCTGGTGGTGGTGGTGTGCTGCTGCTGCTGCCTCCTGTGGTGCTGTGCTGCTGCTCCTGGTTGCTCCTGTGCGATATGGTGTGGTGCTGCTCGCTGCTATGTGCTGGTGGCTGCTGCTGTTTCTTCTTCCTGGTGTGTGTGGCTGCTGCTGCTGACTCCTGGTGGTGGTGCTAGCTGCTGCTTGCTCCTGGTGGTCGTGCCTGCTGCTGAGTCCTGGTGGTGGTGCTGCTCTGCTGCGGTCGCTGCTGCCCTGGGTGTGGTGTGTCGCTGCTGCTGCCTGGTGTGGTGCTGGCTGCTCCTGGTGGCTATTGGTGTGGTCTGCTATGCTGCTCCTGGTGGTGCTTTGCTGCTTGGTGGTGCGTGGGCACATGTCCTGCTGCTCTGCGTGTGCTGCTCTGGTGACTACTGCTGTAGCTTGGTGTGTGTGTGGTGCTGCTGCGCTGCTCCTGGGGTGGTGGTGGCTGCTGCTGCTGCTCCTGGTGGTGGTGGTGGTGTGATGCTGCTGCTACTGGTGGTGGTGGTGCTGCTGCTGCATGCCTCATGGTGGTGGTGTGGTGGTGGTGGTGTGGTGCTGCTGCTGATGCTGATCCTGGTGGTGGTGCTGCTGCTGCTGCTTTGCTGCTGCTGCTGCTGCTGCTCTGGTGGTGCTGGTGCTGCTGCCTCTGGGCTGCTGCTGCTGCTGGCTTTGGGTGGTGGTGCTGATGCTGCTCCTGGTGCTGCTGCTGATGCTCCTGGTGTGGTGCTGCTGCTCGTGTGGTTGTGCTGCTGCTCCTGGTGGTGTGATGCTGCTGCTCCGGTTGTGGTTGTGGTCGTGTCGGTGGTGTGGTGGTGCTGCTGCTGCTGCTCCTGGTGGTGGTGCTGATGATTGCTGCTGGTGGCTGCTGCTGCTGCTGTGCTGCTGCTGTGCTGGTGCTGATGCTGCTCCTGGTGGTGCTGCTGCTGCTCCTGGTGGTGGTGGTGCTGCTGCTGCTCCTGGTGGTGGTTGGTGCTGCTGCTCCTGGTGGTGGTGGTGCTGCTTTAGGTGGTGGTGCTGCTGCTGAAGGTGGTGCTGCTGCTGCTCCTGGTGTGGTGGTGCTGCTGCTGCTACACCCCCCCCCTGGGTGGTGATGCTGCTGGTGCTACTGCTCCTAGTGGTGCTGCGCTGCTGCTCCTGGTGGTGGTCCTGGTGGTGGTGGTGGTGCTGATGCTGCTGCTCCTGGTGGTGGTGCTGCTGCTTCTGGTGGTGGTGGTGCTGCTGCTACTGGTGGTGGTGTGGTGCTGATGCTGCTGCTGCTCCTGGTGGTGGTGGTGCTGCTGCTGCTGCTGCTCCTGTGGTGGTGCTGCTGTGCTTCGGTGGTGAGCTGATGCTGCTGCTTCCTTGGTGTGGGGTGGTTGCTGACTGCTCCATGGTGGTGGTGCTGCTGCTGCTGCTACCTGGTGGTGGTGCTGCTGCTGATGCTCATGGTGGTGGTGCTGCTGCTGCTCATGGTGGTGGTGGCTGCTGCTGCTCCTGGTGGTGGTGCTGCTGCTGCTCCTGGTGGTGGTGCTGCTGCTGCTCCTGGTGGTGGTGCTGCTGCTGCTCATGGTGGTGGGGTGGTGGCTGCTGCTGCTTCTGATGGTGGTGCTGCTGCTGCTCCTGGTGGTGGTGCTGCTGCTGCTCCTGGTGTGGTTGTTGGTGCTGCTGCTGCTGCTACTGGTGGTGGTGCTGCTGCTGCTTCTGGTGGTGGTGCTGCTGACTTGCTGTGCTCCTGGTGGTGGTGGTGTGGCTGCTGCCTGCTGGCTCATGGTGGTGCTGCTACTTGCTGCTAGTGGTGGTGGTGGTGGTGGTGCTGCAACTCTCCTGGTTGTGTTGGTGGTTACTGCTCGGCCAACAGTGCTTACCTATGGTGACTGCCAGAGTGAGTGTGTGTGAGAGCTCTGGTTTTGTATTTCCCGCCTACTGTACCCTTGATCCCGATGCGCCTTTTTTTTTATTGACTTAAAATGTCTGTCGTATCTGACCTAGCTCAGCTTATGTTGTGGATGAGGCGGCTTACATCACAAATTATCTCGATGCATTCAGCTTCACGACTTGTACAGGATACAAGTTTCCAGCTGCTAAGTTGCCTGCCTTAATGATTATGTGTGGTCGAACTCAAACCCATTGTTGATGTGACAATTACATTATTTTTTTAACTAGCTTATCAAGTCTACCTCATTTACTAAGGTAAGTGAAGTTTGATTCAGTCCCCAATGCCATTATGTGCCTCTAACTCTTTCTACTATCGCCCACAGCCTGGGTATGGGGTAAATAATAAATGAACTAAACTGACGCTGGTGGTATTGAAGAGGTTAGGCAGGGAAGGCTATTATCAGAGAAAGATCCTCTTGACGGGGGGGGGGAGGAATGGTGCGCAACCACTTTGACGGTCAGGGATTGAACGCCGACCTGCATGAAGCGAGACCGTCGGCACAGGGAAGGGTAGAGTGGGTGGGGGGGGGATGAGGGTGTAAGGAAGGGGGTGGGGGGAGGAAGGGGTGCAGGACGTCAGTGTTGGCGAGAAAGAAGTGTGGATATGCCACCTCAGCATCTCCTCCCCCGCCCCCCCACTCCACCGTTATTGTAATCCCAGCCCCCGCTCAGCGCCACCTCTCCACCCTGAAACATTCCGAAGCGGTTCTCGCGTTGACGGGCTCACCACACCCGTGCTACATGCACATTTGATGTCCAAGTAACTCGACCTAAACCAAGAACTGCTCTGGTGCTCTACGCTCCCCCACCTGCGACGTTACTCACAATAATGCACCTCATCACAGGGACCTTCACCAGAGGTGCTAGAGTGCCAGAGCCACGTCAACTACACCAGTTGGAAGGGTAACACTTGTGAGTGGTGGGGAGAGCGACACCC
The DNA here is from genome assembly GCA_020271785.1 of Procambarus virginalis. Lineage (NCBI taxonomy): Eukaryota > Metazoa > Arthropoda > Malacostraca > Decapoda > Cambaridae > Procambarus > Procambarus virginalis. The sequence continues at coordinate 34,034,559 of WNGS01164858.1, forward strand.
GCACCAGCAGTGTACCTCCCGCCAACTATCACCCCAATATTAACTCTTCACACGTCTAACATTACCGGCTCCGGTAAGTTAGGTGACTCGTCTAGCTTCTGACGTTTCCGGTTGGCCAAAACCGCTGCATTTCTACGGATTGATGAAAGGGAGACCAGACTACACAAGACAGGTAACATTGGCGGCATATATGGAAAACTGACAGACGTAAACCACATTTAAACCTTAAGTAACGGCGTTTGTAAGACAGTCCATATAGAATATACCACCACCGGCCCGGAAGACCCACCACCACCACCACCGGCCCGGAAGACCCACCACCACCACCGGCCCGGAAGACCCACCACCACCACCGGCCCGGAAGGCCCACCACCACCACCGGCCCGAAGACCCACCACCACCACCGGCCCGGAAGGCCCACCACCACCACCGGCCCGGAAGGCCCACCACCACCACCACCGGCCCGGAAGACCCACCACCACCACCGGCCCGGAAGGCCCACCACCACCACCGGCCCGGAGACCCACCACCACCACCGGCCCGGAAGGCCCACCTTATAAACCAAAATGTGAGGAGTGCGTTGTTCAGCATAAAGATCCGTGCCAGAACAAGCGTGTTTACCTATGGTGGAGAGGTTATGAGGCGAGAGGTTATGAGGCGAGAGGTTATGAGGTGAGAGGTTATGAGGGAGGGTTATGAGAGAGGGGTTATGAGAGAGGGGTTATGAGAGAGGGGTATGAGAGAGGGGTATGAGAGAGGGGTTATGAGGGAGAGGTTATGAGGGAGAGGTTATGAGGTAGAGGTTATGAGGTGAGAGGTTATGAGTGAGAGGTTATGAGGTGAGAGGTTATGAGGTGAGAGGTTAAGAGGTGAGAGGTTATGAGGTGAGAGGTTATGGGGGAGAGGTTATGAGGAGAGGTTATGAGGGAGAGGTTATGAGGGAGAGGTTATGAGGGAGAGGTTATGGGGGAGAGGTTATGGGGGAGAGGTTATGGGGGAGAGGTTATGGGGGAGAGGTTATGGGGGAGAGGTTATGAGGGAGAGGTTATGGGGGAGAGGTTATGGGGGAGAGGTTATGGGGGAGAGGTTATGGGGGAGAGGTTATGGGGGAGAGGTTATGGGGGAGAGGTTATGGGGGAGAGGTTATGGGGGAGAGGTTATGACAGAGTAACCCGGCGGTAACAGTGTTAGGGGCCGCGAGGCTGTGATGGCACGTCACCATACTCCTACACTCCTCACTATCACACTACACACCTCTCATCCCGCCACACACACACGACGTTACCACAACGTTGGAACAAGTTGTAACACCTGACAATTTGTAACCACTTTTGTAACAAGTTGTAACAAGGTAACAATAGTGACCGTCACGTTGTGTTTAAAGGGATGTCATCAAATTCCTTCTACACACTTATCTTGGAACACGTATATTATAGGTCCTTGCATGGACCTATAATGTTCTGATATATGTGAAGGATCTCCCAGAGGGAATAGACTCGTTCCCCTAATTGTTTGCTGATGATGCAAAAAATGATAGGAGTATTAAGACAGGAAGATAGTATGAGGTTACAAGTTGACCTAGAAAAGCTGAAGGAATGGTTCAAAAAATGGCTACTAAAGTTCAACCCAAGTAAATGTAAGGTAATGAAACTAGGCGATGGAAATAGAAGGCTAGACAATACCGAATGGGAAATGAAGTCCTTCACGAAACGGACAGAAAGATCTAGGAGTTAATATCACACCAAACTTGTCTCCTGAAGCCCACATCAAAAGAAAAACTTCGGCTGCGTATGCGAGGCTGGCTAACATCAGAACTGCCTTCAGAAATCTGTAAGTAATCTTTCAGAACCTTGTGTACCACGTATGTAAGGCCAATCCTGGAGTATGCGGCCCCAGCATGGAGCCCGTACCTTGTCAAGCCCAAGACGAAGCTGGAAAAAGTTCGGAGGTATGCCACTACGCTAGTCCCGGTACTAAAAGCCAAGAGTTACAAGGAAAGGCTATGTGAAATGCACCTTATGACATTGGAAGACAGAAGAGCTCGGGGAGACATGATTACCACATACAAAATTCTCAGAGGAATTGACAGGGTAGACAAGGATGGATTATTTAACACGGGAGGTACACACACAAGGGGACACACGTGGAAGCTGAGTACCCAAATGAGACACACAGACATTAGAAAGACCTTTTTCAGTGTCGGTAGTTAGTAAATGGAATGCACTTGGAAGCGATGTGGTGGAGGCTGACTCCATACACAGTTTCAAATGTAGATATGATAGAGCTCGAGAAGCTCAGGAATCTGTACACCAGTAGATTGACGGTTGAGAGGCAGGATCAAAGAGCCAAAGCTCAACCCCCGCAAGCACAACTAGGCGAGTACTCTTTGCTGCCACCCTGTCTGGCACAGCTGCGACCCGTGTCACTCGTGTCACGGTGTCAGGTGTGAAATGTGGCGTGCTACTAACGTAGAGTTATTTGCTAAAAAGGTAATTCTCACAGTTTGACCTATATCTATGGGCAGCACAAAACGTCCACTAGACTGTGCGACACAGTGGTTGCAAGGATCTGGCTGGGTTACCGTTACCTGTGGCAGGTGGCTACAGGTGACGGGTCACCCAATCCTGAGCACTCCAGTTGCAAACTCTGTGAGCAGGAACTTCGGCACGATCTCCCGCACTACATCACCGAATGCCCAGTTATTAGACCTTTCAGACCAGTTGGCATGAGGTACCTGGAGCTTTGCAATTACTTTATTCATTCTCGTATTCTTGAAGATATCCTCACAGTGTACCCAAAATTTGCCAGTGCAGGCTACTAAACATATGGCCCTGTATGACTAACCAATCTGCGAGATGGGGACTTTTATTACCACTGCTGCCTTATTCAATCTTGTGTTGATGATATCCTCAAAATGTATCCGGAGTCTGCCAGTGCAGACTGCCTATCACATGCCTCTGTATGACTAACCATCCTGTGTGATGGGGATTTTTTAGCGTCACCTAATTAGCTTTTTTGACACACTGTACTCCCCTTCATATAGTCTAGGGTAGCTGCACTAATGCAGATGTACCTAAATGTATTATTATTATTATTATTATTATTATTATTATTATTATTATTATTATTATTATATTATTATTATTATTATTATTATTAAAAAATGAGAGAAAGAGAAAGAGGAAAAATAAGAGAAAAAAAGAGAAAGAGAAAGAAAGAGTATCTGAAACCAATACATTTGCTTCAGTGCTTTTTGGATGGGAAGGGGGAGGGCGAAGGGGAGATAGTAAGACAGTGAGAGAGAGAGAGCAAGACAGCAATAGAGTTAGAGAGGGGAAAGAGACCGGGCACTACTGGTACCCCCAAATATACTAAAAGAACTAGACGACCACGAACATGCTCACAAACCATTATCATGACACCAGAGTGAATGGCTTAATGACAGACACATTTTGTCTACGCCCTCACATGCCCCATTGAGGGGCTGTCACCCCCCCCCTAACCATCTCGGTACGTAGGCAAGACCACCTCGTTCAAGGCACAAGACACACAAACAAGGCTATATCAATGAACATGTGTCTACACACATCCAGGTCACTAGAGATAACATGAAAATTACAAATATAAATAAATTAACCGACAAGTGTAACGACAAAAGATTGGACCACTGGCGGCAGGGCACCGCCACCCGGGCACCGCCACCCGGCACCGCCACACCACCGGGGCACCGCCAGCTAGAGCAAGAGGGAACATTCAACGTGCAGCCCAAGTCATTACTGATGTAAGCGGTGGTAAGCTACAGTGGGTCTATTGGTCCATGACATACCTCACCTCGCTCTCTATTATATATTCGGCTGATTTAGCCAAATTGTACTCCCACCGATCCTGTGCCAGGTAAGTCCACTACGGGCTCACCATAGCCCGTGCTACTTGCAACTTATTCCGAGTAGCTGAATCTATAACAACAATAGACAAATTGTATTCGCTTCTTCTCTGCCTTTGAAAATGTTGAAAGGGGTCAACGAGACATCTCTAAGCGTCAGAGTAAAATGTTCAACTTCCTTAACAGAAGAACAAAGAAAGAAGATTCATGCTATAATCTTTGACCTCCATCCTACTGCCATGTTNTGTGCATGCATGTAACTTTGCTGCGGAATATCTATTTGAACAACCTACTAACACGTCATCCATGAAACGCAAGCCTATGCTGATGACTGTACTCTAAACTTTACTAGTACAATAGAAGCTCACTAGTACTTTGAATCTGCACAACTTTCTTGGATGGCCTACCCACCCTTTCTCCAACTTTTGCAGTCTTCAACATGTTGAAGGCCTTGGGAACAGTTGAGGGGCCTCAGGGCTAAGAAAACTGCTAACCAGGTATGACAGGGCAGATCTCATTTAAACTTAAAATACTGAACAATTTGGAGGATGTTGATCCAGGCAATTTCTTTAAAAGGTCAGATGTAACACAAACAAGGAGCTTGTTGAGCTTGAAACCGTTGGGGTTTCAAGCTCAAGCAACAATGTAGGACTGAAAACAGGAGATACTTTTTTACCTACAGCGTTATAGACCCATGGAACTGTCTACCCACCGAAGACATAAATGTCAAAACAAATACATTTTAAAATCCAGCTGGTAAAAATCATCACGGCAAATGGGGGGAGGGGACCTTAAACAAGCTGCCGGCTTCCTGTTCTCGTCGAGGCCACTACAATGTCAGTGGCTGTCAGATAAATTACTCACCCAAATCTATGCACACACCCCAATCATCCCCCCCCCCACATACACACACACAAACGACGCCAAAATTATGAGAAGGACGACGCCAAAATTATGAGAAGGATTAAGACAGAGGAGGACAGCTTGAGGCTTCAAGAAGACCTGGACAAGCTGCAGGAATGGTCGAACCAATGGTTGTTAGAGTTTAACCCAAGCAAATGTAATGTAATGAAGATAGGGGTAGGAAGCAGGAGACCAGATACAAGGTATCATTTGGGAGATGAAATACTTCAGGAGTCAGAGAGAGAAAGACTTGGGGGTTGATATCATGCCAGACCTGTCCCCTGGAGCTCATATCAAGAGGATAACATCAGGGGCATATACCTTGGTTGGCTAACATAAGAACGACCTTTAGAAACTTGTGTAAGGAATCTTTCAGAACATTATATACCACATATGTCAGACTAATCCTGGAGTATGCGGCTCCAGCATGGAGTCCATATCTAGTCAAGCATAAGACTAAACTGGAAAATGTTCAAAGGTTTGCCACCAGACTAGTACCCGAGCTGAGAGGTATGAGCTACGAGGAGAGACTACGGGAATTAAACCTCACTTTGTTGGAAGACAGAGTTAGGGAGGACATGATCACCACATTCAAGATTCTCAAGGGAATCGACACGGTAGATAAAGACAGGTTATTTAACACAAGGGGCACATGCACTAGGGGACACAGGTGGAAACTAAGTGCCCAAATGAGCCACAGAGATATTAGAAAGAACTTTTTTTAGTGTCAGAGTGGTTGACAAATGGAATGCATTAGGAAGTAATGTGTTGGAGGCTGACTCCACAGTTTCAAGTGTAGATATGATAGAGCCCAGTAGGCTCAGGAACCTGTGCACCTGTTGATTGACAGTTGAGAGGCAGGACCAAAGAGCCAGAGCTCAACCCCTGCAAGCACAATTAAGTGAGTACACACAGAACATCGTGAGAAGCCTATCTCAAGAAGCACAATTAATCTAGAAAAGGTGCAAAGGCATGCTACAAAATGGGTTCCGGAATTGACAAAGAATAGTTACAATGAGAGACTTGAAGAGTTAAGCATGCCAAAACAAGAAGATAGAAGAAACAGGTGATTCACCACTTACATAATGCTAACAGGAATTGAACAAATTGATAAATTCCTGAAACCAGCAACTTCATGAACAAGAGGACACAGATTGAAGCTAAGGAAACAAAGGTGCCGAAAAAATATTTGAAAGTTTTCTTTTGCAAACAAAGTGGTAGATGGCTGACAAGAGACAAGCTAAGAGAGGTGGTGGTGGAGGCCAAAACCCGTCAGTAGTTTCAAAGCGTAATATGATAGAGTACTGGGAAGACAAGACTCCACGATCGTAGCTCTCATCCTGTAGCTACACTTAGGCAATTACACACACCCACACAATAAGGCAGCAGATGCTAGGAGGGAAGAGAATGGTAGAGCCACAGACTTCAGCTCAGAATCTAAAATAACCTCAGAAGGGAGTGAAAATCTCTCCACCAGCAGGCCAGCATCTCAAGAGAGATGCCGAAGCCACCCACCATCCCACCCCATGATCCTTCTCTCCCAATCACCAACACCTCCCCAACCATTAGACACCCCTTCTCCAGACCATGCCTACCCTGTTCCCCTACTCCTGGCTCCCCCTTTCCCCTCTGCCCCCCCCACCCAAGGCTCTCCATTTCCCAACCTCTGACCACCTTGCCCCCCCAATCTCAGACCCTTTCAGCCCCCACCATACCAGATCCTTCCAGCCTCCCCCACCCCAGATCCTACTAGTCCCCCAACCCCCCCTGATCCTTCTAGACCCCCACCCTAGATCCTTCTAGACCCCCCCACCCCAGATCCTTCTAGGGGCCCCCCACCCACTCCAAATCCTTCTAGGCCCCCCCCCCCCCGACCCCAGATCCTCCCGATCCACCTTTTTAGACTTCATGCCCTCCTATCCCAAACCTTCCCCACCATCCAATGCCAGACTCTCCTTGTCCCCTTGTTCTAAGGACAAAAAAGGAAATTGAGGCATGACGGAAAGAGTGTCAGCTTCAAGTGATATACTCAAACAGAGGACTCGCGGAAACAAAACTGTCAAACAATGTCAAAACAAATGCGGTGTTTCCACAGGACTACACTATAATAAGGAGAGAGAGAGAGAAGGAAGGGGAGGAGGCAGTGTATGGCCCTACTGATGAGAAAGGAATGGAGTTCTGAGGAGATTGGTTATTCCGGACTGTGAGGGGTTCAGAGAATACGTAACAGGCACCATGACGATGGGAGGACTAATAGTAGCAGCAGTGATATATAACTCCCTATCCCCCCCCCACTCCCACCAAATGACAGAAGATCCAGGCAAAAATACGACAAACAACATGGCAGTTAATACTATAATCAAGAGAGCAACCTCTGTCGCCTGTAGCAATTGCTCATGTCTGCTTATCATTTTTGTATTTTTTTCATTTATTTATATATACAAGAGTTTTTACATTCTTGTACAGCCACTAGCATGTGTAGTGTTTTGGGGAAGTTCTTAATCCTATGTTCCCTGGAATACGACCTGCCAAATCATTTAACAACCAGGTACCCATTTTACTCTTGGGTTAAACAGAGGCTACAATTAAGGATTTGCGACCAGTAAATCCTCCCCGGTCAGGATACGAACTCGGGACAAAGCACTCGTGAAATGTCAGGCGAGTGTCTTACCATTATGCCACGGGGACCACAATCCCGGGGATCATGGAAGATTTCAAGCACAGGATGATAGTCTGGGAGAACAAGGAACTGCAGGAAGGTGAAGAAACGTGAGAGCTAAACTATTGGAAGTGGCAACAAGAATCTTTTTTAGCCAACATGTCAGGGGGACCCACACGAATGAGAGGTAACGACGAACCAGCTAGATTCGACCTGGTATTCACTCTGAACGACTCCGACATTAGGAAAATCAACTTCGAAACCCCAGTGGGAATGAGCGGTCACAGTGTACTGATATTTGAATATCTGGTAGAAGTATGGGTAACATATTCAAAGAAGGGACCAGAAAGCAAAAGGCTAGCATTACGAAAGAGAAACTATGAGGATAAGTAAATTCCTAATAGATATAGCATGGGAAATAGAGCTAGGAGGAAAGACGGCCCAGAACATGGACTACATCACTTAGAAGTTTAAGGAAGCAGCAGAATTTTATCCCAATCCAAAAGAAAACAAATGCAAATGAGGAACTCATGATTTAATCAGGGATGTAAGATAGCAAAGCAACTAAGTACAAGGGCGTGGATAAACTCTAGAAATAACAGGACATCAGAGAGCAGAGAAAGATACTAGAGGGCCAGGAATGAGTACCTCATGGTGAGAGGAAAATGTACGAAAGTGAGAGCAAGCAACGCAAAGACATCCTAAATTGGTGCACAGCCACATTAGAAGGAAAACAACAGTGAAGGAACAGGTAATGAAACTTGAGAGAAGCAGACAGATTCACTACAAATGATAAGGAAGTGTGCGAGGGACTAAGAAATTTCCCAAGTCTTCACATTAAAACAAGACGTTCCAGAGATAAGAGAGAATATCTAACCAGACGCCACTGATGGAGTTTGAGATTACCAGTGGAGAGGTAAGCTAGGAAGCATTTGCTCGAGTTGGATGTGGTAAAGGCTATTGGCCCAGAGAGCATCTCACCATGGATACTAAAAGGAGCAAGAGTACTGTGCCTACCACTCTCAACGGTGTATAACAAATCACTGGTAACAGGAGAACTGTCAAAATAGAATAACAAGAGAACAAGAGATGCTTTTTCGCCCATAGGGTTATAAACCCACGGAGCCGCCTACCCGCTGAAGCACTAAGTGTCAAAACTGTTAAATTTTTAAGTCAAGCTGTCTCCTGCAGGCCACACTAAAAAAATAACCTTGAGTTTCGATAAAATGTGACCATTGTGATTGTGGAGTTGGGCCCAGGACAATATCAATAAAGTGCGAGGGATGCACATTGCTGTACCACGGCCTTTGTCTTGAGATCTCTGTCGCCTTATATAAGGAAAACGACAACCAGGAAATTGAAGGCAAAGGCTTCTTTCACTTTTACTGCATTAAATGCAATGCCAAATTCTGTAAACTTAGGAGTAACAGAGAATAATGAGGAAACAATTGATGAGAATTCTGATGGAACTAGAGTTGGAACTGTAGAGGGGAAAATCTATGAGAATAATGACGAAATATATAGGTCGATTTTCACTTTGCCTCAGATCTACAAGATCTTGTTGAAGTTCTCTGTGTACTGCTGCTCTCAGATTGCTCATTGACAATCCAAGGTTACTGTTGTATTCAGACACTGTCGTCAGTATAAAGAGGCTCCGAGCTCTCAAGGCTGTTGCAGGTTATCACTCAGGCTATGGTGCCAATGTCAGAATTGTCAAAATGATGTACCTTCCATACTTCAGAAATATATAGGAAACTCATTTATATATTGTCACGCGCGCGCACAGTCCGCTTAGCCAAACATCCCAAGTTAGGTAAAGTGTAGTTAATGTATGGAGGCGATTTGTAAGCTTCCCATCACAGTCCACTGGCGGCGTGCGGGGGGCAGGATATGCAAGTAATGTGATGTAACTCGCTCACTGCAATTGTAAACTGTTTACCGTGGATAATGTTGTAGTACAGTTCTTGAACCCGCTGTATATTGAATACATTCAATTTATTCAATTCATTCAATTCATTCAATGAATACATTCAAATTACCAGAGTTTACCCGAGAGCCACTATCACTAGTGGCCTCGGCGAGGACAGGAAGCCGGCGGCTTGCCGAAGGTCACCCCTTCCCATTTGTCTTTATGATCTTTTCCAGCTGTACTTTAAAAGATGACAGTTTTGGCACATACGGCCTCGGCGGGTAGTCGGTTCCGTGGGTTTTCACCCACCCTATGGGTGAAAAAGCATCCCCTGTTCTCAGTCCTACATTGTGGCTTGTTGAGCTTGAACCCGTTGCTCCTTGTTTGTGTTACATCTCATCTTTTGAAGAAATATTTCGGATCAATATTCTCCAAATTGTTCAGTTTTAAAAGTGTCAACGAAATCGGCCCTGTCATGCCTGGTTTGCAGTGTTGTTAGCCTTGTGGCCTCAACCGTTCCTGGTACGTGAGTTGACAAATCTGGAATGATTTATGTTGCCCGGTGTTGCACTTTCTCCAGAGCAGCCATGTCCTTCTGAAGATGAGGTCTCCATGCTTGAATACAGTAATCCAAATGGGGGGAGGGGATCCGCCAGCGATTTATACAATTTAATCACTACCTTCTTTCCTTGAAGTCAAAGGCGCACTTGATTATTCCAAGTGTTTGTTTAGCTATTTTTGACTGCTGCTCCTACCTGCTGTGCAACTTACATCGAGTGGCGAATTTTGACTCCAAGGTTTTTTTCATCAATGTGCTGTAATGTAATTGTTATTAATTTGGTAGTTGTGACGTGGGTTGTAATGTAACTAGCTTATGGAGATTAACTTGGCGAATGAATTTTGGGGTTCCGTTCCACAGCCTGTGCGCGCGTGTGGAACCTTTTCCACTACCCCACATGGGATGAATATGGGGTCCACTATCACCCCACAGGCTAGGTACAGGGGTCCACTATCACCCCACAGGCTAGGTACAGGGGTCCACTACCATCCCACAGGGTGGGGTACAGGGTAGTGAAGCAAACCCCCACAGTTGTCAACCTCTCTGGTACACGATTTACTGTTCGATGAACAGGTGAATCAGGTTAAAGGAAACGTCCACAACCGTTTTTGTCCTGCCTTGGGACTGAATCGGGACCCCTCGATTGAGAGTTAAGGACGTAGACCACTATGCTACAAATGTCGTTAGTAAATTAATATATCGAAGTAAATGCTGAAGCCTAGCAGCCGCCCGTCGTGTCCTCCACCAGCAAGTGTGCCGGAAGCGACCGGTGCGCGCGAGGCTTCCGTCAGAAGACGACGACCCCGTCATTTGTCGCGGACAGTAGCTGTTGTTTACTAGGGTGTAAACCTGTGGGTGTAGTGGAGCCTCTCCGCCGCCTCTCACACTGCACATCTTGCCACACTCACAACAAGTGCCGTCAACCTCTGGCACTACAGCAGTCTGTCGTTTCTAGCAGGTTTTCTCCCATCAACTGCAATTACTTCTCGTATTGCCTGTATTCTCTCTGCAGACTTTCCAGCACTGCAACAAGTATGAATCACTGCATGCAGGAAGGCACATTTATTGCACTCGAACAAAAATGTATTGAAAATCTATTGTCTTAGAATTTTCCAGCAGGGGAACTGTGAGCACAAGAACAACGCTTTTCACTGCACATTTACAACTGCATTTGGGTGTTAGTGGGATTCTCAAAGATATAATGGATCCTTCGGGATATGAAGAAAGCATAAAAATGCTTCCTTCATAACCCGCCACTAAACCTTCCCCCCACACAGTTTCCTCTAGCAGGGCCAGACCACACCCATCCGTGCATGGGCGCCACACTGAGCAAATTCCTGCAGTTCATTCAGTGACTCAACAGCCGGCCAGCAGGCTAGGGAAGTGGGTGTCCACACCCCCTTCACCACTGTGGCCAGGCACGCTGCTCCCAGCTGCTGCTGATGTCTCAGCACATTGTGCCTACCCCCTCGCCCTCCTCCCCCATCCATAACATCCTCCCCTAGCCACCTCCCTCCTTCAACACCCCACAACCTCATCCCTAATCCCCCCACAACAGAAATACATTCACATTCATGTGATCTAAGATCCCTATAACTGACGGGATGGTTCGTCATACGTTTGGTAGTAATAACCGACTTTGGATGGATACACGAGCATATCCTCAAGGACATAATGGTCAAGTAATTGCCGAACTCTAGGTTCTTCATGCCAACAGATGCGAAGGGTGCATAGTGACTGGACACTCAATGTAAAGTTGGAATCTACCACCCAGTTCCTGATAGTTTAATCGCGTGTTAAGCCATCACTTGGAGCTGTGGTGAGTGACGGACACCGCCTTCACCACTACCTGAGAGAATGTGAACACCTGAGACACATTAGAAATATGTGTAGAATAATAAACCCCACATTGAGTTAGGAAAACACTGTCAAATATTGATATTGTTCTTAAAAGATTCCCCCATTTTTCACCTGCAAGATAACTTAAGATTTTAAGGAATGGCAGATATTAATCTTCTTGATTGAGGAGCTGTTCACTTGAGGCAGTTAAGCAAGTCAACAACCCAGCAGGTTTTCTTCCAGTTGTACATGCTGCTATGGCGGTATGTCCACTCACAGGATGGGTGACGCTGCCCAATAAACTCTCCCCTTGGGGCAAAATTTTAATTAAAAAAAAAAATTGGGAGATGTCTCCTGCAGCCACTGAGGCTGGAAATTAGCATCACTCTGCGGGAAGGTCGTACGTGCTCTCAGTGTTTATATGCTCACATCTAAACAAATCATAATTTGTTATACTACAGTGCTTTCCGAAATTTAGGTGTGCTTTCATATTAAATGAACTTATAACTAGCGCTTAGACTCTGCTATAAGTATCTCTGGGAATGTTAATTACCTGCTGATGTAGACCTGACCCAATGTAAACTGTGTCGAGTAAATTATTCACTCACCCTCCGTCACTATGTGATGAAAAGCGACAAGATCTGTGAATTTAGAGACAGCTCTATAACTGTTGGTAGTAAATGTGAGTGACTAACCCTTCCCCCGCTGTGGGGGGGGGGGGGGTGCAGGATAACCATATCAACTATAAAACTAGTTCACCACAAGTTGCTTAGCTTACAAACTCTACTTGTGGTCGGTCTCGAACCCATTAATAAAAATATACATTAAATTTTGCAATTAGCTCATCAACAGTAACTTGGCTTAGCTAAATTAATATAGCTAACGCAGGCGATGAGTCACAACGTGGCTAAAGTAAGTTGACCAGAACACACACTAGAAGGTGAAGGGACGACGACGTTTCGGTCCGTCCTGGACCATTCTCAAGTCAATTGTGAGAATGGTCCAGGACGGACCGAAACGTCGTCGTCCCTTCACCTTCTAGTGTGTGGTCTGGTCATCTAATATAGCTAGCTTCTGTAACCCTTTCCACTACCTCCCACAGGATAGTATAGGGTGCATAATACACTGAACTCTTAGACTCATACTCAGTAATCCTTCGTACAGCTCACTGTTGCTGCATCTTAAAAATAATAACTACTCTTTTTTTAACATCAGACCTGTTGGCACAATAGCTTTGACAACAATGTGTATGTAAATTTAAACTCCGTTATATACTGATTTAGCTGCAGATTGTCTACCATGCTATCTGGTTATATCTGGGGGGGGGGGGATATCTATATGAAAGAAGCCCTCAAACCTTCATTGTGTCCTGCCAGCGGTAATTTATGCGCGATGTAACGAGGTTTTTGTAAAAGTTTCAAATCCTTGAAGAACAGATCTTCAAGCACAAATTTCCTCAGATTTTTACTTCATTGTAACTCATTGTAGCGTAGCCAGTTCTGAGAGCTTCTTTAAGCTGACGGTGACAGTCCGTGTACACACTTTTTGTGCAACAGAATGTGTTTTTGGGGGGAAGTGGTGCCCAACCACTTGGGCTGGACGGTAGATCGACGGTCTTGCTTCATGCAGGTTGGCGTTCAATCCCCGACCGTCCACAAGTGGTTGGGCACCATTCCTTTTCCCCCGTCCCATCCCATCCTGACTCCTTCCCAGTGCTATATAGTCGTAATGGCTTGGCGCTTTCTCTTGATACTTCCCTCTCCCTCCCCCAGAGCCCTATATACCAAGAAGAGAATATTCACAACTCTTTTTAAAGTTAACGGTTGTTCAGGAGTCACGGTGCTGTAGTTTCATTTGTATCTCAGTACAAGACTGGACTGTAATGGCTGCTAGTGGGTAATTCTTACGTGTTATGCCCTCGTCGCCACAATGAATAAAACGTGTAATAATATAATGTCTTCGATGGTAGAGGATCTCAACCCCTGCCACTTACCCCATGCACTCAATTCCTTCAGCATAAGCTCCCCCACAGAACCCCCTCCCCACACAACCCCCTACCCTAGCAAGCAGCGTCAGCAAGAGTGAGAACAACACACTGGCCAGGGAGGATATACCCACGCTGGTGGTGGTGGTGGTGGTGGGGGTGGCGCTGCTGCTGCTGCTGCTGCTGCTGGTGGTTGTGGTGTGGTGCTGCTGGCTGCTGCTGCTGCTGCTGCTGGCTGCTGCTGTGGCTGCTTGTGTGTGGTGGTGGTGTTGCTGCTGCTGCTGCTGCTGCTCCTGGTGGTGCTGCTGCTGCTTTCCTGGTGTGCTGCTGCTGCTGCTGCTGCTCCTGGTGGTGCTGCTGCTGCTGCTCCTGGTGGTGCTGCTGCTGCTGCTCCTGGTGGTGCTGCTGCTGCTGCCTGGTGGTGGTGTGGTGCTGCTGCTCATGGTGGTGGGCTGCTGCTGCTGCTCCTGGTGGTGGTGGTGGTGCTGCTGCTCCTAGTGGTGCTGCTGCTGCTGCTCCTGTTGGTGGTCCTGGTGGTGGTGGTGGTGGTGGCTGCTGCTGCTGCTCCTGGTGGTGGTGCTGCTGCTGCTGCTCCGGTGGTGGTGGTGCTGCTGCTGCTCCTGGTGGTGGTGTGTGGGTGGGTGCTGCTGTGCTGCTGCTGCTCCTGGTGGTGGTGGTGCTGCTGCTTGCTGCTGGTGGTGGTGGTGGTGTTGCTGCTGCTGCTGCTGCTCCTGGTGGTGGTGGTGCTGCTGCTGCTGCTGCTCCTGGTGGTGCTTGCTTCTTGCTGCTCCTGGTGGTGCTGCTGCTGCTGCTGCTCCTGGTGGTGGTGCTCTGCTGCTGCTCTTGTGGTGTGCTGCTGCTGGCTGCTCCTGGTGGTGCTGCTGCTGCTGCGCTCCCTGGGGTGGTGCTGCTGCTGCTGCTGCTGCTGCTCCTGGTGGTGGTGGCTGCTGCTGCTGCTCCTGGTGGTGGTGCTGCTGCTGCTCCTGGTGGTGGTGCTGCTGCTGCTGCTGGTGGTGCTGCTGCTGCTCCTGGTGTGGTGGTGCTGCTGCTGCTCCTGGTGGTGGTGCTGCTGCTGCTCCTGGTGGTGGTGGTCTGCTGCTGCTGCTGCTCCTGGTGGTGGTGTTTGGCTGCTGCTTCTTGTGGTGGTGGTGTGCTGTGCTGCTGCCTCGCTGGTGGTGCTGCTACTGCTGCTAGTGGTGGTGGTGGTGGTGCTGTGCTGCTTGCTCCTGGTGGGCTGGTGGTGTGCTGCTGCTGCTGCTCCTGGTGGTGGTGCTGCTGCTGCTTCTGGTGTGGTGCTGCTGTGCTGCTCCTGGTGGTGGTGTGTGGTGCTGCTGCTCTGCTGCTCCTGGTGTGCTGCTACTGCTGCTAGTGGTGGTGGTGGTGGTGCTGCAACTCTCCTGGTTGTGTTGGTGTTACTGCTCGCCAACTGCTTACCTATGGTGACTGCCAGAGTGAGTGTGTGTGAGCTCTGGTTTTGTATTTCCCGCCTACTGTACCCTTGATCCCGATGCGCCTTTTTTTTATTGACTTAAAAATTCTGTCGTATCTGACCTAGCTCAGCTTATGTTGTGGATGAGGCGGCTTACATCACAAATTATCTCGATGCATTCAGCTTCACGACTTGTACAGGATACAAGTTTCCAGCTGCTAAGTTGCCTGCCTTAATGATTATGTGTGGTCGACCTCAAACCCATTGTTGATGTGACAATTTACAATATTTTTTTTAACTAGCTATCAAGTCTACCCTCATTTACTAAGGTAAGTGAAGTTTGATTCAGTCCCAATGCCATTATGTGCCTAACTAACTCTTTCTACTATCGCCCACAGCCTGGGTATGGGGTAAATAATAAATGAAACTAAACTGACGCTGGTGGTATTGAAGAGGTNAAATGAACCATGGAGGTTCGAAACGTCGTGCAAATTGTTTAAATAAGTGTATCCATTCATAGTATCCACATCTTTTCTTCACCCAGAAATTACGAAATGATTTTGGAGAACTCCTGTTTCAGCTAAGCCCTGATGCTAAGAAAATAGTTAGAGGGATAGAAGCCCTAAATCAGAAAATAGTAATACAGAATATGCAGTCATATTCAATGAGACATGTGTAAAAAAGAAACCTGCTGCCTATACACCAATAATATATATATATATATTATGTGTACAGTACTTGTTAGTATTTACAGATGTTTGAATCATTCAAGTTTCCTTATTGCGTTTGTCAAAACTGACGAGCTTTTACTGCACTTTACAAACAGATGCAACCATGATAGAGGATATACTGTACTTAAAAGGTAATCGAGAAGAAAATCAAAGACTTGGAGATAATATGTGGATAAGGGTTAAGGATTTATACAGAGGGCAGAGTGAAAGAAGGGTGCATGTATGAGTGAGAGCAGTGACCAAGCTGTTTGGAAGTTATGCACGAGCCAATCTTGGCAAAGCACCATATGACGAGAGAATGGCCAACACAGACAAATTTTTTTAAGGCAATACATACAGGAGGCTTATTGATAAATGGGGAATGCACCCACCAATATTTTGCATACATCTACAAGGGTCAGAGTACAGTACAAAGTGCAAGGAGCATAATACAAAGAAAATTGGCTATGCATAAATACGAACAGCATTTTGGTCACTTGTCACTAGACTGATTTTAGCATTACAAACTCTGTACATACTACTACTGTTTCCTGCTGCGTAGGGTGACAACCTCATCACCTGAAATCAAAATTGTAGACATTTGTCCAAGGAAATATCAATTCAAACTTTTACTGTAATTAAATTGTATCTTTAAAGTACTGTACTTCAATGGCCAATCTTTAATTTTTTTATAAATTTGATTTACCTAGGCCTACAATATACTGTACATACTAAATTATTATATAATACAGGTGCTGATAATTAAAGGGCATCGACTGAACAGTAATATACTACCTGCATTTATGAATATGATTTATGCAGTTCAAACAAAGTGAATCCGATGTCTCTTAATTTATTCACTAATGCATCAAATCGGACAAACCGAGAACTTTGATTTTGTATTTGCATAAATATTTATTCTCCTCTTACATATTTCCATTACTGAAAGGCTGCCTCATATCTTTCAAACTATCATTCTGTAGAAACATTCAACTTATTCAAAAATGTTTCACTTAAGAGCAATAATCTCCAAGTAGTAATATTTAAATTCTAAAAATTTAGCCTGAAAAACTAATAATACTGTATGTTACTGCATACAGGGGGGGGGGGGCAAGAAACACTGGAATAAAGACTTTCTCCATGAAAACCAATACTGTATAGTTCATCTCTTTATCATGTACCAGCTTTCTCAGCCTCACTTGCATGTTTCATGGACTGCTTGCATTTATTTACAGTGGCCCCTCCAATTACGAATTTAATCTGTTCCCAGAGACAGGTCGTAACTCGAAATTCGTAACTCAAAACAAATTTTCCCATAAGAAATAATATAATTGAATTAATCCATAACACACACATTTTGTACTATAGTATGTAAAAGTTATAGCTTACCTTTATTGATGACTTGTTGGCATATGGAAGAAGGTGAGGAGGGGAGAGAGGAAGGAGAAGAGGTGTTACTGTTTGGAAGGGGAATCCTCCCTTCCATTATAACATCAGGCAGTGATGACTTCTCTGGGGTACTCTCTCTCCCTCCCCCCCTACGTTTTGCCTACATACTACTAGGACCGGCTTGTGGCTCATTGCTTGTTTTTCACACCAAGAACTTTTCCATAGAGACTTGTTTTTCCCTATGTCTGAACACTTGTCTGTAGAGCAAGGCATCACAGTGTCATTAAAAAGGTTAAGGCAATGGCCTACGGCAGCTTGATTTGGGCGAGTTGTTTCAACAAAACTTTATATTTCTTCCCATACTGCACACCACTTCTAATTGTTGAGGAAGGGGACATTCTGTACTGCCGTGTCCTCTGAAGAAATTTCCTCGGCCGTCTCTTGTTGCTGCTGCTTGTGAAGGGCTAAGAGTTCTTCGGTGATCAGTTCTTCGCCGTGTTCCTCCACCAACTCAACACACAATTTTCACAACACTGTGAATGCCACTTCTTTTTTTCTAAATTTCTCAAACCATCCCCTGCTCGCCTTAAACTCTTTTGTATCTGCATCACTCGTTCTAGGAGTTTTCTTTATAAGATCTTCATGCAATAGCCTTGCTTTTTCACAAATGATGGCCTCTGAAATGCTATCACCCACTAACTCCTTGTTGTGTATCCAAATTATTAATAACTTTTCAACACCCTCAAGTGTTTGTGTTCTACGTTTCCTGATTATTGATACACATTATTTTGTCACTTTAACACTCATAATGTCCTTTTTCTTAGCAAGTATGGTGGATATTGTTTACATTTGTTGTACTGCCTAGCTGGATCAACAACCCGCACACCATCATCTTATTTATGAATGGTCTCTTTGTTTTACTTCTATGGTCATCCTCACATGTTTTTTCTTAGGTTGAACCTTACCACCGACTTTCTTGGGACCCATGGTGTGATATAATAATTACTTTTATGTTAAAAAAAAAAAAAAAACAATGAAATTCTTTACAAAAGTTCAAGCACGATCATCACAAAGCAAGCTGTCTGGTAAACTGAAGCGGGGTTGCCTATACCACCAGGAACTACATGCTCCATCGACCCTATACGTGTACCAACAAAGTCGTAAGTCGAGGCAAAGGTCACAAGTCGATTCAAATTTTCCAACAAAATTGGGGTCATAATTAAAAAAATTCATAGGTATTCATAAGTCCAGGTTCCACTGTACTGTATTAGTTGGAGCATCTAATGTTTTCCTTGTAACACTTTATGTTCCTCATTCATATAAATACAAAGAGCAGGAGAAATGATCTCAAAGGTGTATGAAAACCCGACACCTGATTAAGTAACAGGTGAATGATTCATAGTCACCAAATACAGCAGAAATTACAGTGAATAGGAACATAAATGAATTCTGTACTGTATTTCTCTGAATTTGTCTTTGTATTTTTCTGCAACTAAATACCGTACAGTACTTTATGTGCATTTTTTATGCTGAATAATCTACATTTACCATCTCTCCACCCACCTTCCATGGCTGGGCCACCTCACTCAACTAAAACAAACCTAGGTACCTAATACTTCATGGTGGCAAAATACCTGCAAGAGGACTCACTTATGCAACAGCAAGAAAGGCCAAGAGTAATCATTGACTAAACCAACAAGAAAAGAAAGTTCTTACGATATTCTAGAAGTACAAACCCAGCTGAAAGTTTGGCAGTCACCTGAATGAGATGACACTCAAACCTCTGAATGTTGAGTAATATATGAACCATGCCAATATCAACTCGGCATAAATGTTTAGGCTAGGAGTTAAAGTTCTTAAATGTCCAGGTCCAACTCGAGAAAAGTCAGACCAGCTGAAGAATCAACAGACACTTGTGACTGTTGGTCCTCACAGTAAGTACTTAGGAATTTCTGTCAATGAAACAAAGTTAGAACAGACTAAAGAATACAAATGGTAGATTGGAAACTACCTATGTGAACACTCAAGCAGAAAATCCATGTGAGAATAAGTTTCAAGGAATGTCAATTCATGAAACAGTTTTCAATGTTTTTGGCTCTGTAGAAAGTGCCCTTCTGTAAAGACGAGTCTTTTTCTATCCCTGGATGATTTGCACAATAGTGCTCGCATCAAGTGGTTGTCAGAGTAGCCGAGTGTACTTTAAATATTTTGGTACAATCTCTCAAATTTTAACGTGGTTGGTTGTGTGTGATCTTTGATGTCAATGTGGTTATCAAATGATTTATGTTCAGCATGTACGTCGAATATGAAAGTTCCCCATATTTGTCTTGGTACTTCTATGGATGCTGGGAAAACCAATGGAGGCCACAAAATTTTGAGTCAGACTGACAACTGCTGATTTCCCTCATCACAAAATGATTAAGACTGCACTAATCTAGGCCAACAAATATCTTGACTATATATTTATTTGGTATTCTTTTTACTTTTGCATTTCTTACTTTTGAAATTGTTTAACATAAAACAGTATTGTAATTTTAATTTGTCTGGATAAATGTTCCCCCCCCCCCATTTCCATACTTTGTATATAAATTTACTACTGGGGGGTACCCAGCATTGCTAGGCCTGTCTGCCAATCTCTATCCATTCGTCTCCGTCTATTAATGTCTCCACCTATCCATCATCCATCCCCTTTCTATCCCTATATATCCATGTATTTGACCATCTATCCTTCCATGCAACCATTTACTGTGTGTGTGTGTGTGTCTGTCTGTCTCAGAAAATATAATTAGTGTGTGGGTAGTTGCCAAATTTTTTAATTTTACCGAGATCAGTGAATAAAGATACATAATGCTCTAAAAAAAGTTTTTTGAAAATATTTAGCTGTGTAGCCAGCGGGCAGTGCTAAAAATCGTTGTGGGGATCTGAATGTGACTGGCATGTTGTTCCTTTTTTAATTCTGGTGACCCCGACTCGCCTATGTTAATCCCTTAACCAGACCATTCTTTTTGCTAATTGTATCAGGCTAGCCCCAACTGTGTGGCATCCAATGTTGAACAGACATTCTTATAGTATATATTTAATAAAAAAAAAATTGCTATTGTCATGGTGACATTTATGATATCTTGAGATGAGGTTATCTCGAGATGATTTCGGGGCTTTAGTGTCCCCTGGCCCGGTCCTCAACCAGGCCTCCACCCCCAGAAAGCAGCACATGACAGCTGACTTAACTCCCAGGTAACTATTTACTGCTAGGTAACAGGGGCATCAGGGTGAAACAAACTCTACCATTGTTTCTCACCAGCGCCCGGCATCGAACCCGGGAGCACAGGATCACGCGTCCAGTGTTCTGTCCGCTCAGCCGCCGGCTCCCCCTATGATAGCTACACTTTGAAAGTTATTGATAGTTTTTAAGTACAGAAAGGGAATTTGTAATTCTAGAACTATTAATGATTCATTTTAAACAAGGAGGCTTGAAATTTCAAGTCCATACCCACTGCCTCTGAGACCATTACTTGAGTATATAGCTCCAGCATAGAACCATATCTTATAAAGCATAAACAAACATGAGAAAATTCAAAGGTTTGCAACAAAATTAGTACCAGAATTGAGAGACCTCAGGTATGAGGATAGGTCGAGAGAACTCGCCCTCAAAGGCGAGGAAAGGAGAGAACAGAGGGAGCTATACAGTAACTACATACAAGATCTTGAGGTGGAATAAGGTATTTATCAGGTGGAACGCACTAAGCTAGTATAACCATATAGCAACTAGAAGTGATATCAGGATGAGGATTTAGGATAGGACAGATGAATGGAATGGTGCTCAACCACTTGGACAGTGCAATTGAAGGCCGACCTACAAGAAACGAGATGGTCACTCTACCGTCCAGTCCAAGTGGTTGCGAGGGTGAGTTCTCTCAGCCTATCCTCACAGCTGACACCTCTCATTTCTGGCACTAGATAACATGGATAAAGGAAGTTTACAATATAAATTAAAGAGGTAGGGCAAGAGGATATCAGTCAAAGCTGGACATGCAACCGAGTCAGATGTAAGGAAGTTCTTGTTCCCTGTACATGTGGTTGGCAAGTGGAATGCACTGAAGAGGCTGTTCAAGCCAATTCCATCCACAACGTCAAACAGAATTATGATGAAAACAATGTTGAGAGATAATTAGCACACCATGTATAAACAGCTAGAAGGCAGGGCATAAAGAGTTAGACTTCACTCCCCTTAGTCACTGATAGGCACACTCCGGGCCTTTTATGTCCATAGTTATCTTTTGGATTGGTTATTTGAGCACTATTTTCCACCGAGAAGATTTTGAACTTTGCCTAAATTATCTGAAACTTTTCTGTATATTAGTAATACCATGTTAACTCAATTTTCCTAAATGATTATATACTTTATTTATTTTAAGACTTGACAAGTTGTTAGTTTTATGATTCACCTACAACACTTTGAATAATTAGCGACATTATGAAAAAAGTTATGCTATGGCATGTATCAATATAATGTAATATTGCATAACTAGTGCAGATTTTCTATGTAACTATTATTATTTAATTTTGTTTCCTGTAGATCAAGGAAATGTTAGGAAATTATATTCCATGTACAGCAGTTTAAATCAGGGCCAACTGTCACTATGTAAATTTCAATAGTTCAGTCATACTGTAAAACCTGATGTTAAAATATGTAAAATATCTACAAAACTAACCCCAATATGCTCCATTACAGAGCGATGTCCCAGGGAGCCAATATCCTGGTACAGTATAGTGTAAGAGTTCACATGGGTAAATTAGTGAAGATGCTCAAGTTGACTGAAACGTAGTCTTATTTCTTCACTTTCTGATGTGTGGTTTCATCATCAGGCTCAAATTCGTAAGCAGAAGATGCTAGAAGATAATGCTTCTACAGGTATGCCGGGATGCTTCAACAGGTATGCTGGGACACTTTTCTGTCATGGTAACACTCAATTTTTTTTTTCGAGGAAACAGCATCAAATACCTAGTAACAAGAATCAACAAAATACAGGAATTCTTGAAACCTGCAACTTCAAGAATAAGAAGTCATAGATTTAAACTAAGGAAACAAAGACGCTGAAAATATTAGAGAGTTCTATTTTGCAGAATGGTAGATAGTTGGAACTAGCTAGTGAGATAGCCGTGCATACCAGGAGGTCTGGTCAAAAACCTGGCCGCAGGAACACTGATCCCCAAAATCAACAGGTAGGTAGTCAACAGTCATGCCAAAACGGTCAGTAGCTTCAAAGCATCATATGACAAAGAGTACTGGGAAGGTGGGACACCATGAGCTTAGCTTTCATTCTGTAACTACACTTAGGTAGATATTTTGGTGTAAATGATATACTGTAGAAGTTCGCTAATCTGAAGCACGCCGATCCGGAAAAACGCCTTAATCCGGTCAAAATCATCTTCAGATAAAGTTATATTCCTATCCGGATGGAATGTCCATAGAATCCAGACTACCGGATATTTGTCCGCATCAGCGTATACAAATAGAAAGTTTTAAGCCTAAAAACTCTCCAAAACCAAGGGTCAACTTGCTGCAGAATATAACATGTGAACCTTTACCACAAAGATAAACAAGTGAAATGCCCAGCCTAACACTTATTGTACACCACCACCAGGAAAGGAGGGAGTCAGGCCTCTGGAATGCAAGCTGGGAGGCTTCAGGCAAGCTGGGAGGCTTCAGGCAAGCAGGGAGGCTGGAGTGGGTGTGGGTATCGGGGGTGGGGGTGATGGAGTGAATTGTGTACCAGAGGTGACTGGCATTAAGTCCAAGAGGGTGGCAGTCAGGGAGGGTTAGATGTCTCTCCGACCCTCATGACACAGTTGTTTAATCATTATATTTATTTTTTTTGCCTTTGAGAGCTAGTTATTAATATTAAAAACCACACCATAATATTTGATAAGTAATTGGTTATTTATTTATTTAAATATTTACAATAAAATAAAATGGGGTTGACACAAGGCGCATATTATGGTGTTATCGTACAGCAAGTGAGTGAGTATTATGTTGTCACTTGTGACATGGGTTAGGGGGATGATGGTGGAGGGAGGTATGGGTAGGGAGTGTCACCCACCACCTGACTGTGTGGCCACATGCCTGACTTCTCGTCCACCCATCCAAATCTGCCAAAACTCACCCACCCACCTGCCAACCACCAAGCCCATCTGCCTGCCATCAATCCATCCAGCCCACCAACCCACTTGCCTGCCTGCCCACTCACCTGCCACCCACCAAGCTAGTCTGACTGCCATCAACCCATCCAGCAACCCACTGGCCTACCCACCCACCTGCCTGCTGACTCCCTGCTAACCACCAATCCCATCTGCCTGTCATCTGCCCACCTACCAGCCAGGTAGCTAACCACCCACCCAGCCCCACACACTAAGTATAGTGTGTGGAAATTCAAATTATGTTGGTTCTCGTACAAACATTTCTGGAAATGTTTGTACGACATGTTTGCTTTTGGACTTCCGAGGTGAAATGTCCTTTGATCCGGAAGACCGGTTCATCTGGCCGGGGGTCCTTCCTATATAGTCCGAACTAGCGAGCTAATACAGTAAAGATAGGACCTTAACGTGTCACGATAAAGTTAATTCGTATGATTTTTTTCTTCAGTAAATTTGAACGCTGCCTGCTTTGTGTCTAGTTAAATATAATGTCAATTTATATAAATCTCCAATCAAATGATTGGTAAATACAGACATATAAACAAAGACAAAAGAGTACGACACTGCAGGTGGAATATGATAGTGCATGTTATGTCTCAAAGAAACAACAACTAAGGACAAGCCTTTATTACAGACATCAATCCTCTTGGTGAAGAAATTCATTTTCATAAGAGGATATACCAAAATGGCTTTTACAACCCTTCACAGTGGGGTTTTAATCTGCAGAGGTGCTGCTTGTGAATGAGCTCTTGCTCTGACCTGTGTCAAAATCACTTTTTAATCTGGCTCCACCCCAATGTAGTCTGGCAAAGGACAAAGCAATGTTGAAAGATCTTTAGCCTTGGGTTAATGTCATTTCTGTATTTTATGACAGGCACCTCCATACATTTCTGTTTGTGTATGCTACACATATCTGAACCTGCCCACTCTGATCTTGAGGTCATGGGACATCTTTCCTACATAGTGCATGCTGTATTTCTCTCAGGGAAGTTTGTAAACACCCACCTTGATGTCTCTGTTGTTGTTGATAGTAGTCCTAGTGATGCCCTTCATTATCTAGGTGGTGAGGTAGGTGACACCAACATTACTTGTTCTCAGCATCCAGTTGATGGTAGTAGCATTGTCACCTGCAGGTAGGATGATACACCTGACAGGTTCATTGTGTTCTCTAGCTTCATGAAGGATCTGTGTGGCCTTCTTTCTGCACTTGCAAATTAAGAGGAAATTTATGTCTGGTAAATAGATCAGTGATAAAATCACATTTATCTTCCAGGAACTCACTACTGCATATTCTGTAAGCCATGAAGAAAAAACCTACGAGACACTGACTTTCATCTTAAGTGTCATGATGGAAGCAAATGAAGTAGTCTTTGTTCTAGGCTTTCTGTAAGCACAAAATGTGAAAAGTAATTTTTCATCAGGAAAGTGTCAAGGAAGGGGGGGTTAGTCATCCGTCCCTTCCTCCAGGATAAACTGAATGGAAGGCTCAACAGCATTTAGGCTATTTTTTAAGTTCTGAAGATCATATCATCTAGGGGTAAATATCAGTATGTCGTCGACATAGCGCAGAGAGGTGACGATGATGAGCACGATGTCGTCGAATAGACCCACTTCCTGGGACTCCATAAATAAGTTGCCGAATACCACGCTGATCAGCAAACCCATGGCCATGCAATACATCTGCTTGTAGTAGATGTTGAATCTGAAGTAGTTAAAATGAATACATAGATCCTCTAAATCAACAAAAAATCATCACAGTTACTGGATATGGTAATGCCATGTCAGATGTTATCCACTCCCTCTGCAGCCTTAATTATAGCGTTTTTCCTGTTCAGACTCATGAATATGGAGGTTACACCAAAGTTAGCCAAATTCTTGGTCTTCAGGTTTGCCATCCTAATCCTGTTCAGTAAATTCCCAGATTGCTTAAGGTTAGCTGGTTAATAGACTTCAGCAACTTAGGTGTTTGGTGAATACACAGGCTAATCTGGGAGGTGTTACTGCCCATGCTTAAGTTGATGGGTATCCATGATGTTTATTCCCTTGTGGATATGGCAACATGGGCATCAAGGCAGGTGTTTACAATCCCATTTATTGGAGAAAGGAGGGGGAGGGGAGGGAGTGGTGTTTCAGCAAGCCTTGTGACCTCAAGGGCAAAGTGTAGCACAAGCATGCAAGACATGCACAACACAATCAAGGAGCTTTTACAATCACTTTGCCATTTGCCAAATTGCTTCTGGTAAGAGCCAGAGTAAAAGTCTGTGGGACATTGTCCAATGGAACCTCTTCTTCACTATCAACACTTCACCAGCTTATTGCTCAATCCCACCCTTCCTCTTGCCCATTGTGACACGGTATATGAACAATTTGTTTTGTATATCCACTCAGCCCTGAAAAATCTTGAGTAAAAGCTCTGCAATAAAGGTTCATCTTGAACTAGAGTTTCCTCAGCAATGTCAGCAATCCTACCCTTGGGCCAATGCACTTCATAGTTATTGTATTGAAAATACTGTCTTAGTACATGTAGAACAGGGAAATGGCCTTAGCATAACAGTCTATCTTTGAAAGAAGCAGCACCTGTACAGCTGCAAAACAAAAATTTGCTGCAAAAACTGTATTATATTTCTTCTTACCACTAAGGGATGGGAAAGCAAATGGAAGGACAAGAGGGAAGAACAGTATAGGAACAGGTCAAGTAGTCCTATAAATGAATACGATCAAAGTAAAATTATGTAAATAAATCCAAAATCAAAGTTATATGTGCCTTCAGAATTGATCCTCGCCTACAGATTGTGAATATATTGGAAGTGCTGCAGGTCCATGGAGCACTGCACTAACCGCAACTGTCTTGTGGGTTATTGCCTAACTAGGAACTCAACAATGTGCACTGCCTCTAACATTTTAAGATATACTGTACTCTTGTTATTTTAACATAAAGTAAACCTTTTTACATTCTAACACTATCACAAAATATATATTATTTGCCCTTTATT
The DNA here is from genome assembly GCA_020271785.1 of Procambarus virginalis. Classification (NCBI taxonomy): domain Eukaryota; kingdom Metazoa; phylum Arthropoda; class Malacostraca; order Decapoda; family Cambaridae; genus Procambarus; species Procambarus virginalis. The sequence continues at coordinate 34,061,011 of WNGS01164858.1, forward strand.
TACCAGTATACTGTACAAGTACAGTATATTTATTTGAAATTGGGAAGATTTGGATAGTTCATACAGTATACTGTATTCCAAAATGATAACTATTAACTACGTTCCTCATAATGGAGAGCTAGCACAACACAACATCCTACACCCTTGTCATGTACATACAACGCGAGTACAAGCATTCACTCCCTCTTAATAAACCGATTCCACCTAGTGTTTCCTGCAATGTCTTGTGTACTGTTCTCAACTCATGAGTTCACTCGCCCACAGTGTTTACCCATTTTCTGAACTTTACGCTCGTATTATATAAACTCAAATATACTCTAGCATTTGAATAACCAACAATTCATTCACCATGGCTAAACCATCTTTTTACATTTTTCAACCTTACAAGTTACCTTTGCCATTGTACTATTTTTCCATGACATTATCATGTACTTGTACTATTCTATCACATAATTCTTCTCAAGATGCTCATTTCTTCTGTACAAAATCTTCATTTTTCCTGCTCTTGCCACACATTGGTATAACATATGTGATAAGAGTGGGCAGTACCATTCATTTAAGCAGCTCTAGCCAACCACTCCTCCTACCCTTTTTCCATCATATATTTGACAGTATAGTAGCTTTAAAGGTAATAACAAGAATATTAAGATTTATAAATCTGCCGTACATCCCCACTTTGACTACTACTTTCACACAGCTCCAAAAGACCATATAATAGGGAAATGTTCAATTTAGGATGCCAGTTTTAATATTAGGTACTTCAAATACTTCACACGAGTTATGTTTAAGGTTGCAGAACTGACAGCTCTTCAAACAAGGCACTACTGTACATGCCCGATCTCAGTCAAGATATTGAACGAGTTGATAACTTGTATCCTGACCACCTTTTTGAGATGTCTATTATGGAACACGCAAAAAATTACAAATTCAAGCTTGCCAAGCCACAATGCAGAACAGACAAGAAATACATCTCTCAGAGAATAGTAAACCCAGGGAAGTGTTCCAGATGAAACTGCCAAAACATGAACAGTTCAATATTGAGAGCAAGATATTGAAACATTGAGGAAATTTAAGTATCATCTTAATTTGGACTAGTATGAAAATAGACAAATAGTATATCCCACAAGTAAACTAAAGACAAAATTACTGATTTATAATATTGGGGGGGAAAAAGAAAGCACCTTAAACGAATACCTCACATCAGTGTTCACACAAGAAGATCTCAAGAACATACCAGTTCCTGCGAGGAGGTTCGCTGCAGGAACTGAAAGAAAGTTGAGAAATACACTCATTATATGAAGAATACTTAGAGAATAATTTACAAATTACAGGATTAATTTTAAAGCACCAGAGATAGCTTAGATTCATTTAAAAATTATAATAGTATGTAGCTGACAAATTATGTATATAATGCAACAAAATTAGCTACTCAGAAGATCTTTGGCTTAAGGACTAGGGCAGGGAGACTAATAGCTAATATCACAATGATTAACCTCCCTATTCTGCAAGCTTAGAGATAATTTTCAGGGATGCCATTATCTTGCACGGAGAAGTACACAATCTTACCAAAGCATCACAATATGGATCTATGGAATACAAATCTTAGTCTAACAAACTTGCATACTTTTGTGGAAATAGTAAGTCCCCTGGCCAAAGCTTCCAGGATAAGAGGACATGGATAGGAGGCAGGACATGGATAGGAGGCAGGACATGGATAGGAGGCAGGACATGGATAGGAGGCAGGACATGGATAGGAGGCAGGACATGGATAGGAGGCAGGACATGGATAGGAGGCAGGACATGGATAGGAGGCAGGACATGGATAGGAAGTCAGTGTGTCAATGAGATGCATTTAACATGAAAGATTATGAACCAGTATCATAATGCCAATGAGTATTAGAAAACAATTAAATAAAACACAGTATGGCCTATTTAGTCCCAACAGGTCAACTTTGAAATCAAAGTGAGAATTAAACGAGTCAAAAAACTAGAAAATGGCTGGCAACAGCTATCAAGAGAAAAAAAATAAAAACAATTTAAAAACTCCATTAGCTTTTAACTCATGCCACACAGGCCAACCATCATGCCTATACCACCAGGAGGTAATTACAAATTTCTTAGTTAATTTGTATACAATACTGTACAGCACTTATAAAATGAAATTATATATTGCATATTACAGTAAAAGAACCTTGTAATAATGAAGTCATCGCAGTACAGCATAAACACTCATTATATTCCCTCTCCCTGGAAGACCAAGGTGCCAAACATAACCATTGTATAAACAATAAGGGAAACTAACCACAAAATATAAACTAGAAGAAATAAAAATTAGAGTAAATAAAAATATTACTAATTAAAATAAAAAATAAAAAATATTACTAATTAAAAAAAATTGGTAATACACTAATGATAATTTATGGTAAAGTCAAAAGTGACAATGATATTTAGGCCTTACAAAGAGATCTACATGAACTCCACAAATGATTGGATGACTGGCATTTTTTTTTTAATTAATCAAAAATTGCTAGACCCTGCATGTGGGGCATAACAATACAGTACATGACAACCACCAAATCAACAACATTAGCTTGTAGCAAATTGATGATGAAAAGGACGTTTAAGTCAGAATCCATCAATCACTTAAAGTTGTAAAACAAGTGGAACCTGCAGTAAAAATATGCAATTCAAATCCTAGATATAATCAAACTAAATTTTGACTTTAAGGAAAAGAAGGTAGTTGTACAACTGTATAAATCACTGGTGTGCATAAACCTGGATTATTGTATCTAAGCATGGAGACCTCGTCTCAACGACATATCTGTGTTGGAAAAAGCTCAAAGCTAGGCAACTAAAATCATTTGTGAACTAAGTCAACTCTCATACCAGGAACGGTTGAGAGCCACAGGGCCAACACTGCAAACCAGATAAGACAGGGCTGACTTCATTGAAACTTAAAAAAAAAATGGACAACTTGGAGAATACTGATTCAGACCATTTCTTTAAAAGGTCAGGTGTAACATGAACAATGAGCAATGATTTCAAGTTCAGCAAGTTACAATGCAAGACAGAAAACAGATGTTTTTCACCCATACAGTTATAAACCCATGGAATCGCCTACCCACCAAAGCCGTAAATGCCAAAATGCTGCCAAATTTCAAAATTCAGCTGGACAGAATCAAGACAAACTGAGGAACCTTAGACAAACTACCAGCTTTTTGGTCATTATTGAGGCCACTAAATTTAACCCTCAGGTAAAATAATTGTATAGTAAAAATTAAAGTGGCAATAATTAGGCTTCTGTTATAAACTGACCAGCAACCAAGCCAACTATAACACTACAAGAATTAAATATCGCATTCACTATGACTATTAAAAGTAGCAGATATAGCTTCTCCTATAGTCGGAGATAGGAAGCCTGTTAAGCTTGTGAAGGTTTCCCCCTTAATCAACCACTGTTTACCTTCCCCAGGATGCAACCCAAAACAAGTTGCCTAACTCCAAGTACCTGCTTACTGCTACATGAAGCATCAAGTGAAAGTAAATGTTGCCCAAACTCATCTGATATGTTGCAGAAATTTAATCCGAGACCATTCTGCTGTGACTAATTGTGCTTACCTTCAGATAGACACACACTCTTAACATTAGCATTAAAATGATGGAAAGTTCCTTGACCTATACATAGACAAGAGACTAAATGTCAGCACCCAAATACAGCACACGGCCAAAAATGTCTCAAAAACTGTCTGGATACTCTCTAAAACCAGATATTGTTTCCCAATCTGCTCTCCTTTCACTATACTACTCACTAATTTACCCCTGTATAACACACAGTATCTGTGTATGGGGATCAACCACTGCAAATTACCTTCAGCCCATCATCACCCAGCAAAAATCAACTATCAGAATTATAATGAACTCTGCCTTCAGACAACACACAGCCCATCTGTGCATGCTGAACATGCACTCGTCCACACACATTCTCCTGTACTATTTACATGTACAAAACCTTGTTCCTAAATGCTAATCACAAGCTGAAACTCTTCCTTGATAGATGTATTAGAACCTATGAGTACCACACCAGGAATAAATCTCTATTTGAAATCCCTAGAAAGGACTAAATCTGTGCAAACACTCCATGCAAATAAAAGGACCCAGTCTATGGAACTCGCTCCCTAATTAAAATTGTTGAATCAATGCTTTATTCAAAAGTAAAACCAAAAAGTACCTAATTTCATCCTCATAGTTTCCAACCTTGTGCTTCAAACTCACCATCTTGTGCTACCCATTCACAGAATGTTAATACTTAAGATGTGCAACTTCACCAGTATAATCAATACCATCAATTTATATTTAGTAATTATGTTGAAATATAATTTTGCTACACTGTTCTGTACTTTTAAATATTCTAACTATCCGTTAGATTAAGGAGCTGCCAAAACACTAGGCATATTGGTGGTTTTGCAAAAATGTAAAAACACCAATGTTATGTACTCTCACAACCCAATGTACCTTCTTGTATATAAGATACACTTTACGTATAAATATATCACCGAGCCACAAGGTCTTTATTTTTTCTGCATTTATTTTTGCCAGTTATTTGAATCATTTAGTTTTTGTGTGTGCTTTTTATGTATTAATTTTTGTAACTATTCATTCCTCGGCTCTGGTCTGCACAATGTTCATTTCATTCCTCTCATTTTTCTGCTGCTTACAAGTCCACGCTGCCAACCACTTCCAGCCAACAAAGGAGCTATGAGCATTCGGTGTCCTATCTCACATGCGAACCAAGAGGCCACTCCCCTTCCTTCTAAGGGTCCTTCCTCCACTCTTGACATCTTCAGAGCTACCTTCTGGCATCTGCACAGGACTCAAGAATAATTCCCCCCCCCCCTTCCCATCCCTCCTATTCGTGCTTTTTCCACCTAATTTTCAGTATTCTATGTAACATTTAAGTCTTAACATATGTGACATTCAACAAGATGCTCACAGTTTTGAATGTTAACAAGCTAGACATATTACTTTGTGTAATCTAGCAGTTTTTTTCTTGTAATATGAGAAAGGTAGCTTTCTTTTGAGGAATTTGGCATTACTTTGCTTTACTTTGCAACAGCATGTTAGGGGCATCATCTCTATACTCCTTTAACATGGGAATTCTACTCTGGTTCCTCTGCCCCCCCCCCCCCTCCCTTTCATTCCTTGACCCTACCTTTGTAAATATAAACCTTCTTCAGAAGTCCTTCACTCGACTGCCACTTCATCAGCTAGCACTCTCAAATTGCTACTTCTCAGCATGACACCACACCACTACACTCTGGTTCTCCATGAGAGGAGGGCACTTTTTTTGCTCTCTGTACAGAGTTCAACAAAATGAGAAGACTAAATTTACTCCCTTGTTTCTAGTTTAATTTTGTTTCCTTTATTTCCTGTAGTACACTTATGTGATGTGTGTTAGAAAACATTTTTGTTAAATATGCAAGAGAATCATTCTTCGTTGGCACAGCCCCACATCCCACATTCTTTGTGGCTTTGATTGTCATTACTTTACAGATGGGCCAGCATGCATTTTTACATTCATTGTCTCCTCCTTTCAGGACCCCTAAACACTTGTGCAGCTTCTAGACACCTAGACTTCTGTTTAATCTGTTAGTTGCTCGACTAGTACCAACTATGCCTCCAGCCAGCTCTGGTGCTCTGCTAGCACCAATTACCTTCATCAAGCTTTGCTGGTCTTCTTTCAGCAGAGTATCTACAACTTTGACTGCTCACGGATGTGTAGTCAACTAGCACTCGGTTATGTATTTTTATCCTTTTCAGCAGTGCTTACATTTACTTATTTTTCTGTTCTACATAACAGTGTGTTCAAAGTGTATAATTAAAATTTTGTTGTGTTACCAGACTGGTCACTCATTTAAGCCTTCAGTCTCTCTCAAGCCTTTCTCACCATGTTCAGCTTTGCCCCCTGCTATAAGCTAATTTCAGGTGTTCATTCTTTAGGCAAATTGTGCATGAATCTCTAGGTTTCTTCACTTTTTACTGCCTTCAATTCAGAGTTCTAGTGATTCCTTGCACTCAAAAATTCCTTTTGAATTGTTTTCCATTCTTCACCTAACTCCTTGCTCTCTTCATGCACTTTCCCCATGCTTTGCCTTAGGTTTCCTTCTCAGACATTTTTACCCACTTTATCCGAGAGCCACAATCTTTCTAATGGCCTCAATGAGGACAGGAAGCCACCAGCGGTACATCGAGGGTCCCATTTGTCCTGTTTCTGTCCAGCTGGATCTTGAAATTCAGTAGCATTTTGGCATTTACGGCATCGGCGGTAGGAGATTCCATGGGTTTATAACTATGGGTGAAAAGGCATTTCCTGTTTTCCATCCTGCACTGTGGCTTATTGAGCTTGAAATTGTTAATCCTTATTCATGTTACATGTGACCTGAAGTGGTCTGAATCAATATCCTCCAAATTGTTCAGCATTTTAAAAGTTTCAATGAGGTCAGCCCTGTTGTGTCTGGTTTGCAATGTTGCTGGCCCTGTGGCCCTCATCAATTTCTTGTACGAAAATCAACTTTGTTCAGGAATGTTTTTAGTTGCCCAACAATGAACTTTCTCCGAAACAGATGCATCTTTCTGAAGATGAGGTCTCCATGCTTGGATACAATAATAAAGGTGTGCATGCACCAGAGATTTACACAGTTGTACAGTACAATTATCTTCTTTTCCTTTAATTCAAAATTTTATTTAATTGTTGCAGCACTTCTTGCCCCAGTTGTGTAGTTTCTCTTCACCTTTCCTAGGGCTTCAGCAGACTTATCAGTTTCTGTATTTCAGCATTTTGCATCTTGCCTGCCAGTCCTGCCACATGCCCACTTCATACACCCATACAAACTGAAACTTTGCTCAGCCATGGCCATTTTCTTTCCTACAGTACTTATTGTCCTTACTGAGAGGTGGATGGTACCTTGGAAGATAGAATTCCCCTTCAATTACTGTACATCTTCTCGTCCCCATGTTTTGCTGATGCAAATGATAATGGGATTCTCAGCCTCAATGTAGCACACACAGCAGCAAATTATTTACTAAGCTTCTAGCTTTTCTGTAGAAGCAATTTAATCTACATGCAATAGAGGAATTTGGAAAAAATTGGAAGGGGGAGTCACCTTCCGCTATATCAGGCAGTGATGACGTTTCTGGGGTATTCTCTCTCCTACATTTTGTAGGCATACCACGTGTTGTGGTTTATTACTTGTTTGTCTTTTAAAGAATCTGTCTAAAAAACTTGTTTTTGCCTATGTTTTAACAGTTGTCTGTAGTGAGATACTGTATCACATTGTCATTAAAAAGGTTAATACAATGGCTTGCTACAGCTTTATCTGGAAGTCTTTTCAGAAATACTTCGCAGTTCTTCCCGTACTGAACACATTTTCCTAGCTAAATCAACCGCGTGCATGCAATCTTCACGTTTACAAATTTTTCTTTTTTCTTCTATCGTCATCCTCAACTATTGAGGATGCCATGGGTATCACACCATGGGAACCATGGCGTGATATATAATAGGAACTTTTATGTTAAGAAAAAATATGAAATTTCAGGCGAATTCAAGAGAGATTATCACTAGGCAGCATATAAGCATAAATTGATGTTACCGTCTCAGACAAGTATGAAGGAGCATCATACTCTGAAGTGAACATCGTACCCCAGGGTCTATTTTCTGATGAAATTTTTGTCGTACTGTACATGGAAAATTTTGTATAAAGATGCGATCATACACCAAGGTTCTACTGTACTCAGACATAGATAAAGCACTCAAGAGAGTGCAAAAGACTGTAAATCTTTACATAATACACACAAATACATTAGTGTTGGTTTTATCCAGAGTTATATCTGAGAAAACATAATAACATGTATCTTATTATACTGCTACTGTTGCATTATTAGCATACTTGTAAGCATGTTTGTTAAATCAATAAAATTTACTTTTTTATACGTACAAAGGGTTACTTAACTATGTTGCCGCTTAGTCATTTTCTATGTTGACTCCTGGAACCTATAATTTACTTGTGGCATTGCACTAGCTCATTTAAATCATTCTTTTAACCAATGCACTGTGCATAGTGTCTTAAAGCACATAAGTGGTGTGAAATGTTTTAGAATTCAGCAATATTTGAAAGTGTTTTACACTGATTTTAAATTAAAATGATTGAATTTGCCAATATGTTGACATTGTTCTCTTTTAATTTTCAGGTAATGTTAGTAATTCATTAAGAACTGTATCATGAATGTGTCACATGAAACAGGTGCGCATTGCCGGGGTTACTACTTGGACATCGGCTGTTTACCAGTTTTTTTGCAGTTAATGATTACAGTAGTCTTATTTATTTGTTTATGCACAAGTTATACAGCTTGTGATTTGTGTATAAATGTTGAGGAAACAGGAACAGTAGAGGATGTACTTAGCAAAGTTGAATGACTTAAGACACCACTAATGAAGAGAAAACACTTTGCCCATAATAGTGTAATCATGAGAACAGGGCCGGCCAACCAATCACCTAAAGTCTATAATGCTAAAGTTTGTCTAGTGGATTAAACAACTTCTGTAACTGATATGTTAAATATGGATAGTAGACAGAAACTATACTTACAATTGTGTGATGAGGTGGTGTAGCAGGTGCAGCAAGGTGTGGAGGAGAACCATAGTATGGAGAGCTTGGAGATACAGGAGGAGATGGGTATGGCCAATAGAACATAGTTGGATATGCTACTCCTGGGTATGTGGGTAGACGGGGAGTAACAGCACCAACAGCATTCAAAACTGGAGGAGCAGGCCCCATGGAAATGCGCCAAAAGGGGGTGCAATCACAGTGCCTCCTGTAGGGGGTAGGGGATCAAGGATGGTCCTAGAAAATACTGGCACTCAAGGCCATGTCAATTACTGCATGATTGACAGCATCAGTTTGTTATTTATAACAGAGATGATATTTATGCCAAAAGTGGATTTCATCAAAGTATAATATCCGTAGAAAGTATTTAAAAATAAACCTTGATGAAATCACATACCTGATAAATGTATCGGTCATATTACAAATGCCAAACCTAGACTGTCATACTGCAGAATAATAATATGATTACATACACGCACGCACTCTTCCACACACAAGTAGAGCTCATAAGCCCAAAAACTCACTGTTTCAGACATGAACTGCACATTAAGAGACATTTTACCATCACTAAATAGTGGAAAATAATGAACATGATAAAAAATATAGGATAAAGTAAATGTGTAATGGTTGGCATGAGGATCCTTCAGCTTGTCGTAACTAAATTGAATTTTGACCATTTTCAGTCACACAATGAAAGTATTCATACATATAATCAAAAATGGAAATAAAGACATAACAAGACTGACACCATCTATATAAAGGCAGGCAACGTTCCTAAAACATTTCTTGATAATGTGATTTGCATAAAAATTTTTGTTATTAATATATTTAATGTAATTTGATACAACACAGTGCCTGCCTTTAAAATACTGCAGCTTCAAACTACAACAACCACCACCACCACTATAATACCACATGCAACCACTACCACCACCAAACCATACATTACCATTCCACCACATTTAAAGACGTGCACAAACACCAATTATTATATCTACCACAAGCCCCATCACCAAAGCCACCACCATACACCACCACCATACTACACTATACCACAGCTACTTAATACCACTACAACACCAGAATGCAGCCTGCAACCACAAAAGGTGTAAAGCTCTTGCCTACCTTGTTACCTTAATCTGCCAGGCCCACGAGCCTCTTATGAGAGAGTGGCTCTGTTTGACATAGAAGATGAGAGGTGACCCATACACCGGAACCAGAAAACCACTGGGAATATCTTAACAGACTTTATTGGTCTTAGCAGAGTAATATTGGCGTACACACCAAAGTCCAGGTAAGTCAAATTATCATCTGGAACATTTTCTTGGCTGACTTTCAGTCAGATATCACACTTAAATGTACTAGTCTGGTAGATACCAGATTCAAAATGAAACAATAAAAGTCATATAAGCCTTGAAAATGTTCAATAACTGAACTAATATGAAGCTATAACAATAGAGAAAAACTACTGAATGTACACACACAATAACAATAGTGCAGATATCACACTTAGTGGAATGTATTACAGAAGTGTTAAGAGGACCTTGTTGCCCCCCGCATCTGGCCCCTCAACAGCCCAGCCAGAGGGCACATGACCACAAAACTCCACAAGTTTGAGTTATCATATTTAACATGGTTATTACACACTAATTTTATTATCCACCAGGGTACATCTAGAATGATTTAAGATACCTGCTAGCACAAAAGTTCTTTATGTAATCAAATTATTTTAGCTCGTCTTTTAAAATTTTGTGGTCAGCACCTAAGTCCTACCAAAAACCCAATAAAGGGCTCACTGCACATATTCCCATTGGGGTGGATTTATCTACCACCACACCACCACCACCACCACACTGCAGCCAACCATCTGCTCTGGTGCACACGGCTGCTTATATCTAACCTATGTGCTTTCTAGTTTATTATTAAATGTTTAACTTACAGCTAAAATTACTAAGTCTATAACAGTCAAGTGTGAGCAAGAAATAGGCCAAAGTAGATGAGGTACCTACCAGGATGAAATATATGCAGCCATGTACACAACAGCCAAATCAATCTTATCTCACATACATACACACACCCACATACTGTACTGTGNGTTAACCAGTACAGCAATAAACACAATAAAGTAAGTAAATAGACACAAACGAGTTAACAGAGATGTCAGGGTGCAGTAATACATGTTCCCAGTGTAAGTGTAGCGTTGGACCGAGATCATCTCAACATACCCAATATGTGGTTTGCAAGTTGATTTTCCTATGGTACTTGTCTTAAGATCTCGTCAGCCTTGTATGAGGCAATAACAACAAGGGAACTGAAGGTAAAGGTCACAGTCACTGTTACTGCAACACCCTACCAGCGAGCATCAGAAATATTACAGGAACAACCGTGGACATCTTCAAGAGGAAACTAGATTGTTTCCTTCAAGGAGTGCCGGACCAACCGGGCTGTGGTGGGTATGTGGGCCTGCGGGCCGCTCCAAACAACAGCCTGGTGGACCAAACTCTCACAAGTCAAGCTGGCCTCGGGCCGGGCTTGGGAGTAGAACTCCCAGAGCCCCATCAACCAGGTAACAATTTGCAATGACAAACACCGGATTCTTAGTAGTAGCACCGAAAATAATGAAATTGATGAGAAAATTATGAAACAGATGGGAAAAATTATGTAATTAATGAGGAAGAAATTTATAAGAATAATGATGAAACAGTTGAGGAGACTATTGAAGAAAATGGAGTTTTCTTCAATAGTATATTGAAGAATGAAGAATAATGAAGAATCTTTGGATGAAATAAAGAGGACATTAACCTTGCAACTCAAGACATAATAATGAGGGAATTGTTAGGTCACAGGGCAATGAAAGAGTTGCAGGAGGACAGAAGGTTTAATGAGACAATTCATGGGCCTAAAAAATAATTTGATAATACACACACAGGCGGGCTTCCCAGAACCGACCAGGAGAACCCAGGGGGTGGCGGGGGGTATTGATGCAGGTGCTCAGGAGAGGGATAGGCAAAGATGAAAAACCTCATTATAAGAAACTTTGCAAGATAAGAAGCAAGAATGACCTTGATCTCATTGAGGAAAAGATTGAGAAACTGTTAGGCAAGGTAATGGAATTAAATTTATTAAAAGTTGAGAGGATAGGTAGGCCTGAAGCAAATATAGTACGAATAACCATTGCAAATTTTGAGCACAAAAGGCTGATATTAAGTAGGACATGACTAATACAAAAATGCAAAGTTAAAGATCAGGAGAGGGCAGGTGATCCCGATAGTAGAACGAGGAGAGGACATAGTCCGTCACCCAGCCAGGGCAAACTAACTCTCTGTATCTTGAATGTCAAACAGGAGCAGAACCAGAGCGACAATGAACAGAAGAGGAATGTGCTAAACACAGGAACAATCTCTCAGCCCCTTCCCCCCAGGAACTCTGTCAGGGGTTTAACTTTTTCTACACAAATGCCAGAAGCCTAGTAAATAAATTTGACTCATTATGTGTGTCTGTCGAAGCTGAAAATTCCTACATCTTTGGCCTCAGTGAAACAATTGGACGAGAGGACATAATTGAAGATGAATTCCATCTCCCGAGATACCACCCACCTTCCAGAAAGGACAGAACAACAAGAGCAGATGGGGTAATGCTGTACGTGAAAGAGGACCTGGATGCAACCAATAATGAGGAACTAAACACTATGGCTTTGCTACAGTTATCCTCATTCATATGTTCATATGGTCTTATGAATGGTTGAGGGCCACAGGGCTAACAACAGTATGTCAGACCAATCCTGGAATATGCAACTGCAGCCTAGAGTCCATACCTAGTTAAACACAAGACAAAGCTAGAGAAGAGTAGAACATATAAGAGAGAGGAACAGGCAGATAGAACGACTGCAGGATTACGGAGGGGAGGAAGAGATCCACAAGACTGGAATACAGGTCATCAACATGCACACAGGTACTACACCACACAACACCCATACTACTACCAACACTGGACGAACCACTACCAAAACAGCACACCCTGGACCAGGGTGGAAAGAGGGAAGAACTACCAAAGCCCACCAGAAGTGACATGCAATATGGGAAATCATTCATATTTGCAAACATACAAGGCCTAAAGTCAGAATCAAGAAATAAAGTTAAGTTCATCAATGGCCTTCTAATAGAATCGAACTCAATATTTGGTGCATTTACAGAAACCTCGAAAGACTATGTGGATAATGAAATATAGATCCCAAATTATAATCTGTATAGATGTGATGTGATACAATAATTAGGTCAAGTGGAGGAGTAGGTCTGTATATTAAAGAGGAACTGGCATGCACAGAGCTCCTGAACTCGACCAAAGAGGTGATAGAGGTACTTGGAACCAAGGTAGAAAAATCTAAATCTAATTATTATTCTAATATAGAAACTGCCAGATACGACAGTTGAGAAATTCACGGAGCAGATACACAAAATAGAAACTATTCTTGATAACCTAGCAAACCCAGTACCAGATATTATCTTTCTTGGAGACTTCAATCTATCCAGTTTAAAATGGAGAATAGTAAACAATAACATTGTAGCAGGAAATCAACCTGGAAATAACCAACCACAGGTCAGAGAACTACTGAGATTCTGTGACAACTTTTTGCTCAATCAGCAGATTACAGAACCAACTAGGAACGAAAACAAGCTGGACCTGATATTCACAAACAATGATGAGCTAATCAGAGATATTACAATCTCAAACACTACATGCTCGGACCACAAGATCATTGAAGTGTAAACAGAAACTACTACCATTAATAGTAGGCCCGAGAGAAACAACAATCGAGAAGGGTTATTCAGTAAATTCAGTTTTAATAATAAAAGGATATACTGGGAGAAAATAAACAGGGACCTTACAAACATTCAATAGGAAACTGTTCTAAGTAATAACAATCCTACACAAAGAATAGAAAAACTGACTTCTGAAGCATATGAAGTCTGTCTGAGACATGTGCCTTCGAGAAAAGCCAGAAAGAGATCCAACATAGAAAGAGAATGCAGACAACAATACAAAAGAAGAAAAAAATCCTTCATGTAGAGCTTCTTAAAGTTAGCAATGCTGACAAAGTTAGCAAATTAACTTGCTGGTCCATGGGTTGGAGGAGTGGTGGTGTTTGGAGGAAGAAACTTGATGGTGATGAACTGATTCTCAAGGAACAGATCATCTTGCAGTTGTGGAGGATGCGCAGGTGCATTATCGAGCTCAAGCAAGGCCTTGAGTGGTAACTGCTTCTTGACGAGATAATTCCTCACTGTGGGGCCGAAAACGTCACTTACCCATTCACTGAAGAAGATCCACGTGACCCTGGACTTCTTGTTCGACCTCCACATCACATTCAGCCGTGTATTGTGCACCTTAAACGAATCGAACACTCGTGGATATTCAGAGTGGTGGACAAGCAGCGGCTTGACCTTGCAATCGCCACTTGCATTGGTGCAGAGCACGAGGGTAAGGCGATCCTTCATCAGTTTGTGGCCAGGCATTGATTGTTCCTCTTGCGTGATGTAGGTCCTCTTTGTCAGTTTTTTCCAAAACAGCCCAGTCTCGTCACAATTGAAAATTTGTTGGGGCAGGAACTGCTCCCAATCAACAAATTCCTGGAACTCTGGCACAAAAGCCTCGGTAGCAGCTTTATCAGAGCTGGCAGCCTTTCCATGTCGCACAACATTGTGTATACCGCTCCTTTTCTTAAAGTTCTTGCAACAGCTACGGCTTGCCTTAAATACCGCCTCATCTTCAGACGATGCACCTGGTATCTTCCTGACATGGTCCACATACAGCATCCTAGCCTTAGCTCAAATGATAGCTTCAGAGACACTATCGCCATGTAATTGACGTTCATTCATCCACACCAGCAGTAGCCATTTCACATCATGTAGGAGTTTTGGACGTTTGCTGGTAACCTTGGTAACTCCTTTAGCCACGTCAAGCGTCTTAAATTTATCCTTCCCCTTCAAAATGGTGGAAATTGTTGAGGGGAGCCCTGCCATACTCCCTGGTGAGATCAGCCACACGAACACCACGCTCATGCTTTGCTATAATTTCCTTCTTTACTTCCACAGTGATTGCCTCTTTCTTCCCCTTGCCAACACTTTCTTTCACATCCTGCTTCTTGGACGACATCGTGCATTCAGAATTGTAGTCACGAAACCACAAAAAAGCCAACGATATCACAATTATATGAGGAGCGATGCAGAGGGATACTGGTTGTGCGCGACACCAATACAACACTGTCGTCAGTGGCGGTCGGGAATGTGCTGGAAGCAGCACGACCCCACCATGTGGTGTTGACTATACTCAAACGAGCATTCACCATACAAGACGAATTGTCGCCGATTGGGTCTGTTCGTTCATTATTTGTTGGGTAGACTGCTCCATTATCGAGACGTAAATGAAAAATACAAAACATATGGAACACATTTGAAACAAAGAAAGATTGTTATAATGGAGCAGCCTACCCGTCAAACACTGAACGAACCTTTATGGCATTTGTCCATTTTCCAAATTGTTTCAACTGTTTATTTTATTTTTCGTTTTTTTTTTTTTATTTAAGAAACATGGAGCAGCCATGTTTCATGATCACCACCACAAACAAACTTTGTGGTGGTGATCAAGATATCCGTATATACGAGACTTGGCTGCTTCCCAGTGATTGGCAGCACCGCTGCCTGTGCAGCACTGAAGTCCCAATTAAAGCTGGTTAAAAAATGATATATGTTATAATATTACATAACAGTGGATAATTTTCCACAATTCCTTCCTTTGTTGGTTTACATCCATGACTGTACTTTTTTAATTCATTAATTTCAGTATTATTTATTGTGTGTGTGGGGGGGGGGAATCTGAATAGATGAAGATAGTATTGTCAGAAAACAGTATAGGTTTAAGAATATTAGAAATATTTGGCAAATCATTGATGTATATAAGCAACAGGAGAGGTCCAAAGATACTACTCTGTGGCACTCCTACTGTTAATGGTAGAGTAGGAAAGGTTATGTCATTGATTGCTACAATTGATGTCTGTCACTAAGATAGGATCGAATATAGTATACCTTCTTGTATATATATATAAATAAATAAATAAATCAGAGCAAGGCCTCGGATTCCATAGTGGTGAAGTTAAAGTAAGAGGTAGTTATGGTTTACAGTACACCTTTCTCAGGTCAATGAAGAGGCCAATTGGGAACTCATTTTTGTCAAGGGCTGTGTAGATTTTATTAAGCAGATTAATAATGACATCATTGGTACTCTTTGTTGGAACGGAAGCCAAACAGGCAAGGGCTTAATGTTTTCAGTTTACAAGGTTGGAATAGAACCGTTTGTAAATATTTTCAAATATTTTTTATAGTACTGTATTGATATTGGTCTGTAATTGTTTATATCAGCTGTCTTGCCTCCTTCATGAACTGTCATTACTCTTGCTTTTTTTAAGGATATCAGGAAAAGTATGACACTAGAGATTTCTTGAATAGCAAAGCTATGGGTAGTGCACGGACAGGAACGACACATGCCATAGATGGTATTTCACTAATGTTCCCCATGTTTTTTCATATTCATATTTCTTTCATAGTTTTTTTGGATGATCTGCATTCCTGGGAAGCTAAGTTTAGTGCCCTTTTATATATCTTATAATCAGTTATGTTTATCATGGATTTATACGTTCTCCAGAGGTTCCGCTTAGTTATCAATGCTCATTTTACTACCTGTATCATCCATCTAGTTCCCTTTCTTTTTTGGGCACATTTCTTAACAAGTTCAGTGATGACCTTGAAATTTTCCCATGATGCTTCCATGCCATGTTCACCTAATAGTTGTAATGGGCCAGCCATAGGCTTAACCAAAATCCATGCAAAAAAAAAATCAGTTTCCTCCAGATGGTGTTTTGCAGTTCCTCTCTCATTCCTTGATAATCTCCTCGATAATCTTGAAATCCATTAACATGAACCTTTATGTGGGTTTCTATATTTGTAGTCTATCTTAAAATATGATCATCACATGAGTGGGTTAGCTTTTTCCCCCACCTGAATTTGATCACTCATGCCTTCTTTTGATGTTAGCACAAGAACTAGAATGTTGTTACCTGGTGTGGGCTCTACCACATGCTGTTTGAGAAAGGATGAACCAGGTATAGAAATTGTTCTGCTTGTGATGTTAGATTTAATCAATCTATGGTCTCATGGTTAAATGCACCCATTATTAATGTTTGGGTTTCTGATGCTGCATTGATCACATTATGCACATTAACAACTAACTGCTGTTGTGTCAGCTCGGTATTATACTCCCACTGTCATTTTGCTACCATCTTGAGCAAGTACGATACACCATAAAGGCTCTAAGTAGCCCATGGTATTCAGTTCCTCATTGGTGGTTGCATCCAGGTCTTTTTTTTTTACATATAGCATTACCCCACCTGTTCTTGATGATCTGTCCTTTCTGAAAGGTGGATGGTCTCCTGGGAGATAGAATTATCCTTCTATGATGTGTCTCGTCCCCGTGTTTCATTGATGCCAATGATGTCGGGATTCTCAGCCTCAGCATATGCACACAATGCATCAAATTTATTTACTAGATTTCTGGCATTTGTTCAGAAACAATTTAAGCCCCTATGTTGATCCTGGGATCCTGAGAGATTGCTCTTGTATTTAGCACATTACAATTCTGTACATTGTCACTCTGGTTCTGAACCCGTTTGACATCCGAGATATATAGAGTTGGTTCTGCCTGGCTAAGTGAACAATTATGTCCTCTCCTGCTTCTACTATCTTGATTACCTGCCCTCCTGCTTTGCATTTTTGTATTGGTCTGCATTTCTTAACTCCTTCAGTTTGCCTCTTAGCACCCTGTCATTTCTTTGCTGTTCAATTGTGTGACGATATCAACATCATTGCTAGAGTGATGAGTGGCGATATCGACGCCATCTATAGACCTGCACTCCAACTTCAAGGCATTAGGTGTGATGAGGACAATGCCATCTGTTGCCAGAGGTGTGGCAAGTTCAGCGCCATCTGTGAAAGGCTCCTGTTCGTACCTCGGTTAGGTGGTGAGGTTGTGATGAAGATCTCTGGCGAGTGAAGGAATAATATGAGTGATAAGAATGAGGAACGCCCTCTAGATTGTACATCCGATTATGTATACAGTTCCCCGGTGAAAGGCTGGAACCTGGAGAAATCCTATGTTCTCCTTGTATACTTTGGCTAATGACTTATGTCCACAGAGGTGACGTGGAGGGTCTATTGCGCTTTGGAAATCAGTTCACCTTGGGCAGTCCAGAACTCCTGACTTGTCCCTGTGAGGACAAGTGGCCGTCGTCGTAGTAGACATTATGTTGGCTGTGATACTGTGTAGTGTAAATGTGTGAACCAACGGTCTCAGGATATAGCCAAGAGGAGTTACAAGATGACAGTACTGGCCATCTGTTGAGAAGTTCTACAAGTGTGTAGCCAGCCGTTTGCCAGTGTGTTAGTGGAGACCCCCTGTCAGTGTAATTACCTAAGTGTAATTACTTAAGTGTAGTTACAGGATGAGAGCTACGCTCGTGGTGTCCCGTTTTCCCAGCACTCTTTGTCACATAGCACTTTGAAATTACTGACGGTTTTGACCACCACCTTCTCAGGTGGTGGTCAAAACTGGTGGCCTGGTGGTGGCCAGGTCTCAGGAATTCTTCCCTATCAATTTTATCGATTCTTGTTACTATTTTGTATGTAGTGATCACATTGCCTTTTTTTCTTCTATCTTCTAGTTTTTGCATATTTAATGCCTCTAACCTCTCCTTGTAGCTTCAGTTCTGGGAGCCACTTGGTGGCATTTCGTTGGACCTTTTCCAGTTTGTTCATGTGCTTCTTAAGATATGGGCACCATGCAACCGCTGCATATTCCAGCTTTGGTTTAACAAAAGTTGTGACTAATTTCTTTAGTATTTCTCCATCCATGTATTTAAAAGCAATTTTGAAGTTAGAAAGTGTAGTATAGACTCCTCTCACATGTTCTTAATGTGGTCCTCAGGTGACAGTTTTCTATCTAGAACCACCCCTAGATCCCTTTCTTTGTCAGAATTCTTTAAAGATTTCTCACATACTTTATAGCTTGTGTGTGGTCTATGTTCTCCAATTCCACATTCCATAACATGGCATTTATTCACATTAAATTCCATTTGCCAAATGTTGCTCCATATACTTATTTTGTCCAGATCTTCTTGAAGGGCATGACAATCATCTAGGTTTCTTATCTTCCCTATTATCTTAGCATCATCAGCAAACATGTTCATATAATTCTGTATTCCAACTGGTAGATCGTTTATGTAGACAATGAACATTACAGGTGCAAGAACTGAACCCTGTGGTACTCCACTTGTGACATTCCTCCAATCCGATACATTGCCTCTGATTACGGCCCTCATTTTTCTGTCAGGAAATTTATCATCCATGTTAGAAGCTTATCTGTCACCCCTCCAATATGTTCCAGTTTCCAGAACAACCTCTTATGTGGAACTCTGTCGAAAGCCTTTTTTAGGTCCAGATAGATGCAGTCATCCCAACCATCTCTTTCCTGTAAAATTTCTGTGGCTCGATCATATTAACCGAGTAAATTCATTATACAGGATCTTCCAGATCGAAAACCATACTGTCTGTCTGATATTATATAATTTTTCTCCAGGTGTTCTACCCATTTAGTTTTAATTATTTTTTCCAATATTTTGACCGTGACACTTGTCAATGATACAGGTCTATAATTAAGGGGCTCTTCCTTGCTGCCACTTTTGTAGATTGGAACTATGTTAGCCTTTTTCCACTGGCTTTCCAAGGGGACACTATATCGGTTGACTAGTTCTGTATATGCTAATAATTCTTGAGAATTGCAATCGGTAAATTAATAGTTTACCAACGTTTAGCCTGGCTTTGGCTAATACTGTACGTACAAGTAAGTCTTGTAAAGAAACTGTTCAATATAATGTTCCACTTTTATTCATACAAGTGGAATAGGTTAGACGTAGAAGTCGTTGAAGCAAATTCAATTCAAAGTTTTAAATGTAAACATAATAAAAAGCATGAGAAATGAGTCATTCCATTAATCTAAAAATGTTCAGAAGGTGGGGCTATGAGCCTAGCTCAACCTTGCATGCACATCTAGGCGAATACACAGAGCAGCTCCTCACTGGTGACCCCCATTATGCAGTGGTCTTATGATCTGGAAGGTTTATTATTGCTGTTTGTGTTTTTGTTCAAAAGCCATCCCAACAAGCAGGAGGGAAAGGTGGGGAATGGGGCCCCACGTATGTCCACCAGAGAACATCACACAGGAACCCCCCCTTGCATAATACGCAGGTTTCAGTCCCACAGTAGGAGAGAGGGGTGCAAGCTTCCTTTCAACTGATTCCTGTGTTCACCTAGCAATAAATAATACTCAGGAGTTAAGCAGTTGTGGGTTGCATCCTGAGAAAGGTCAGTAGCTGGCCTAAGGGGGCCTCGGTAAGCCCAAGTACCGGCTTCCTCTCTGTCAACTACTGGTACTCAAATATTCTTTAGCTCCTTGTACAAGTGTTCGGGGCCTTGATCCAATGTTAAACTAACATGACATGTTTACTCTGATGAAAACGAGTGAAACACAGTACTGTACAGTGGTACAGTACCTTCATTTTCAAATTTAATCCTTTCCCAGAGACGATTCGAAAACCGAAACGAATTTTCCCATAAGAAATAATGTAAATTGAATTAATCCATTTCACACCCCCAGAAATAATAACTTTAAAATTCATTTTATACATAGTACTACTACTATTTTGTACTACAGTATGTTCAAGTATATCTTACCTTCATTGAGGACTTGTTGGCATATGGAAGACAGTGAGGAAGGGGAAAGAGGTGTTGGTGTTAGTGTTTGGAAGGGGAGTTCCCTTCCAGTAGTGATGCAAACAGCAGTGATGACATTTCTGGAGTACGTACTCTCTCACTGTTTGCAGGCATACCACTAGGACCTGGTCGTGGCTCACTGCTTGCTTGTCTTACTAAGAATCTATCTATAGACACCTTTTTTTTTTTCCCTACATTTTAACACTTGTCTGTAGCGAGACATCACATTGTCTTGCTATGAATGATCTCGTTTTTTCCTCTATCGTCATCCTCAACTATTTTCTTAGGTTGAACTTTATCACTGACTTTCTTGGAACACATGGTGTGATATATAACAAGAACTTTATGTTCAGAAACTCAAGAAAAAAAAAAGCACAAAAACAATGAAATTCGTCACAAAGAATTCAAGCACAGTCGTCACTAGGTGGAAGACACCGGTAAACTGAAGCGCGCCATACGTGTGCTCGGTTGGCCCATACGTGAGCACAGAGGCAAATTTCGAGTATCGAGTAAAATTTTTCAAAGAAATTGAGCTCGAATACCGAAAAATTTGAAAAAGAGGGGCATTCGAAAACCAAGGTTCCACTGTAATGCTACTTTGAGAGGGAATGGGCAAAACTGTGCCTACTGTTCATCAACTGTGCCTACTCTCAAGCTAAACGAAATTTCTTTCATCCTAAACCTGCTTCCAACACTAGTAGCACTGTACTATGCCTTCCCTTCATATCTGAACTCAAAACTTTCACCAATACCTTTCGTCCTCTTGACATAAAGCTCGCCTTTCGACAAACTAACCCACTTCGTAGCAATCTAGTTCACATGGCTCCTGCTTCTAATGCTGCTGGTGTCTATTTCCTGTTCGTCTTATTCTCTCAAATACTTTGGCGAAACTGGTCGTACACTGAATGACAGACTTAAAGGTAAGATAATTATCAAAAGAAGGCACCAAACCGGGAAGGCTATGTAGCACCATCAAAGTGGAAAATAATCAGAGGGCGCTAAATATCACCAAGAATGCCAATACGAGAACTAAAATGCATAAGGCGAATGATATCAAAAGTATCCGATTCACCTAGAATTCTATCGAGGGACAAGTGACCACGAGGGACAGTCGGAAAACAAGACACACGCTCGTCCTGGAAGTCAGGACATTCAACAAGGATATGCACAACTGTAAGAGGGACAACGCAATTCGGACAAGAAGGAGCAGGGCGGCGCTCCATTAAGTGACCATGGGTCAAGCGAGTATGGCCAACCCGCAGCCGTGCCAAAGCAGTTTTCCACCGCCGGTTACAGTGGTAGGAGGAGGGCCACGGGGACACACTACGTTTGAGAGTACGCAGCTTGTTACTAACCACAGAGGGCCAACAACCCTGCCCATGGGCAAGGATGGAGGAATGACTAACAGGATAAAAGTCAGAATAAGGAATACCTTTACGGGAGATGGGACAAGAACAGATAGCTTCCTTAGCAGCAGCATCCGCACGCTCATTGAAAGAAACACCAATATGGCTGGGAACCCAGCAAAACTCTACTGATTTAAATTTACTAGAAATAAAAAACAGCCAATGTTGAATCTCGATGACCACCGGATAGACAGGATTAAAGGACCCTAGAGCCATGAGGGCACTACAAGAATCAACTACAACCACAAAGGAGGAACGAGAATGAGAAAGCAAGAGACGGAGAGTATAGAGAATAGCATAAAGTTCTGCCGTAAAGACGCTAGCCTCCGAAGGGAGGCGACACATATAAGTACGGTCAGGAAAAACAACAGAGTAGCCCACACCGTTCGCAGACTTAGACCCATCGGTGAAGATGGAAATAGAATGGGAGTGCGAAGAAAAGTGCTCAAGGAAGAGGCTTTTCAGAATTGTAGGAGGGGTAAAGGCTTTAGTAATACAAGTCAAGGATGTACAAAACTTGGGAAGGGGGGACTTTCCACAGAGGCAAGGAACAATATGAGGAGAAACATTAGAAATATGAACAGAAAGAGAATCCTGTAAGCGAGGTAACCGGACAAAGTGGGAGACGATGAAGAGGAACAGGAGCTACAGGAGGAGGAAGAAGCACGACAGAGGCGAGAGGAAGGATTTTAGGACCGCGCAAGATAGCGAAGACAGTAGCGATCATGGCGGTTCTGGAGAGAGAGAAAGCCAGTGTCAACATACAAACTGAGGGCGGGAGTCGAACGAAAGGCACCAGAGCTGAGACGCAACCCAGTATGGTGCAAAGCATCAAGACAGCGAAGAGTAGAAGGAGAAGCAGAAGAGTATGCAGGGCAACCATAATCGAGTTTAGACAGGATGAGAGAGGAGTGCAAATAGAGGAGCGTGCGCCTATCTGCTCCCCAAGAAGTATGGGACAAAACCTTAAGTAGGTTAAGGGCCTTAGAGCATTCAACTCGGAGGTAAGAGATATGGGCTGACCAAGACAAATGAGTGTCAAAGACCAACCCAAAAAGCTTTGCGGAATCCCTGTACACAATGGGATGACCATAAAGCGGCAAAGAGGGACAACGAACGACGTGCTTCCGAGTAAAAGTCATAGACGCAGGGAACTTTAAGCCATGATCAGTGGCCCTGACAGACTTAAAGAACACAAGAGAAGTGTTAAGTCTGCAGACACTAACAATGCTCTCTTCTGTCATGTGAGGGATTCTAATCATCCTATTGATTGGTCTTCCTCCAAAATAATCTTTCCTGCCTCTACTCTACACAGATGCCGTCTTGTTAAATCGGCTCTAATACACAATGTACTCGACATGAACTCGAGTCCTGGCTTTGCTGCTGTGGACTCTTCCCTTTCATAGTATATACTCAAATGCTCTAATCTTTCTAACAAATGTGACCTAACATCAGCTTACCCTTCCATTTAACTTTTTCCTTTTCTTTCTCTCTTTTCTGTTCATTGTTTTCTCTTATGTTCCCTTGCTATCCTCTTCTTATTCCTATTACTTTCTCCGTCTCATTCGGTGGTTACAATAGGAGCTGCCTCGTATGGGCCAATAGGCCCTGTGCAGTTCTTATTCCTACTACTATCCCCTCTACTACACCTTACGTTGCTCCTCACCTCTCTCATGCCTATTTATTGCCTGCATCTACTTACCCATCACATGTGAAGCAGTATCCTCCCCCGCGATAACAGCTCGATGATTAAATGCAATCTCAGAATAATGAAAAGAATTACGGAGAAAAAAAAAATTGTACCACTTACGGGCTATTCATGCCCGTGCCACCTCTTGGATGGCTTAATCTTTATCAATCAATCTTACCCATCACAATCGACTTGAGAATGGTCCAGGACGGACCGAAACGTTGTCGCCCCTTCACCTTCTAGTGTGTGGTCTGGTCAACGAAAGGGCAAAACACTAACATGAAATTGGATAAGCATTTAAATCCCTGAAACAGGTTTTGCATTTTAAATTGTTTACAATTTTGCTTAGTAACTTCTGTGAATAAATGAAACTCCATCAATGCATAGATTACTTTATTCGTAAATTTTATATAAATACATGCAAAGCTGCTATGGTCGCTAATCTATATTTGCACATATGAACAATAATGGAGTTTATTCATTTATGCTGATTTTATACAAGATTTGCAAATTTCAAAATACATTATCTAAATCTACATGAATATCAGAAATCTCGCCGCATTTTTGTGTTTGTAATATGGGTCTTACAGTGACTTACTGAGAGTAGTTTGGATTGTTTTTCCCACTGTTACAAACTATACATTTGTAAGCCATCCTGTTAAGATCCATCAAGACACTACCTAAAATGCCCGATTCAGTCAGGGCAAGTCTGGGAAATCTTCTTAAATATAATTCTTACTGTCACGCTAGTATTTAGTTCATGTTGAACTAAATTCTACAAAAAATTAAACACAACACTGTTAAGTGCACTGCTATAATCGTACTTTCATATTGCAACAAGTTACACTCACTAGAAAAACAGGATAAATAATCTGTGTATTGCACATGGGGATATAACAATCCCATCAAGAAGAATGGCCTAGTGAAGATGTCTTCTTGTACATTCACTTTTACATCCTCAGAAATCTTTGGCTTTGTCCACAGCAGTGACTTCATACTGTGTATTGCTAAGATTTCTATGAAGATAGTAATGCTATGTTTACACACTATCAGTAGTGGTTGACATAACTGAATATGATCTCATACTTAATGACCTAGTATTGGTGGGCATTGCTGAATATGACTTACTGTACTTAAGTATTGGCATATCACCTGTATTGGGTGTACATAGATTGTCTTAAATTGCAAGAGACTATACAGGGAGAAAATAATCAACTAGGCTCATCCTATACAAACCATTTCATACAACACAGCTTAATTAAATAAAATGTAGTGTATATAAAATCTACATTAAAAGCTAATTATTTATAAATGGAAAACAAAATTGTATATGTTGTGGTGAGTGAGAGCCAGCCAGAGACCCTCTGTACCTATGCTAATCTCTTGCATCCATGGAATGGTTTCCGTCAACTTTTTTGTTTTACATAATTCTGAAAGAGAGACCGGATAGGACAGCGTGTCTCGACCAACTTTTTGAGCAGACATAAGATAATACCTCCATCATATATACAAACAGGCAGAAAATGGAGTCATATTTTCTATCATACTAATGGAATGTGCATATGAAGTATGGGAGCATAAAAAAAATAATGAAATGACCTTAAAAACTAAGTTATCGCTAGTGTAAAAAGCCATGGAAATCAGGTAAAGGATTATATTGGAATGCTATGCTTATTAGCACTACGTAAAAGAAAACTGAAGTAACATTTCAAAGATTTTACAGATAAACAATACCTGCATCATTACTCAAGATAACTGGTGGCCACTTCAAATTTCTTTTAATTTATTGACTACCAACATAGGGAGAAGCAAACAAAGACAAAGAACTGGGGAAAAAATACATACCCTAGTTTGGTGTACCCAAAGCCGCAAAGAACCAAAGCTAATAACTGCCTCAACCACCTTCAAAAAATCATTATTACAGACTGGATTGACAGAGTGGGACCCAGGGTGAGCTACGGACTGTGACCCAAGCCAAGCTATGGACCGAGATCCAAGGCAAGCTATGTACTAGGATCCAAGGCGAGCTACAAACTGGGACCCAAGGTGAGCTACAGAGCAATGATGATTGATTCACCAATAACCAGAAGGACCTTCCAATGCGCCCGGTGGAAAAGTATCTACAGAAAGAAAATAAGACCCTCACATGGCTCCTCATCGACAGATATACAAAGTGGCAGGCACATTTTACAATGCCTCTTTCACATTAGAGACCAAGATATATTGAGTGATTTCACTTAATACTGTAATGCCTGTTACATGAGCACCATAAAAATATTAACAAAAATTTAATTTTGTAGTTGGAGTACTATTAAAGTGATGCTATTTTTGGAGAGCACTGTATGCAACATTCATGCTCTTAACGTATAAAGAAAATATTTAGTTATATAATTAGTTGTTTTCTAGGCTTCCACTCTGCCTTCTGTCGAGGAAGAGCCAGGATATCCCTTTACACCCTGAAAGATGCCCGAGACAAACCAGTAATTCTCCCCAAAATCATGGTGAATTTTAGCCACAAATTAATAATCAACTACTGAGCACCTGTCTCCCTGGCATTCCATAAGATGGCTCTTCACACTTTAAAATATCACAGATGATGGTCACGAGATAATGCAATGATTATACCAGCGATCATTATATATATTATAAAATTCTTATTCACTTGTTACACACTTTATCTTTGGATACTTGATGACTTATTAAGCATAGGAAATAATTTACTTTCTCAATTTCTCACAAAGGTTTCTTTTTAACAAACTCATACTGGTAATATATGTGTAATAAATAGTTTTCAGCCATGTACACCACAGTAAAAACCTAAAAAATATAATAAAACACAAAAAACTGACAATAAATGGTAATCAGATCTATCCATGTCGTAAATATAGACGAAAAAATTTAATCTGTAATACTGAATGGAAATCACAACATGGTATACAAGAAACAAAATCACACCAAGAAATGCATCTCTGCACATAGGTTACTGTATTTTAATGTGTATCAAATTCAACGATGCAAGAAAGTAAATGCCAAGCAAAAATCTGAAAAAATGGATGATAAACAGTTTGACTATTACATGTTTAAATACTAATGCATCTGTTCATATTATATGCAATATCCGGGTGTCAACATCTTATTAGGTTCAACTTTACCAAGGGCCTAAACAGGGCAGAGTGACTAGCTATGGTCACAACCTAGATTATCTATTTTTCATTTTTTGTTTTTTCCCCTTTGACATCTAAGATGATGGTAACACAAGATTCTTAAGGGTTTCAATCACTGACCACCTTTATACCTGCACATCTTAATATACACCAGCACTCGCTACATTTGAAAAATGTCATACCTGTCATCATACACCAAGGACCGGAATGGACTGTATGTGCCTATCTGTGCTGCCCTTATGGCTAAATAAATCTGGAAAATGGGCTAACAAAGCAAATATTTATGAAGAATTCCGAATTTAAAAGTGCAGGATTATCTAATTCCAAAACATGAAGAGATAGTAATGAACTGTACCAAATATAATGGATAGCACCATCTCATGTTAGCAATTGATATTTAAGTCATTCATGATACTATTTATATTTTTTTAAGAATTAGTTAAGAGCTGAATCTCTCAGAAATTTACTTGTATGTAAACAATTTTGAATTTTGGCATACAAATTGAAACATCTTGGGTAATTTAAAAATATAATGCCTAAAATGACGAGTTTAAGACTATGGCATTAATATAAGTTCTCTGAAATCACTAAGAATTACAATATAGTGCATTGTAAAAAAAAAGTTAAGTATTTAGAATTGTGGTGCACATGGCTGCCTGAGCATTAGGTTGAGAGTGGCTTGAGCACTGTTGCGGCTCACTACTCACGCTGTCACGACTAGGGTACGAAGAACAAGAAACTGATAAACTGCAGTACTCAAAATGCAGCCAGCAAGTTGAAAGCCCTATACTCAAAGTGAGGGCCACTTAATAGCTATAATAATAAACTACACATTTCAAAAAATATTCAACAAGTTTAAGCCCTTGTAAGATTAGCAAGGGCTTACTTAACAACTAACATTACAGTTACTGTGAGCACTTCACTGTGTTGTGTGGAGCACCCTGTCTTCAAGTATAGAGGACTACTTAATGAAGTAATTACATATTAATCAATAGAAATATAAAATTATAATAAATAACAACTTGAAAATATAACAAAAGCTAGAAGTGTATTACTCCAGTACATGAAAATGAAGTAATAAGCAGCCAATATGCCCTGATTTATGACAACAGGAAAAAAATTGTTTTTACAATGTTTACATAAAAATGCTGAAACAGGGAATGATTAATGGAATACCAAAACTCCCTTGGGGAAGAATGTGGCATGAGCAGTAATTTCTGCAAAACAGAATATCCATAATCTAATTTTATCTCTGCAGGCAAGCCAATGGATTACTATAAAGCTTCCATTACTTCTGCATTTTTTGCCACAATAAAAAATGGTAACAATCTGAAAGCACCCAACAGGCAAAACTGTTTATCGTCTGCCAGAACGACTTATGACACATCTGTGTCATTGATTGGCAACAAGGGTGAGTGAGCAATGCACATACTGGAAAAAAGGGGAGATCAGTCACTGTAAAGCTATAATCTACTTAATTTTGACTATCTTAATTTACAACACTTGTAAAATGAAAATATAGAAATGATATTGTCTACTTTCTTTACATAATGTGATTAGTGGAATCCCTGACAAAATTTGAGTAAAATAAGTACACCTATCTTCCATATATTATGGAAGAATAAATTCATACAAATTTGACTCTGGCAAAATTCATCAGCAAATAGCTCATTTGTTGTTCAGGGGTACATCATAAACTCTAAAGTAATAAATGAAGTTCTTGGCAACACACCCACCCACCCTTGTGATAGGAATGCAGCTTCACCTGCTCAGCTTCAGCATCCTTAGGACTTAATCTGTAATCTCAATCTCACTGCCTGCTTTATCACGACTTCGTAGTACCAAGATTTTTTTTTTTTTTTTGACAATTTCATCTGCTATTCATGACAGTTTGCTGTACTTTGACACTGCAGATTACACATTTTGTACATATCTTTGCTCTTACTAACCAACAAATATAATCATGAAGTTTGATCCATAGCAGGATATAATAAAATTGAGGGCTGCAGCATCACACTGTAGTATTGACGGCGGTTTTGTAGGAAGCAATGCTCAAAATAATATACAACTTCAATAAGGCACTTTGAATGCACAATGAGTAACATAGAAGTAAAAATTAAGGTAGAAAACTTAAAACTAAGAATAGCATCTGCATTTATGCTACATTAATTACTGTCAACTCATCATAAGCACCTGTGTAGGCGAATGTACATAAAATTTACTTAAAAAACCTACTGGAAGACTTTTTGTGATACTTGTTGTCTAGAGTTGCTGCCAATAGGCTATTGCAACTAAAAGCTCCTTAACCTAAGGACAAAATTAATAATTACACAACCTAGAGAAAAAGCAATGTATGTATTTTGTAAGTTCATATCAATTATAAACATTATAAATCATTCATTAGGCAAAAATCTAATGCTAAGGAGGTTTTCAGTAATAATCTGATTGCTGGCAGTATGTATTCTTGTGCATCATGATCTCCTGCGAGGATTATGGGCCTCAAGTGGCAATTGGTATTCTATTAAAATACATTTCATGGCATTTTCAGTTGCTCATTTATTTAGCAGTTTGAAATTACTGTACTTCTGAATACTGTATTTACATTAATATATATATGTTGGACTCCATCCCTCTCCCCCTCTCTTTCTTCAAAGATTGCATCTAACAGTTTAGTTGAACCCCAATTACAGTACAGTACTTACATTCTTGTTGCAAGAGAAACATCTTGACAAGAGACCTCGGTTGTAATACAACTGATAAAATTGTAATTATTATTTTCAATTATTAATGATGTGTCACCGGATCGAGTCATCTCATTCTTGAATAACGTAAATTACAGCACCAATACATTACCAATATTTCCTCCTCTCATAGGAAGAACAGCAAATGTAACATGTCTCTTAAAATAGTCTTGGTCACAATGAACATATGATAATCTTTATCATTTCATAGATGCAGAGGTTCAAAAAACATAATTAACCCGAGGCATCAACATGTGTGTCATTCTCTCTCATCACATGGTAGCCACCGCCTCGCCGTTGTGCCGTGATGTGTCACCACTTGCTTGAATGGGCAAACACTCGGGTGCTATCTGTCATAGAAGAAAAATCAAGATTATATTTTTAAAAATAATGTAAGCATATATATATCATATATATATAAATATATATATTTTTTTTTAAGCGATCATATGAATGACCCAAACTGCAAAACCATTTCATCACATATCAGCTACAGTAGTTTAAAAAAATATATTCTGTAATTTTGTAATAAAAATAATGGCAAGAAGGGGTTTCATAAAATTCTAATATTTGTACAATATAGCCAACAGCTTTGGAACTAAGTTATGAGAATTTCAAAGTAGCATCAATGTTCCATGGGCTGTTTTAAAATTTCAAAATTATTTCCCAAGACATAAGCCTAAATTTAAATTCAAACAAATTAATTTGAAGTAAAGAATGGTCTGAAACTGTGAACTGCTGTATAATTTATTAGGCTGGATTTATATGCTCCAGGCTTTCTTGTAAATGTTTAACAAAACCCTACATGATGAAAGTTACTTTTATGCAATTTTGTTTACTGTTTTCTGTGAAAAATGCTAATGTCATCGATGCCCTTCATTTGTAGACTTACACATTTACCAAAAATAATTATTAATTTTCTGCAATTTATTTCTTCAAAGTTATTCTCTTCCTAACATCTTAAATTTACATTTTTTTTTCATTAATTGCTGCTGCCAGCGGTGGCTAGCTTATTCTGCACCCCCATGCTCATTCTGTGAGCAGTAGTTTATTCTGCACCCCCATGCTCATTCTGTGAGCAGTAGTTTATTCTATACCCCCATACTCATCCTGTGAGCAGTAGTTTATTCTACACCCCCATACTCATCCTGTGAGCAGTAGTGCAAAAGGATTACAAAAGAACAAAAGGTCATAATCAGACCTCAATGGATGTTTACATTAGCCTTTACAATTTATCTGCACACGCCATATATATTATTATAATGATAGCTGTAAGATACTACTTGCAACATGAAACATGTTCATTTGTTTCCATTCCTAGCACTGCCTCTGACTGCCTCGCAAACTATCTTTCCTAGTTCATGTTGCGTATAGCAAACTACTGAATCTTTTCCATACTGTTTTGTGCAACTTAGTGACATTTTTAATGCAATTTTAGAAAAAAGAATTCTAGCCAAATATCCTAAATTCTCTTCATTTTTAATTTACATATTTCTTTAACCGGTTATGTCACCTTAATTTGCACTACCTAGAGCAAGGGTTAATATAAATTAATAGGCATATCATACAGTGTGTACAAAGTTTATATCCAAGTTTAAACCAGTAATGTGATACATTTTTTTTATTCAGTAGCATCAGATGAATGTTTGTATATACAGTAGCTTATAATTCTTCTCATCCAAGATGCATTTGTAGTATTTAAAGATTACACAACCCAAAATGCTATGCGTGTTAGTGGCTTTGCAAGAATGTAAGAACACCAATGTTATGTACTTTCACAAACCCAATGTACCTTCTTGTATATAAATATATAAATACTTAGATCATTGTTAGGCCTGTCAATATGCACTGGGTAATTAAAAGTGACGGCACTTCATATTTTTCAGATAACGTACATATGTAGAGCAGTTTTTCGGTAGAAAGAAATATATATTTCTGCTCTAGCAGTGCAGATTACAAATAATGCAGCATTTCTGCCCTGTACATTTGTATTAATATTTACAAGAGACAGAATAAGTGCATTTTAAGAAAAAGACAGTAAAGACCACTTCAACCTAATATCAGGGTCATGCTGCATGTTCTTTACATATTGTTTACATCATTAAAGTAAAAGCACAATATAACGAATGTATAAAGTAAATAATTATCAAAAGAAGGTGCTACGTCTCAAGATGTACCAAGTGTTACTTAATGGTTTCTTGTTTTCACATGTAGTTATATTACTATTTCAAATATTGACTGCTTCAATGCTCTCTATAATTCATTTAATTTTGTCAACCTCTCATTTAGATACAAAATGTTATTTATTTTCTCTAGTCAATTATTGCTATTACTACCATAAATGCATAATATTTTGACCCAATTGCATTTCAATGTGTTAAGACGTGTTAATATTCTTCCATTCCTTCAAAGATAGATATTTTCCCTGTCTTGATATGATGCCTGATCATCTATAATTGGCTGTATGAAAATTTGTCACTTAAGATATATCTTGTCTATCCATGTTACCATGAATAAACACTATCCAAAAATTGCATGCAAATTTACAGTAATAGTTTAATATTGTACTGGGTATTTGCTTGCATTTGCTTTGTAGCAAACTATTTGCTAATACAATACTATATGTGCATTTATTTTCTTTACATTTCTTGCATATCAGTGTAACTTTTTTTTTTAAGCCTCACTGTGTAGGAAGCAAAACCTATCAAAATGTCAGCAAAAATGTCTCATTTTTGGCCACATTATTTTGACATTGTATGCATCTAGAGTGGGTAAGTTGGTCTTTCCTGCAACAAAATAACTGAGCAAGTCCTAGACACTGTACAGCATGTTGCTAGCTATATTCTCTGAAGATATCTTATATTCCAAAGCCTCTGCCAAAGCAGTATTACAACTACAAAAATATTTCATCTGTAATTACTCATACATTATTAAAACTTCTTTCAAGGGATGAGGTCTTGCCAAATAATTACTTCAACAGCTATTAACCACTGCACTGTGCACCAGTTTTATATGACAACTCCGTGGTATGTCCAGAAAATTACCCCCAAATTTCTAATACAGTATAAGATGCATTCCATGATCATGGGAAAATTAAAAAAAAATTATGTAGCTTACTTTGGCTGTGGTGGAGGTGGGAAATCTCATGAAGATGTTACCAATTCACAAGCGATGATGGACGAGACGTCCTGAGGAGGTAGCCCAAGCCAGGCTCGAGTTGCCATGAATATATTTATATAGATTTATTTCAGTCAGTTTTTATTACCTTTTTCTGTTATGCAATAGTGTGTAATTTGAGAAATTTATATAGAAATTGTGCAGAACATTAATACATTCATATCTACTAATATGCATGCATTATATTATATTCATTGAATAATAAAATGCTTATTATCACACTGTGTACACATGTTTATGCACCTTTACGAGCCACCAAGCAGTAATGTACTCTCTTGACAATTGGTCTAAAAATCTTATCTCAGCCTAGCCCCATATTTTGTGCCACATAGTAACTGCATGAATATATTTTAGTTTATTCATATTTTTAATGTTTTTACTATGTTTTTTTCAAATGACATGAATCACTGGGCTGTCAATAATAATATTTTTATCACAATGTGTGGAACATTGGTATGCACAATATATTTGTGTCACCAATATGAGCACCAGGAGCCGGTCGGCCGAGCGGACAGCACGCTGGACTTGTGATCCTGTGGTCCTGGGTTCGATCCCAGGCGCCGGC
The DNA here is from genome assembly GCA_020271785.1 of Procambarus virginalis. Taxonomy (NCBI): domain Eukaryota; kingdom Metazoa; phylum Arthropoda; class Malacostraca; order Decapoda; family Cambaridae; genus Procambarus; species Procambarus virginalis. The sequence continues at coordinate 34,094,290 of WNGS01164858.1, forward strand.
GAGAAACAATGGGCAGAGTTTCTTTCACCCTATGCCCCTGTTACCTAGCAGTAAAATAGGTACCTGGGTGTTAGTCAGCTGTCACGGGCTGCTTCCTGGGGGTGGAGGCCTGGTCGAGGACCGGGCCGCGGGACACTAAAAAGCCCCGAAATCATCAAGATGACCTCAAGATAACCACAACATATTAGAACAAATTTTTTTTTTTTTGCTATTATAACATAGTATTCACATGTTACATATAACTACATGTTTAGGCACCTTTAATAACCCACTAAGCAGTTCTGGTGGGTGTGAATTAAACCATTAACCATTAACCATTAATCCAAGCTCAGCCTAGCCCACATACTTGTCAGGTCCTAGCGTTATATGATGAAGCAAAGTGCCGCCCGATATACTACATGTATACACATCAGTAATACTACCCCAAAAATACTTCTATTATAATAATCCTCATCACAAAATCCTGAATATGAACATTTTTCACATGTTTATATTCTAAAAGCAACACGAGATACCATGGCATGATGCGCGCACACCAAACCCTTGCTGTGTGCAATGGCTATCTGCTTGTGCTATGTCACTAGCATCAGGTTCACCGATATCTGAACCTTGTACTTGGTCTATCACTATCAGCATCTTCTTTATCACTATCATCATTAAATTACTGCAGTCATTTATTTCCATCATTAAGTTATGCTATGGGCACGAGCTGCATAGTAGTGCCATGAGCTGTTGTTTGCATGCACTATGCATGGTGGTGTTCTTGAGTGGAGACTCTCATCCCCAGCTCTCATCTGTCGCAAGTGTGTACAGTACACCCACCTCGCCTGGCCTGCCTTGCCACCCTGGGTTAACACTGCTAGAATTACCACAATCATGTGTGTCCCCTGATGAGAGTTTATTTAGTGATACTACATGTGATGAATTATTCTCTGGCTTCAGTGACATAGGCTCCGATACAAGCAGTGTTGACGAAGTGACTACATACATCAATGGTGTTACTAGGTGGGGTTTTGCTGCCCCAGCAACATGCCGAGGCAAGCAGCAGCGAGTCACGCGGCCTGAGGACAAAGACGACAGTGTTCCCTCGACATCAGGTGTTCGTGGTAGGCCTATAATACGCAGAACACACTCATCCGCTGGCATACCCAGGGGATGAGTGGGGATACCCATACCAGGGGATACCCATACAAAGCTCTAGCACAAGATGAGAGCTGTGTTTTTGGGGCCCATGCTGGTGGCGGTGTTGGTGCCAAAACCAAAAACCACAGGTGTACTTGTGTGGGAGACTTTAGAGACTTTTGTCCCACAAATTCCAACATTTGATGGTACCGATGTTGGTGTGACACCCTTATTTCCCTATACTGGTGATGATATGGCCGAAATTGACTATTTTATAGCATATTTTGACCAGTAATTCATGGACCATCTCGTTGCAGAAACAATCAGATATGCTCACAGCCTCATTGACTGGCATTTTACCTGCCTCTCGCATGACACATTGGAAAGACACGACGAATGAGGAAATGTACGTGTTTTTAGCGTTGTGCATGATTATGAAGCATTTAGAAAAAACATGTAATCCAGGCTTATTGGAGCAAAGACAGCCTTGTTCCATCCACCATGTTCAACAGATACATGTCACATGATAGGTTCCTGTTGCTTTTCAGGTGCCTGCACTTTGAGATCAATGATAATGAAGACAGAACCAACAGACTGTGGTTGGTGTGGAAGGTATTTAGTGATATGAGAGGAAAGTTCCGTGACTGTTTGTACCAGGACAATGTTGTGATTGATGAATTGCTAGTCCTCTTCACAGGATGACTGCCATTCAAGCAGTACATTCCATCAATGTGGCACCGGTTTGGACTCAAGTTTTTCGTGCTATATGACTGTGAAACTGGTATTGTCATGAACATGATACTGTATTCAGGTACAGACATTGATATACCAGGTCAAGATCCATGCGGGTTCTCAGGCAGTGTCGTGAAAACACTCATGGAACCATTGCTGAACAAGGGGCACATCTTCTTCACGGACAACTACTATTCCAGCCCCTTGCTGACCAAATTCCTCCTTGATGACAACATTGGCATATTTGGCACTGTCAAGGCCAACAGGAGGGAAATGCCAGTGTTTGGCATTGGTATTGCAGTGGGTGATTGCCAGCTGCGAAAGTGGGAACAAATGTTATCAGTGTGCTGGAGGGGCAGACGTGAGGTGACTATGTTGACAACTATTTACACTGTTGCCATGTTGGACAGTGGCAAAGTGAAATTTGCAACACGGTTCCCAATATATAAACCTGATTGTATCATTGACTACAAAGTAAATATGAGGCTAGTGGATAAATGTGACATTATGGTTGGTGCCGTCAAGTGCGTGCGAAAATCTGTGAAGTGGACGAAGAAATTTTTTTCCACCTCATTGATGTTGCAGTGCTGAACTGTTTCAATATCTCGTGAAATCTGGCAAGATACCCCCAATATGTACATTCAGTGTTGCTCTAGTGTCACAGCTGCTCGTGAGGTATGGGGTGGAGGGTTCTGTTGCAATGCGTGGGGTGCCAGCAACAATGCCTCATGCAGTTCCTGGCAGACTCAGGGGTAAGGACATTCTAGCTGTACACAAGCTTGGTTATATACCAGGCACAGGCACACGGGACAAGGGTAAATGTGCCTGTGTTGTCTGCAAGAACACAAAACGTAGGGAACGCAAGCAAATACATCTGCACCTGGTGCGGTGAGTGCAAAGTTGCTCTATGCCCCATTGACTGCTTCACTGATTATCACACACTCGTGCAGTTCTGTGTTGATGCACTCGTGCGCCACCTATAGCTCAGCTGTTCAACAAATCCCTTGAGTGTCATACCTTCCCTGAAATCCTTAAAAAAGCAAGAGTAACGCCAGTTCATAAAGGAGGTAATCCGGCAGACAAACAATTATAGACCAATATCAAACCTACCCATACTATCAAAAATATTTGAAAAAATTATCTACAAACAGCTCTATTCCTATCTCGTAAAAATTCGACATTCTTAGCCCTTGTCAGTTTGACTTCCGCTCTCAAAAGAGTACCAACGATGCAATTATTAGTCTCCTTGATATAATTTACTCAGTCCTTGACAAGAATGAGTTTCCGATTGGACTCTTCATTGACCTGAGAAAGGCCTTTGATACTGTTAATCACAATTACCTCTTACGTAAACTACATTATGGAATCAGAGGCCATGCACTGGACTATATCCAATCCTATCTTAGTGATAGACACCAATGTGTAGTCATCAATAATATAACCTCTCCCACTCTACCAATAACAGTTGGAGTGCCACAGGGCAGCATCTTGGGACCTCTCCTATTTCTTATATACATCAATGATCTGCCTAATGTCTCTAACATTCTGAAACCTATTTTGTTTGCTGATGATACTACCCTCATTTACTCTAACCCCAACCCACATACACTAAATAATAATGTTAATAATGAACTAAAAAAAAGTCCTCTTATGAATGTCAACCAACAAACTAACACTTAACATAGAAAAGACCTACTACATCTTATTTGGAAGCAAATCTACAAATGCAATTCAGCTTCAGATAGACAATGTAAACATTAGCAATAAAAATGATGGAAAGTTTCTTGCCTATTCCTAGACAAGAGACTCAACTTCAGTACCCACATACAGCACATAACTAAGAAAGTCTCAAACAGTTGGTATACTCTCCAAAATCAGATATGATGTACCTAACTCTGCTCTCGTCTCTCTATATTATGCACTAATCTATCCCTATCTTAACTATGGTATCTGTGCATGGGGTTCAACCACTGCAAACCACCTCAAGTCCATCACCCAGCAAAAATCTGCTATCAGAATAATATCAAATTCTGCTTTCAGACAACACTCAGCCCCCTTGTTTTAACTCCCTAAACATGCTAAACATAATCTCATTCCACAAATTCTCTTGTGTCAACTACATTTACAAAACCCTGTTCTTAAATGCAAATCCTGCTCTGAAACTCTCCCTGGACAGATGTCCAGGGAGAGAGTCCATTATCACCACACCAGAAATAAATCTCTCTTCGATATCCCCAGAGTTAAACTTAATCTGTGTAAACACTTTATGCAAATAAAGGGACCCAGTCTATGGAACTCACTCCTTATTGAATTGAAAAGCTGTCCAACTTTTACGACATTCAAAAACAATACTAAAAAGTACCTAATTTCATCCTCATAGTTTTTTACCTTTTGCTTTAAAATTGCACTGTATCTATTGCTACCCAATCTCCCAATCTTTATGTACCCAATCTGAACATCTTTACCATTGTGATCATTGCTGTCTTCTTATATGGGCTGTTAATCTGCTGTATGGTGTCTATTAATCTTGTTTAAATTACCAATCAAGCTGTCAATGTAATCAATCAGAGGTTTAATATACCAATGTGCTTTAATAATATACTTACTAATCTCTCTCATCTCATTTTTTTTTCTTGCAATGTATTTGTTATTTTATTAATTCTGCTAGAATTTACCTACTTAAAATTATCTGTTAGATTAAGGACCTGCCCGAAACGCTGCGCGTACTAGTGGCTTTACAAGATTGTAAATACTATGCTATGTATTCTCACAAACCCAATGTACCTTCTTGTATATAAATATATAAATAAATAAATAAATAAATGCTAAGGGATGTATATATAGTGTGTGATAGTGTACAATGTGTAAATGTGTTATAGATGTACATATTTGAACATGAAATATTGGAAATATGATCAAAGTTTGTGGACATATTTGTGATACATGTAACACTAGTGTCTTGGAACAGTACGGATGTTCTACTGCTAGAAGATTGTAACCTTGTTCAATATACAAAGGATTAGCAAGAAAAAAAATATAATGTATTTGTAATTGTGCGGGGAAAAAACAAATCTCTGGCAATTTGTGCTTGTTGATTCTGGTGCGCAACTGCGTCCAGGAGTCTACACCACAGGCAACCACCGAGCCGTGACGTCACGCCCCATTTTCTGGACACCATTGTGGCCAAAGTAAGTACACTTGTGAAATTTTTTCAACAGATATGTGAACAGGGAAGGGTATTTAACACTTTAGGAACAAAAAATTTTTTGCGAACAATTTATTTTCGGTGCACCACGGGTGTGTCATATTTTAACGCCGAGCAGTGTGGTGGTTAAGATCTTTTATGAACTGAAAAAAAAACTACACAACTTGTGTTTATGATAGCTAGTGTCTCCATGGTGAAATGGCTACACACTCGCCCCACACTTCATGAGCAATTTGGCCTGGGTTCGTATCCTGGCCAGGAAGGATTGACTGGATGCATCCTTAACTGTATGCCTCTGGTCACCCAGCAGATTGGGTACCTGGTTGTTAAATGATTTAGCGAGTCGTATGCCAGGGAAAATTAAGATTAAAGACCTGCCCAAAACGCTTTGCATGTTAACGACTTTACAAGAATGTAAAAAATATTTGTGTATATGTATGTGTGTATATTTGTATATATGTATATATATTATATATATATATATATATATATATATATATATATATATATATATATATATATATATATATTGTACCTAGTAGCCAGAAAGCAGTTCTTGGCCTACTATGCAAGGCCAAATTTGTGCAATAGGCCAAATTTTTCCAGAATTTCAATATTTTTCTGGATTTTTTCTTATGAAATGATAAAGCTATTTATTTCATTATGTATAAGCTAATTTTTTTATATTTTAGTTAAAACTAACGTAGATATATGACAACCTAACCAACCCTACCTAACCTAACCTAACTAAATCAATAATTTATGTTCTTAATATAATATAATGATAATATTTAAAATAAACCAATAGGAAACAATTTATTGAAAATAAAGAAAATCACTCGGCCTATTAGGCAAATCGGGCCTTACATAGTAGGCCGAGAAGTGCATTCTGGCTACTAGGTATGACATTATATATATACACACACACACACACACACACACAGTATAGATATAAATATATAAAAATGAAGAATGTATGCATGAACATGTATCATATATTAATAGAAGGCTTTTGAAAATGGACACAGGGCGGTCATGGAAAAGTGTGTAAGCACTCGGCATAAGACAACCTCGTTATAAAATGCAAATATAACCCATTATGTACAGGTATATAGAACAAACAATATGAAAGCAGTAAAAGTTGTATGACTACCAGGGTTAGAAATGGTGTTAATAAGGTAAACAAAACCAAAATCTTATGTCTGTGGTTAACATATAATCAGCTATCTAAATGATGGTATGCCATGCATTAGCAGATGATTATCAAAAGGAATCAGGCAGAGACAAAGAGCAATATGAAAGAGCAGAAACTGCAAGAAGCCAAAAAATGACAAACATTAAGAAGGTTGCTTGAAGCAAGTAGTAACATGACCTTCAATACACATTCAGAGTAGTTAATAAATGGAATGCACTAGGAAGTGATGTGGTGGAGGCTGACTCCATACACAGTTTCAAATGTAGATATGATAGAGCCCAGTAGGCTCAGGAATCTGTACACCAGTTGATTGATTGTTGAGAGGCAGGACCAGAGAGCCAAAGCACAATTAGGCGAGTACATGCAAAACACTGGTCACCTGAGAAAGCAATGTCAATAATTTATAGACATTATACACAGTGGTGCCTGTATATAATGCATACAGGTGGTATGCACGGGTGGTACGTGAAAAAGGGAACACACATAGAAAACTTAGTACCCAAATGAACCACAGGGACATTGAAAAGAACTTTTCAGAGTCAGAGTAGTCAACAGATGGAATGTATTAGGCAGTGATGAGGTCGAGGCTGACTCCATACACAGTTTCAAATGTAGATATCATAAGAGCCCAAATAGGCTCAGGAACCAGTTGATTAACAGTCGAGATGTGGGACAAAAGAGCCAAAGCTCAACCCCCTCAGGCACAACTAGGAGAGTACAGATAGGTCAAGAAACACTAGGGCAGAAGCATACAGGTGGGCAAAGAAACACTGGGGCANTAAAAGTCAGAATAAGGAATACCTTTACGGGAGGATGGACAAGAACAGATAGTTCCTTAGCGGCAGCATCCGCACGCTCATTGAAAGAAACACCAATATGGCTGGGAACCCAGCAAAAACTCTACTGATTTAAATTTACTAGAAATAAAAACAGCCAATGTTGAATCTCGATGACCACCGGATAGACAGGTAAAGGACCCTAGAGCCATGAGGGCACTACAAGAATCAACTACAACCACAAAGGAGGAACGAGAATGAGAAAAGCAAGAGACGGAGAGTATAGAGAATAGCATAAAGTTCTGCCGTAAAGACGCTAGCCTCCGAAGGGAGGCGACACATATAAGTACGGTCAGGAAAAACAACAGAGTAGCCCACACCGTTCGCAGACTTAGACCCATCGGTGAAGATGGAAATAGAATGGGAGTGCGAAGAAAAGTGCTCAAGGAAGAGGCTTTTCAGAATTGTAGGAGGGGTAAAGGCTTTAGTAATACAAGTCAAGGATGTACAAAACTTGGGAAGGGGGGACTTTCCACAGAGGCAAGGAACAATATGAGGAGAAACATTAGAAATATGAACAGAAAGAGAATCCTGTAAGCGAGGTAACCGGACAAAGTGGGAGACGATGAAGAGGAACAGGAGCTACAGGAGGAGGAAGAGTCAAAGCACGACAGAGGCGAGAGGAAGGATTTTAGGACCGCGCAAGATAGCGAAGACAGTAGCGATCATGGCGGTTCTGGAGAGAGAGAAAGCCAGTGTCAACATACAAACTGAGGGCGGGAGTCGAACGAAAGGCACCAGAGCTGAGACGCAACCCAGTATGGTGCAAAGCATCAAGACAGCGAAGAGTAGAAGGAGAAGCAGAAGAGTATGCAGGGCAACCATAATCGAGTTTAGACAGGATGAGAGAGGAGTGCAAATAGAGGAGCGTGCGCCTATCTGCTCCCCAAGAAGTATGGGACAAAACCTTAAGTAGGTTAAGGGCCTTAGAGCATTCAACTCGGAGGTAAGAGATATGGGCTGACCAAGACAAATGAGTGTCAAAGACCAACCCAAAAAGCTTTGCGGAATCCCTGTACACAATGGGATGACCATAAAGCGGCAAAGAGGGACAACGAACGACGTGCTTCCGAGTAAAAGTCATAGACGCAGGGAACTTTAAGCCATGATCAGTGGCCCTGACAGACTTAAAGAACACAAGAGAAGTGTTAAGTCTGCAGACACTAACAATGCTCTCTTCTGTCATGTGAGGGATTCTAATCATCCTATTGATTGGTCTTCCTCCAAAATAATCTTCCTGCCTCTACTCTACACAGATGCCGTCTTGTTAAATCGGCTCTAATACACAAATAATAATTCCTCAAAAGGTGACACCCCCAGGGTCAACACTTGCAGCAGAGGAGCTCCAGCATATTTCAACAATCCTAAGTATTGTAGTACAGGTTGAGGATAGTGAGTGGTGTCCCAGAGAACATAAAGGTATAGTGCTCTTGAAAAATAGGTGAGATAACAGGAATGTGCTAAGGGAAGTGAAAAATTGGATGAGAAAAAGTTGCCCCTAGTGTTTACAGTGCAGAGAACAACATTCAAGATGGCCAATGGCAAGTGGAAAAACAAAACAGAGCTTGATTTCGAGGGATTCAATGAAGAAAGCATTGATATTAGCAGTCTACATAACAAGTTGGTAAATTTAGATAGTATTGTGAACTCTCATGTAGAAATAATTCGTAAATTGAAAGAAAGTAATGACCATTTGAATAGCAAAGTTTTATGTCTTGAGGATATAGTGAAAGACTTGCGCAAGGATAAGAATCAATTGGAAACAAATTGCAAAGACATGGAAGAAGAAAATAAACTCTTAAAAATAGCTTTGGAAGAAGTTAAAGTAAATTTAAGCCTAAATGACTACAATAGGTTAGGCAAGGAAATTCAACAGGAGAAACAGCTTTTGTCAGCACAGATGGAGGAAGTTACACAGGGTATAGAACAGTGCAAGAAAGATATGCAACTCACCTATGCACAAGTGGCCAAGGAGAAGGAAAGAATTGAAGAAGCTGTAAAGGAAGTCAAACACTGCAGCAACCAAGATAAAACAAACATTAGGCTAGAAGTGAGGAAAGAATTGGCATCTAACCCGAAGTTGGTGCAAAACACAGTTGATCGGAGTAAGTCCCTGATCATTTTTGGTTGCAAAGAAAAGGAGATAACATCTAGGTCAGAAAGAGCTGTCGAAGAAGCTAAAGTAGTAGATAAAATTGTTGGCCTCGTAGAAGGTCTCACTACCATAGAGAATGTGTGCGACTACAGGAGAATAGGCAGGTACGTAAAAGGGAAAGATCGACCTTTGAGGATCACCCTAAACGGTGCCAAACAGATGGAAGAAGTACTAAGGAATGCTAGAAAATTGCAAAGTGATGAGGATGGGAAAGGGTGGTCGTTAAGACGAGATCTTTCAAAAGAAGACAGAGAGAAGCTGAAACTGAACCTCGCCGAGGCAAAACGTTTAAATGAGAACAGGAATGAAGAAGAAATCAATTCTTTTTTCTACAAAGTGTTAGGGGTAGGCAAACCAGTAAAGTGGTACATAAAGGCAAACCAACAAAATCAATAGAGAGAGGAGGAGTGAAGAATAAGGAGAGGGGGAACAAGTTCCTGAAGATTGCATACACCAACATAGATGGAGTAAGGTCAAAGATACTGGAGTTAAGTGATATAATACAGCTGCAGACACCAGACATTGTTGCACTCACGGAGACAAAACTTGAAGATGTTATTTTAAATGAGGTCATATTCCCAAGGGGCTACTCAATTTGGAGACGGGACAGAAAAATTAGGAAAGGCGGTGGCGTTGCTGTGCTGGTAAAAGAACACCTAAAGGTGAAGGAAATAATGACTGCCAATCCACAAGAAGTTGACATAATAGCACTAGAGATCTGCCATGAGGATGATAAACTAATGATAATAAATGCATATAGTCCACCGCCAAGCAGCACATGGTCAAAGGAGGAGCTAGATAGTAAACGAGAAGGTCTTATAACAATAATGAGAGAGATTATAGCGAGAGCGGATAACGATAGATCACGACTGTTGATAGTAGGTGACTTCAACTTGAAATCCATAGACTGGGAAGCATATGAAGCTAAAACAGAAGATTTTTGGACCTGTAGATTTGTAGACCTCATCCTGGAAACATTCTTGTATCAACATGTTAAACAAGCTACGAGGATGAGGGAAGGGGACGTTCCCTCCATGCTAGATTTGATATTTACCAGGAAGGAGGAAGAGATATTTGACATTCAGTACCTTCCTCCCTTGGGTAAAAGTGACCATGTCTTTTTGGGAATAAAGTATGCAATGCGTTATAAGCTGGAAGAAAATAAAGAGGTTGAAGCAGTTGAGAAACCAGACTTCAGGAGAGGACATTATGGTGACCTTAGAAATTTTTTTAGTGAGTATAATTGGACAGACTTGATGCTAGGCAAGGAAGTGAATGAGATGTATGTCAAGTTTTGTGAAATATATGATAAAGGCACAAAAAAATTTATACCAAAACAGAGATGCAGAACTAGAAAACAGGATTGGTTCAATAGAAATTGCGAGAGGGCTAGAGACCAAAAGACACAAAATTGGAACCAATACAGGAAGAGGCCGAACCCCCAAACATACCAGCGATACAAAGATGCGAGAAACAACTACACGGCAGTGAGGAGAGAGGCAGAAAGAAATTTTGAAAAAGGGATTGCAGACAAATGTAAAACAGAACCAGGTCTATTCTATAAATTCATAAACAACAAATTGCAGGTAAAGGATAATATTCAGAGGTTGAAAATGGGAAATAGATTCACGGAAGATGAAAAGGAAATGTGTGAAACACTAAACGAAAAGTTCCAAAGTGTGTTTGTACAAAATGAAATCTTTAGGGAACCAGACACAATAAGAATTCCAGAGAACAACATAGAGCACATAGAGGTGTCTAGAGACGAAGTGGAAAAAATGCTAAAGGAGCTAGGTAAGAACAAAGCAGTTGGTCCGGATGGAGTTTCACCATGGGTTCTGAGAGAATGTGCACCTGAGCTCAGCATTCCACTTCAACTGATTTTTCAGGCATCCCTGTGTACAGGAGCTGTAGCTGATGTGTGGAAAAAGGCTAACATAGTTCCAATCTACAAAAGTGGAAACAGGGAAGACCCCCTTAATTATAGACCTGTATCATTGACAAGTGTAATAGTCAAAATATTGGAAAAAATAATTAAAACTAAATGGGTAGAACACCTGGAGGAAAACGATATAATATCAGACAGACAGTATGGTTTTCGATCTGGAAGATCCTGTGTAACGAACTTGCTCAGTTTTTATGATCGAGCCACAGAGATTTTACAAGAAAGAGATGGTTGGGTTGACTGCATCTATCTGGACCTAAAAAAGGCTTTCGACAGAGTTCCCCATAAGAGGTTGTTCTGGAAACTGGAACATATTGGAGGAGTGACAGGTAAGCTACTAACATGGATGAAAAATTTCCTAACTGACAGAAAAATGAGGGCCACGATCAGAGGCAAGGTATCGGATTGGAGGAATGTCACGAGTGGAGTACCTCAGGGTTCAGTTCTTGCACCGGTAATGTTCATTGTCTACATAAACGATCTACCAGTGGGAATACAGAATTACATGAACATGTTTGCTGATGATGCTAAGATAATAGGGAAGATAAGAAACCTAGATGATTGTCATGCCCTTCAAGAAGACCTGGACAAAATAAGTATTTGGAGCAACACTTGGCAAATGGAATTTAATGTGAATAAATGCCATGTTATGGAATGTGGAATTGGAGAACATAGACCCCACACAACCTATAAATTATGTGAGAAATCTTTAAAGAATTCTGATAAAGAAAAGGATCTAGGGGTGGTTTTAGATAGAAAACTGTCACCTGAGGACCACATTAAGAACATTGTGCGAGGAGCCTATGCTACACTTTCTAACTTCAGAATTGCTTTTAAATACATGGATGGAGAAATACTAAAGAAATTGTTCACGACTTTTATTAGACCAAAGCTGGAATATGCAGCGGTTGTATGGTGCCCATATCTTAAGAAGCACATCAACAAACTGGAAAAGGTACAACGACATGCCACTAAGTGGCTCCCAGAACTGAAGGACAAGAGCTATGAGGAGAGATTAAAGGCATTAAACATGCAAAAACTAGAAGATAGAAGAAAAAGAGGTGATATGATCACTACATTCAAAATAGTAACAGGAATCGATAAAATTGATAGGGAAGAATTCCTGAGACCTGGAACTTCAAGAACAAGAGGTCATAGATTTAAACTAACGAAACAAAGCTGCCGGAGAAATATACGAAAATTCAGTTTTGTAAACAGAGTGGTAGACGGTTGGAACAAGTTAAGTGAGAAGGTGGTGGAGGCCAAGACCGTCAGTAGTTTCAAAGCGTTATATGACAAAGAGTGCTGGGAAGACGGGACACCACGAGCGTAGCTCTCATCCTGTAACTACACTTAGGTAATTACACTTAGGTAATTACATGTACTCGACATGAACTCGAGTCCTGGCTTTGCTGCTGTGGACTCTTCCCTTTCATAGTATATACTCAAATGCTCTAATCTTTCTAACAAATGTGACCTAACATCAGCTTACCCTTCCATTTAACTTTTTCCTTTTCTTTCTCTCTTTTCTGTTCATTGTTTTCTCTTATGTTCCCTTGCTATCCTCTTCTTATTCCTATTACTTTCTCCGTCTCATTCGGTGGTTACAATAGGAGCTGCCTCGTATGGGCCAATAGGCCCTGTGCAGTTCTTATTCCTACTACTATCCCCTCTACTACACCTTACGTTGCTCCTCACCTCTCTCATGCCTATTTATTGCCTGCATCTACTTACCCATCACATGTGAAGCAGTATCCTCCCCCGCGATAACAGCTCGATGATTAAATGCAATCTCAGAATAATGAAAAGAATTACGGAGAAAAAAAAAATTGTACCACTTACGGGCTATTCATGCCCGTGCCACCTCTTGGATGGCTTAATCTTTATCAATCAATCTTACCCATCACAATCGACTTGAGAATGGTCCAGGACGGACCGAAACGTTGTCGCCCCTTCACCTTCTAGTGTGTGGTCTGGTCAACGAAAGGGCAAAACACTAACATGAAATTGGATAAGCATTTAAATCCCTGAAACAGGTTTTGCATTTTAAATTGTTTACAATTTTGCTTAGTAACTTCTGTGAATAAATGAAACTCCATCAATGCATAGATTACTTTATTCGTAAATTTTATATAAATACATGCAAAGCTGCTATGGTCGCTAATCTATATTTGCATATATGAACAATAATGGAGTTTATTCATTTATGCTGATTTTATACAAGATTTGCAAATTTCAAAATACATTATCTAAATCTACATGAATATCAGAAATCTCGCCGCATTTTTGTGTTTGTAATATGGGTCTTACAGTGACTTACTGAGAGTAGTTTGGATTGTTTTTCCCACTGTTACAAACTATACATTTGTAAGCCATCCTGTTAAGATCCATCAAGACACTACCTAAAATGCCCGATTCAGTCAGGGCAAGTCTGGGAAATCTTCTTAAATATAATTCTTACTGTCACGCTAGTATTTAGTTCATGTTGAACTAAATTCTACAAAAAATTAAACACAACACTGTTAAGTGCACTGCTATAATCGTACTTTCATATTGCAACAAGTTACACTCACTAGAAAAACAGGATAAATAATCTGTGTATTGCACATGGGGATATAACAATCCCATCAAGAAGAATGGCCTAGTGAAGATGTCTTCTTGTACATTCACTTTTACATCCTCAGAAATCTTTGGCTTTGTCCACAGCAGTGACTTCATACTGTGTATTGCTAAGATTTCTATGAAGATAGTAATGCTATGTTTACACACTATCAGTAGTGGTTGACATAACTGAATATGATCTCATACTTAATGACCTAGTATTGGTGGGCATTGCTGAATATGACTTACTGTACTTAAGTATTGGCATATCACCTGTATTGGGTGTACATAGATTGTCTTAAATTGCAAGAGACTATACAGGGAGAAAATAATCAACTAGGCTCATCCTATACAAACCATTTCATACAACACAGCTTAATTAAATAAAATGTAGTGTATATAAAATCTACATTAAAAGCTAATTATTTATAAATGGAAAACAAAATTGTATATGTTGTGGTGAGTGAGAGCCAGCCAGAGACCCTCTGTACCTATGCTAATCTCTTGCATCCATGGAATGGTTTCCGTCAACTTTTTTGTTTTACATAATTCTGAAAGAGAGACCGGATAGGACAGCGTGTCTCGACCAACTTTTTGAGCAGACATAAGATAATACCTCCATCATATATACAAACAGGCAGAAAATGGAGTCATATTTTCTATCATACTAATGGAATGTGCATATGAAGTATGGGAGCATAAAAAAAATAATGAAATGACCTTAAAAACTAAGTTATCGCTAGTGTAAAAAGCCATGGAAATCAGGTAAAGGATTATATTGGAATGCTATGCTTATTAGCACTACGTAAAAGAAAACTGAAGTAACATTTCAAAGATTTTACAGATAAACAATACCTGCATCATTACTCAAGATAACTGGTGGCCACTTCAAATTTCTTTTAATTTATTGACTACCAACATAGGGAGAAGCAAACAAAGACAAAGAACTGGGGAAAAAATACATACCCTAGTTTGGTGTACCCAAAGCCGCAAAGAACCAAAGCTAATAACTGCCTCAACCACCTTCAAAAAATCATTATTACAGACTGGATTGACAGAGTGGGACCCAGGGTGAGCTACGGACTGTGACCCAAGCCAAGCTATGGACCGAGATCCAAGGCAAGCTATGTACTAGGATCCAAGGCGAGCTACAAACTGGGACCCAAGGTGAGCTACAGAGCAATGATGATTGATTCACCAATAACCAGAAGGACCTTCCAATGCGCCCGGTGGAAAAGTATCTACAGAAAGAAAATAAGACCCTCACATGGCTCCTCATCGACAGATATACAAAGTGGCAGGCACATTTTACAATGCCTCTTTCACATTAGAGACCAAGATATATTGAGTGATTTCACTTAATACTGTAATGCCTGTTACATGAGCACCATAAAAATATTAACAAAAATTTAATTTTGTAGTTGGAGTACTATTAAAGTGATGCTATTTTTGGAGAGCACTGTATGCAACATTCATGCTCTTAATGTATAAAGAAAATATTTAGTTATATAATTAGTTGTTTTCTAGGCTTCCACTCTGCCTTCTGTCGAGGAAGAGCCAGGATATCCCTTTACACCCTGAAAGATGCCCGAGACAAACCAGTAATTCTCCCCAAAATCATGGTGAATTTTAGCCACAAATTAATAATCAACTACTGAGCACCTGTCTCCCTGGCATTCCATAAGATGGCTCTTCACACTTTAAAATATCACAGATGATGGTCACGAGATAATGCAATGATTATACCAGCGATCATTATATATATTATAAAATTCTTATTCACTTGTTACACACTTTATCTTTGGATACTTGATGACTTATTAAGCATAGGAAATAATTTACTTTCTCAATTTCTCACAAAGGTTTCTTTTTAACAAACTCATACTGGTAATATATGTGTAATAAATAGTTTTCAGCCATGTACACCACAGTAAAAACCTAAAAAATATAATAAAACACAAAAAACTGACAATAAATGGTAATCAGATCTATCCATGTCGTAAATATAGACGAAAAAATTTAATCTGTAATACTGAATGGAAATCACAACATGGTATACAAGAAACAAAATCACACCAAGAAATGCATCTCTGCACATAGGTTACTGTATTTTAATGTGTATCAAATTCAACGATGCAAGAAAGTAAATGCCAAGCAAAAATCTGAAAAAATGGATGATAAACAGTTTAACTATTACATGTTTAAATACTAATGCATCTGTTCATATTATATGCAATATCCGGGTGTCAACATCTTATTAGGTTCAACTTTACCAAGGGCCTAAACAGGGCAGAGTGACTAGCTATGGTCACAACCTAGATTATCTATTTTTCATTTTTTGTTTTTTCCCCCTTTGACATCTAAGATGATGGTAACACAAGATTCTTAAGGGTTTCAATCACTGACCACCTTTATACCTGCACATCTTAATATACACCAGCACTCGCTACATTTGAAAATGTCATACCTGTCATCATACACCAAGGACTGGAATGGACTGTATGTGCCTATCTGTGCTGCCTTATGGCTAAATAAATCTGGAAAATGGGCTAACAAAGCAAATATTTATGAAGAATTCCGAATTTAAAAGTGCAGGATTATCTAATTCCAAAACATGAAGAGATAGTAATGAACTGTACCAAATATAATGGATAGCACCCTCTCATGTTAGCAATTGATATTAAGTCATTCATGATACTATTTATATTTTTTTAAGAATTAGTTAAGAGCTGAATCTCTCAGAAATTTACTTGTATGTAAACAATTTTGAATTTTGGCATACAAATTGAAACATCTTGGGTAATTTAAAATGTAATGCCTAAAATGACGAGTTTAAGACTATGGCATTAATATATGTTCTCTGAAATCACTAAGAATTACAATATAGTGCATTGTAAAAAAAAAGTTAAGTATTTAGAATTGTGGTGCACATGGCTGCCTGAGCATTAGGTTGAGAGTGGCTTGAGCACTGTTGCGGCTCACTACTCACGCTGTCACGACTAGGGTACGAAGAACAAGAAACTGATAAACTGCAGTACTCAAAATGCAGCCAGCAAGTTGAAAGCCCTATACTCAAAGTGAGGGCCACTTAATAGCTATAATAATAAACTACACATTTCAAAAAATATTCAACAAGTTTAAGCCTTGTAAGATTAGCAAGGGCTACTTAACAACTAACATTACAGTTACTGTGAGCACTTCACTGTGTTGTGTGGAGCACCCTGTCTTCAAGTATAGAGGACTACTTAATGAAGTAATACATATTTAATCAATAGAAATATAAATTATAATAAATAACAACTTGAAAATATAACAAAAGCTAGAAGTGTATTACTCCAGTACATGAAAATGAAGTAATAAGCAGCCAATATGCCCTGA
>WNGS01164858.1:34111558-34132315 GCA_020271785.1 Procambarus virginalis
TCATAAGACCACTGCATAATGGGGGTCCAACAGTGAGGCTGCTCTGTGTATTCGCCTAGATGTGCATGCAAGGTTGAGCTAGGCTCATAGCCCCACCTTCTGAACATTTTTAGATTAATGGAATGACTCATTTCTCATGCTTTTTTTATGTTACATTTAAAACTTGAATTGAATTTGCTTCAACGACTTCTACGTCTAACCTATTCCACTTGTATGAATAAAAGTGGAACATTATATTGAACAGTTTCTTTACAAGACTTACTTGTACGTACAGTATTAGCCAAAGCCAGGCTAAACGTTGGTAAACTATTAATTTACCGATTGCAATTCTCAAGAATTATTAGCATATACAGAACTAGTCAACCGATATAGTGTCCCCTTGGAAAGCCAGTGGAAAAAGGCTAACATAGTTCCAATCTACAAAAGTGGCAGCAAGGAAGAGCCCCTTAATTATAGACCTGTATCATTGACAAGTGTCACGGTCAAAATATTGGAAAAAATAATTAAAACTAAATGGGTAGAACACCTGGAGAAAATTATATAATATCAGACAGACAGTATGGTTTTCGATCTGGAAGATCCTGTATAATGAATTTACTCGGTTAATATGATCGAGCCACAGAAATTTTACAGGAAAGAGATGGTTGGGATGACTGCATCTATCTGGACCTAAAAAAGGCTTTCGACAGAGTTCCACATAAGAGGTTGTTCTGGAAACTGGAACATATTGGAGGGGTGACAGATAAGCTTCTAACATGGATGACAAATTTCCTGACAGAAAAATGAGGGCCGTAATCAGAGGCAATGTATCGGATTGGAGGAATGTCACAAGTGGAGTACCACAGGGTTCAGTTCTTGCACCTGTAATGTTCATTGTCTACATAAACGATCTACCAGTTGGAATACAGAATTATATGAACATGTTTGCTGATGATGCTAAGATAATAGGGAAGATAAGAAACCTAGATGATTGTCATGCCCTTCAAGAAGATCTGGACAAAATAAGTATATGGAGCAACATTTGGCAAATGGAATTTAATGTGAATAATGCCATGTTATGGAATGTGGAATTGGAGAACATAGACCACACACAAGCTATAAAGTATGTGAGAAATCTTTAAAGAATTCTGACAAAGAAAGGGATCTAGGGGTGGTTCTAGATAGAAAACTGTCACCTGAGGACCACATTAAGAACATTGTGAGAGGAGTCTATACTACACTTTCTAACTTCAAAATTGCTTTTAAATACATGGATGGAGAAATACTAAAGAAATTAGTCACAACTTTTGTTAAACCAAAGCTGGAATATGCAGCGGTTGCATGGTGCCCATATCTTAAGAAGCACATGAACAAACTGGAAAAGGTCCAACGAAATGCCACTAAGTGGCTCCCAGAACTGAAGCTACAAGGAGAGGTTAGAGGCATTAAATATGCAAAAACTAGAAGATAGAAGAAAAAAAGGCAATGTGATCACTACATACAAAATAGTAACAAGAATCGATAAAATTGATAGGGAAGAATTCCTGAGACCTGGCCACCACCAGGCCACCAGTTTTGACCACCACCTGAGAAGGTGGTGGTCAAAACCGTCAGTAATTTCAAAGTGCTATGTGACAAAGAGTGCTGGGAAAACGGGACACCACGAGCGTAGCTCTCATCCTGTAACTACACTTAAGTAATTACACTTAGGTAATTACACTGACAGGGGGTCTCCACTAACACACTGGCAAACGGCTGGCTACACACTTGTAGAACTTCTCAACAGATGGCCAGTACTGTCATCTTGTAACTCCTCTTGGCTATATCCTGAGACCGTTGGTTCACACATTTACACTACACAGTATCACAGCCAACATAATGTCTACTACGACGACGGCCACTTGTCCTCACAGGACAAGTCAGGAGTTCTGGACTGCCCAAGGTGAACTGATTTCCAAAGCGCAATAGACCCTCCACGTCACCTCTGTGGACATAAGTCATTAGCCAAAGTATACAAGGAGAACATAGGATTTCTCCAGGTTCCAGCCTTTCACCGGGGAACTGTATACATAATCGGATGTACAATCTAGAGGGCGTTCCTCATTCTTATCACTCATATTAATCCTTCACTCGCCAGAGATCTTCATCGCAACCTCACCACCTAACCGAGGTACGAACAGGAGCCTTTCACAGATGGCGCTGAACTTGCCACACCTCTGGCAACAGATGGCATTGTCCTCATCACACCTAATGCCTTGAAGTTGGAGTGCAGGTCTATAGATGGCGTCGATATCGCCACTCATCACTCTAGCAATGATGTTGATATCGTCACACAATTGAACAGCAAAGAAATGACAGGGTGCTAAGAGGCAAACTGAAGGAGTAAGAAATGCAGACCAATACAAAAATGCAAAGCAGGAGGGCAGGTAATCAAGATAGTAGAAGCAGGAGAGGACATAATTGTTCACTTAGCCAGGCAGAACCAACTCTATATATCTCGGATGTCAAACGGGTTCAGAACCAGAGTGACAATGTACAGAATTGTAATGTGCTAAATACAGAGCAATCTCTCAGGATCCCAGGATCAACATAGGGGCTTAAATTGTTTCTGAACAAATGCCAGAAATCTAGTAAATAAATTTGATGCATTGTGTGCATATGCTGAGGCTGAGAATCCCGACATCATTGGCATCAATGAAACACGGGGACGAGACACATCATAGAAGGATAATTCTATCTCCCAGGAGACCATCCACCTTTCAGAAAGGACAGATCATCAAGAACAGGTGGGGTAATGCTATATGTAAAAAAAAAGACCTGGATGCAACCACCAATGAGGAACTGAATACCATGGGCTACTTAGAGCCTTTATGGTGTATCGTACTTGCTCAAGATGGTAGCAAAATGACAGTGGGAGTATAATACCGAGCTGACACAACAGCAGTTAGTTGTTAATGTGCATAATGTGATCAATGCAGCATCAGAAACCCAAACATTAATAATGGGTGCATTTAACCATGAGACCATAGATTGATTAAATCTAACATCACAAGCAGAACAATTTCTATACCTGGTTCATCCTTTCTCAAACAGCATGTGGTAGAGCCCACACCAGGTAACAACATTCTAGTTCTTGTGCTAACATCAAAGAAGGCATGAGTGATCAAATTCAGGTGGGGGAAAAAGCTAACCCACTCATGTGATGATCATATTTTAAGATAGACTACAAATATAGAAACCCACATAAAGGTTCATGTTAATGGATTTCAAGATTATCGAGGAGATTATCAAGGAATGAGAGAGGAACTGCAAAACACCATCTGGAGGAAACTGATTTTTTTTTTGCATGGATTTTGGTTAAGCCTATGGCTGGCCCATTACAACTATTAGGTGAACATGGCATGGAAGCATCATGGGAAAATTTCAAGGTCATCACTGAACTTGTTAAGAAATGTGCCCAAAAAAGAAAGGGAACTAGATGGATGATACAGGTAGTAAAATGAGCATTGATAACTAAGCGGAACCTCTGGAGAACGTATAAATCCATGATAAACATAACTGATTATAAGATATATAAAAGGGCACTAAACTTAGCTTCCCAGGAATGCAGATCATCCAAAAAAACTATGAAAGAAATATGAATATGAAAAAACATGGGGAACATTAGTGAAATACCATCTATGGCATGTGTCGTTCCTGTCCGTGCACTACCCATAGCTTTGCTATTCAAGAAATCTCTAGTGTCATACTTTTCCTGATATCCTTAAAAAAAGCAAGAGTAATGACAGTTCATGAAGGAGGCAAGACAGCTGATATAAACAATTACAGACCAATATCAATACAGTACTATAAAAATATTTGAAAATATTTACAAACGGTTCTATTCCAACCTTGTAAACTGAAAACATTAAGCCCTTGCCTGTTTGGCTTCCGTTCCAACAAAGAGTACCAATGATGTCATTATTAATCTGCTTAATAAAATCTACACAGCCCTTGACAAAAATGAGTTCCCAATTGGCCTCTTCATTGACCTGAGAAAGGTGTACTGTAAACCATAACTACCTCTTACTTTAACTTCACCACTATGGAATCCGAGGCCTTGCTCTGATTTATTTATTTATTTATATATATATACAAGAAGGTATACTATATTCGATCCTATCTTAGTGACAGACATCAATTGTAGCAATCAATGACATAACCTTTCCTACTCTACCATTAACAGTAGGAGTGCCACAGAGTAGTATCTTTGGACCTCTCCTGTTGCTTATATACATCAATGATTTGCCAAATATTTCTAATATTCTTAAACCTATACTGTTTTCTGACAATACTATCTTCATCTATTCAGATTCCCCCCCCCACACACACAATAAATAATACTGAAATTAATGAATTAAAAAAGTACAGTCATGGATGTAAACCAACAAAGGAAGGAATTGTGGAAAATTATCCACTGTTATGTAATATTATAACATATATCATTTTTTAACCAGCTTTAATTGGGACTTCAGTGCTGCACAGGCAGCGGTGCTGCCAATCACTGGGAAGCAGCCAAGTCTCGTATATACGGATATCTTGATCACCACCACAAAGTTTGTTTGTGGTGGTGATCATGAAACATGGCTGCTCCATGTTTCTTAAAAAAAAAAAAAAAACGAAAAATAAAATAAACAGTTGAAACAATTTGGAAAATGGACAAATGCCATAAAGGTTCGTTCAGTGTTTGACGGGTAGGCTGCTCCATTATAACAATCTTTCTTTGTTTCAAATGTGTTCCATATGTTTTGTATTTTTCATTTACGTCTCGATAATGGAGCAGTCTACCCAACAAATAATGAACGAACAGACCCAATCGGCGACAATTCGTCTTGTATGGTGAATGCTCGTTTGAGTATAGTCAACACCACATGGTGGGGTCGTGCTGCTTCCAGCACATTCCCGACCGCCACTGACGACAGTGTTGTATTGGTGTCGCGCACAACCAGTATCCCTCTGCATCGCTCCTCATATAATTGTGATATCGTTGGCTTTTTTGTGGTTTCGTGACTACAATTCTGAATGCACGATGTCGTCCAAGAAGCAGGATGTGAAAGAAAGTGTTGGCAAGGGGAAGAAAGAGGCAATCACTGTGGAAGTAAAGAAGGAAATTATAGCAAAGCATGAGCGTGGTGTTCGTGTGGCTGATCTCACCAGGGAGTATGGCAGGGCTCCCCTCAACAATTTCCACCATTTTGAAGGGGAAGGATAAATTTAAGACGCTTGACGTGGCTAAAGGAGTTACCAAGGTTACCAGCAAACGTCCAAAACTCCTACATGATGTGAAATGGCTACTGCTGGTGTGGATGAATGAACGTCAATTACATGGCGATAGTGTCTCTGAAGCTATCATTTGAGCTAAGGCTAGGATGCTGTATGTGGACCATGTCAGGAAGATACCAGGTGCATCGTCTGAAGATGAGGCGGTATTTAAGGCAAGCCGTAGCTGTTGCAAGAACTTTAAGAAAAGGAGCGGTATACACAATGTTGTGCGACATGGAAAGGCTGCCAGCTCTGATAAAGCTGCTACCGAGGCTTTTGTGCCAGAGTTCCAGGAATTTGTTGATTGGGAGCAGTTCCTGCCCCAACAAATTTTCAATTGTGACGAGACTGGGCTGTTTTGGAAAAAACTGACAAAGAGGACCTACATCACGCAAGAGGAACAATCAATGCCTGGCCACAAACTGATGAAGGATCGCCTTACCCTCGTGCTCTGCACCAATGCAAGTGGCGATTGCAAGGTCAAGCCGCTGCTTGTCCACCACTCTGAATATCCACGAGTGTTCGATTCGTTTAAGGTGCACAATACACGGCTGAATGTGATGTGGAGGTCGAACAAGAAGTCCAGGGTCACGTGGATCTTCTTCAGTGAATGGGTAAGTGACGTTTTCGGCCCCACAGTGAGGAATTATCTCGTCAAGAAGCAGTTACCACTCAAGGCCTTGCTTGAGCTCGATAATGCACCTGCGCATCCTCCACAACTGCAAGATGATCTGTTCCTTGAGAATCAGTTCATCACCATCAAGTTTCTTCCTCCAAACACCACCACTCCTCCAACCCATGGACCAGCAAGTTAATTTGCTAACTTTGTCAGCATTGCTAACTTTAAGAAGCTCTACATGAAGGATTTTTTTCTTCTTTTGTATTGTTGTCTGCATTCTCTTTCTATGTTGGATCTCTTTCTGGCTTTTCTCGAAGGCACATGTCTCAGACAGACTTCATATGCTTCAGAAGTCAGTTTTTCTATTCTTTGTGTAGGATTGTTATTACTTAGAACAGTTTCCTATTGAATGTTTGTAAGGTCCCTGTTTATTTTCTCCCAGTATATCCTTTTATTATTAAAACTGAATTTACTGAATAACCCTTCTCGATTGTTGTTTCTCTCGGGCCTACTATTAATGGTAGTAGTTTCTGTTTACACTTCAATGATCTTGTGGTCCGAGCATGTAGTGTTTGAGATTGTAATATCTCTGATTAGCTCATCATTGTTTGTGAATATCAGGTCCAGCTTGTTTTCGTTCCTAGTTGGTTCTGTAATCTGCTGATTGAGCAAAAAGTTGTCACAGAATCTCAGTAGTTCTCTGACCTGTGGTTGGTTATTTCCAGGTTGATTTCCTGCTACAATGTTATTGTTTACTATTCTCCATTTTAAACTGGATAGATTGAAGTCTCCAAGAAAGATAATATCTGGTACTGGGTTTGCTAGGTTATCAAGAATAGTTTCTATTTTGTGTATCTGCTCCGTGAATTTCTCAACTGTCGTATCTGGCAGTTTCTATATTAGAATAATAATTAGATTTAGATTTTTCTACCTTGGTTCCAAGTACCTCTATCACCTCTTTGGTCGAGTTCAGGAGCTCTGTGCATGCCAGTTCCTCTTTAATATACAGACCTACTCCTCCACTTGACCTAATTATTGTATCACATCACATCTATACAGATTATAATTTGGGATCTATATTCATTATCCACATAGTCTTTCGAGGTTTCTGTAAATGCACCAAATATTGAGTTCGATTCTATTAGAAGGCCATTGATGAACTTAACTTTATTTCTTGATTCTGACTTTAGGCCTTGTATGTTTGCAAATATGAATGATTTCCCATATTGCATGTCACTTCTGGTGGGCTTTGGTAGTTCTTCCCTCTTTCCACCCTGGTCCAGGGTGTGCTGTTTTGGTAGTGGTTCGTCCAGTGTTGGTAGTAGTATGGGTGTTGTGTGGTGTAGTACCTGTGTGCATGTTGATGACCTGTATTCCAGTCTTGTGGATCTCTTCCTCCCCTCCGTAATCCTGCAGTCGTTCTATCTGCCTGTTCCTCTCTCTTATATGTTCTACTCTTCTCTAGCTTTGTCTTGTGTTTAACTAGGTATGGACTCTAGGCTGCAGTTGCATATTCCAGGATTGGTCTGACATACTGTTGTTAGCCCTGTGGCCCTCAACCATTCATAAGACCATATGAACATATGAATGAGGATAACTGTAGCAAAGCCATAGTGTTTAGTTCCTCATTATTGGTTGCATCCAGGTCCTCTTTCACGTACAGCATTACCCCATCTGCTCTTGTTGTTCTGTCCTTTCTGGAAGGTGGGTGGTATCTCGGGAGATGGAATTCATCTTCAATTATGTCCTCTCGTCCAATTGTTTCACTGAGGCCAAAGATGTAGGAATTTTCAGCTTCGACAGACACACATAATGAGTCAAATTTATTTACTAGGCTTCTGGCATTTGTGTAGAAAAAGTTAAACCCCTGACAGAGTTCCTGGGGGGAAGGGGGCTGAGAGATTGTTCCTGTGTTTAGCACATTCCTCTTCTGTTCATTGTCGCTCTGGTTCTGCTCCTGTTTGACATTCAAGATACAGAGAGTTAGTTTGCCCTGGCTGGGTGACGGACTATGTCCTCTCCTCGTTCTACTATCGGGATCACCTGCCCTCTCCTGATCTTTAACTTTGCATTTTTGTATTAGTCATGTCCTACTTAATATCAGCCTTTTGTGCTCAAAATTTGCAATGGTTATTCGTACTATATTTGCTTCAGGCCTACCTATCCTCTCAACTTTAATAAATTTAATTCCATTACCTTGCCTAACAGTTTCTCAATCTTTTCCTCAATGAGATCAAGGTCATTCTTGCTTCTTATCTTGCAAAGTTTCTTATAATGAGGTTTTTCATCTTTGCCTATCCCTCTCCTGAGCACCTGCATCAATACCCACCCGCCACCCCCCTGGGTTCTCCTGGTCGGTTCTGGGAAGCCCGCCTGTGTGTGTATTATCAAATTATTTTTTAAGGCCCATGAATTGTCTCATTAAAACCTTCTGTCCTCCTGCAACTCTTTCATTGCCCTGTGACCTAACAGTTCCCTCATTATTATGTCTTGAGTTGCAAGGTTAATGTCCTCTTTAATTTCATCCAAAGATTCTTCATTATTCTTCATTCTTCAATATACTATTGAAGAAAACTCCATTTTCTTCAATAGTCTCCTCAACTGTTTCATCATTATTCTTATAAATTTCTTCCTCATTAATTACATAATTTTTCCCATCTGTTTCATAATTTTCTCATCAATTTCATTATTTTCGGTGCTACTACTAAGAATCCGGTGTTTGTCATTGCAAATTGTTACCTGGTTGATGGGGCTCTGGGAGTTCTACTCCCCAAGCCCGGCCCGAGGCCAGGCTTGACTTGTGAGAGTTTGGTCCACCAGGCTGTTGTTTGGAGCGGCCCGCAGGCCCACATACCCACCACAGCCCGGTTGGTCCGGCACTCCTTGAAGGAAACAATCTAGTTTCCTCTTGAAGATGTCCACGGTTGTTCCTGTAATATTTCTGATGCTCGCTGGTAGGGTGTTGCAGTAACAGTGACTGTGACCTTTACCTTCAGTTCCCTTGTTGTTATATGCCTCATACAAGGCTGACGAGATCTTAAGACAAGTACCATAGGAAAATCAACTTGCAAACCACATATTGGGTATGTTGAGATGATCTCGGTCCAACGCTACACTTACACTGGGAACATGTATTACTGCACCCTGACATCTCTGTTAACTCGTTTGTGTCTATTTACTTACTTTATTGATGTTTATTGCTGTACTGGTTAACACAAGTCAGTTTTTGTGGCTGCAAGCAATGCTACAGCATGGCTGTATCCTCTGTCTATTGCTGTGTGTGTCAAAGCAAAACATGAGCTATGTTTACGACGACACAGTTGCCCGAAACGCTATGCGTACTAGTGGCTTTAGGTATTGTATGTACTAGCTCTATCCATAAATCCAACATTATGTTTGTAACTAATCTTCTATGAATGTACTTTTACCTGAATAAACATTTGATTTGATTTGATTTGACAATATCAGCTGAGGGGTAAAGGAATACTTTTTCTCGACTGTACCACAACCACCACTCCTACCTTACAACAACCATCAACCAAAATCACCACACCAACCACAGACGGTAGGATGCACATGCCCAGACAAAAGGAATCGTTTGATGCTGTTGATTCTGGGACGACGACACAGAAGCTTCGTTATGGTAGATCCCGTTTGCATGAAGGTTTTCTCCTGATGACTGCACAAGTGGTAATATTAGGAGACTTATCATAGTGGAGCCTCAGTGTTTATGATTTAGCAACACTTGAATATTGTTGCCAGCTGATGTAAAGGCGACGAGGGAAAAAAAAACGTGTATCAACGACTCGATGTACTCTGGGTCGACGGCTGGAGTGATGAGCCGAGCTGACTGTGTGGGTCGCTTGCACTCCTACACACCTTCTTTACACCAGATGGACAGAAAACGGTGATGGCAGTATAATTATGTATAATCATATAGACAATTATAATAATTTATATATAAGGGGGTACCACCTCTGGTGCAATTTTAGGGACCCACAGCCTCAAAGAAGGAAACATAGAGCATTCAGAGAAAAACTTGCCATTTAACTCTGAATACGCATGTGTTCACTTCCCCTACCACTCCCTCCTATATTTTATATAGGATATATTATACAGGATGTACAGGTAAATATATACCCTCCTCAGGATACAACCCCACAACATGTTGACTAACTCATAGGTGCCCATTTACTGCTAGGTGAGCAGGCATCGTATGCAAGGAATCGCGCCCAACGATTTCTGTCCAGCCCGGGATTTCAACCCGGAATTCCCGAGTTTCGGGTTCTTATGATTTTTAATTTTTATTTCTTAAATTTATTTATATATACAAGAGTTCTTACATTCTTGTACAGCCACTAACACGCATAGCGTTTCGGGCAAGTCCTTAATCTTAATTTTCACACGCACACAGTACACATCCCCAGGAATTAAGCAACCCGTAGCAGCTTTCTAACTTCCAGGTACCTATTTATTGCTAGGTGAACCGGAACATCAGGGTGAAATAAACTCTGTCCATTTGTTTCCGTCTCCTCCGGGGATCGAACCCGGACCCTTAGGACTACGAATGCTGAGCGCTGTCCACTCAGCCGTCACTATAAGAAGCAACCCGAGTTTACTACCGGGGACCCGGGAATATTCATTCATTCAATTAAATATATTCAGCAAAAATCTGTTATCAGAAGAATAACAAACTCTGTCTTCAGACAACGCACAGCTCCTCTGTTTGATACCTGGTTGATGGGGTTCTGGAGTTCTTCTACTCCCCAAGCCCGGCCTGACTTGTGAGAGTTTGGTCCACGGCTGTTGCTTGGAGCGGCTCTGTTTAAATCCCTAAACATGCTGAACATACACTCACTCCACACATTTTCTTGTGCTATTTACATGTAGAAAACCTTGTTCCTAAATGGTAATCCTGATCTGAAATTCCACCTTAACAGATGTAACATGTAGAACCCATGAGCACCGCATCGGAAATAAATTTTTGGTCTTGGTGAGTCAAACACGCTATGGCGAATATAGTTTATTAATAACTTTAATTATTAATAACTTTAAATATAAATTATATAATTTTGATGGTAATAATGAGGGTAATAAACATAGGTGAAAGTTTTACCCTGGCTAAAATAACTTGATAACATTAACGTTGTAAGTTAATAATGCAATATATACTTGTACTTGTTGAATTAAAATGGCTTGAAGTTAACATCTAACACCTTGTATATTAACCTTGGTAAGTGTAACAAGGGTCAAATTAACAATGTGTAACTTCCAGTAAGTCTAACAATGGGGACTAGCTTACATTGGTGAAAGTGCTACCTTGGGTAAAATAACAATGTAATACACTAACATTGTATGAGGTTAACACTGTATTGCCGGGGAAGGGGGTCATAAACATCTCTTTGATATCCCCCACAGTCAAACTAAATCCGTGCAAACACTACAGGCAAACAAATAAGGGACCTAGGCAATGGAACTCACTCCCTAGCGAATTATAAAGTTGTCCAATCAGTGATTTATTCAAAAGTAAAACCAAAAAGTACCTAATTTCATCGACATAGTTCCCTACCTTGTGCGTCAAACTCTCACTGTATCTTGTACTACCCACTCCCTCAATAGTACAAGATAGTACTCCCTCGATTTTATTTTAATTAAGACATGCAACGTCTTCACTATTGTAATCCCTGTCATTAACTTAATAATAATAATAATAATAATAATTCACTGTGTCGTGGGACAGGAAGCCAGAGTGCATTCATACACGTTAGACTTATATCGAGGAGGAGGGATTCCTTCATGGAGGGAATCATATGCGAGGAAATCATTCCTGAATTTACCTGAACTACCCGGAAAACCACTAACACTCGCTGGTCGCTGGGGCACTCCACTAACACTCGCTGGTCGCTGGGGCACTCCACTAACACTCGCTGGTCGCTGGGGCACTCCACTAACACTCGCTGGTCGCTGGGGCACTCCACTAACACTCGCTGGTCGCTGGGGCACTCCACTAACACTCGCTGGTCGCTGGGGCACTCCACTAACACTCGCTGGTCGCTGGGGCACTCCACTAACACTCGCTGGTCGCTGGGGCACTCCACTAACACTCGCTGGTCGCTGGGGCACTCCACTAACACTCGCTGGTCGCTGGGGCACTCCACTAACAAGTCGAGTAGAGGAAGTCGCTGATTTGTCCTCTGGCTTCCTGTCCTTGCAAATTGTCCCCTCATTTGTCTTGATGATTTACTCAATGTGAATTTTAATATATAGGAAGTTCCATGATATATATATATATATATATATATATATATATATATATATATATATATATATATATATATATATATATATTATGGCCAACCACAGGGAAACAGCAAAATCTCTCAAATACAGGCGACTGGCAGGCCAATACCTCTTTGTTCCCATAGCGTCTGAGACGCATGGCCCCTGGGGCAAGAGTGCCTTGGGATTTCTCAAGGAATTGGGTTCCAAGCTCATCGACGTCACCAGAGACCCAAGGGCTTGCAGTTTTTTGTTTCAGCGCCTCAGTGTGGCGATCCAGAGGGGAAATGCTTGCTGCGTCCTCGGTTCCTGTCCGGAAGCGGAGGAGCTTCAAGAGATCCATAACCTTTAGGCATTTGTCTTGTATGTTTTGTAACCTTTAAATACACAATAAAGCATAAAAAAAGGAAGGGGGTGGTAGGAGAAAAGCACACAGAAACTGTATTGGAGGGGACCTACATTCCCTCCAATGCGTTATGTGTGATTTCCTCCGAGGCTATGGGTCCCCCTTCTTCCAGCCAGAGGTGGTACTCTCTTTTCATTAAAAAAAAAAATATTATTAAATATGACCGAAAAAGTGAGATTAATAATTCTAACACGAATTTTCTCGATTTTCCTTATGTTTCTTTTTACTGGTGACGGTAAATGAAAAATCAATTCTCCAAAATTCATTTTTATTTCTAGTCTGACGCGACACTTGAGCGCGTTTCGTAAAACTTATTACATTTTCAAAGACTTTAGTTTATCCACACAACTGAACTTATGACTGAAACAGCATTGGCTCTTATACCTGCATATACCAAATGCAGGTATAAGAGCCAATGTTGTTACCATCCTTAATAATGCTGTTGTATTTGTGTCTAGCTTCAGACACGAGCATATTACAGTTATGTCTTAAAGAGTTGAGAGCAATTAAGGATGATAAAGATTCACTTACAAGACAACGAGAATGAAATAATGTGGAGACGTGGCACCACTGTTGGGTTGTCATGGCAACGGGAACGCTGAGAGCGCGAGTACCTTCACACAACTGCGTCCATACACTCCCTTCACACTCACTTTGTTTACCTTACACACTTATCTTTCTGCAACAATATCAGGCGCAAGAACACAAAATCAAATGAACATCCATCGGACTTAATTTTAGCGAGAGGTGAGGATAAAGATATATAATTTCAGTTAAATAAAGCTAGTTTGTTGATGCTAAATATATCAAATTCTAATCTAAATTGCTCACGGTATGTATTTGCTATAATGTGCCAAGCAGTACAATATAATTTTATTTGTTATCATACAAGTTAGCTGAATCTGCTGAATATAAGGAAGTAATGTTGGCGAGGGCAACATGCAGGTGTGTGGATATTCTGCCATGGCGGCCTTGATCACGTCATATAAAATATGGCCTTCGTACGACCTTTTGTCATACGAAGGCCATATTTTACTTAGCAAAAGTTTCATAAGGCCGCACACTGTATTATGTCTTGTTTAGCAGTCTCCGTGGCGAAGTGCATGGTAACACACTTGCCTGGCGTTTCGCAAACTCTTTGGCCTGGGTTCGTATCCTGGCTACAGGGTTTTGATTGTTGCCGCCGAAGGAGGCTAGTTTATTGTACACCCCATACTCATCCTGTGAGCGTTAGCACAAAAGCATTACGGGATCCTGGGTATCATATTTTGGGTATAGCCTCTGTTCACCCAGCAGTGAATGGGTACCTGGTTGTTAAACGGTTTGGCGGGTCGTATTCCGGGGAAAATTAGGAATAATTAAGGACCTGCCCGATACGCTACGCGTGCAAGTGGCTGTACAAGAATGTAAAAACTCTTGTGTATATATATATATATATATATGTTAGTAGCAATCTTTCTTGTAAACATATGTTATTAAATATGACCGAAAAAGTAAGATTAATAATTCTAACACGAATTTTCTCAATATTTCTTATGTTTCTTTTCACTGTCGATAGTAACTGAAAAATCAATTCTCCAAAATTCATTTTTATTTTTAGTCTGACGCGACACTAGAACGCGTTTCGTAATAGCTTATTACATTTTCAAAGACTTTAGTTTACACACACACAACTATAACCTGCAAACACTAAACAGAGTTTTACTATACTATCATTTAAACAGCTTTTACCTTATATACCCACATTTGGGTGAGGTGATATGTTACAACAGTTTTGGATGAGGTGAACAAAACTTTCAACACAAGACAGAGCAAACTTTCAACACAAGACAGAGCAAACTTTCAACACAAGACAGAGCAAACTTTCAACACAAGACAGAACACGGTGCATTGGGTATAAATTGGATAAATTAAAGGGAAGAATGGAAGTAACTGCAGAGGGCCAATTGCTCCATATTTCTTGATGCTTCTATATTGGTGCAGAGTCTTGAAGTGGGTAGAATATAGTTGTGCATTAATTGGTTGTTGATTGCTGGTGTTGACTTCTTGATGTGTAGTGCCTCGCAGATATCAAGCCGCCTTCTATCGCTGTATCTATCGATGATTTCTGTGTTGTTTGTTAAGACTTCTCTGGTGATGGTTTGGTTGTGGAGGTTCCTTAATGGAGCAACAGGGCTCCATTAAGGAACATATAATCTCGTCCCACAACCAGACCATCACCAGAGAAGTCTTAACAAACAACACAGAAATAATAATAATAATAATAATAATAATAATAATAATAATAATAATAATAATAATAATAATAATAATAATAATAATAATACCTAATTTTGTCGGGGGACAAGTAGCCTGTTTGCATATACATACTAGACACGAGCAGGCTTATATCGATGTCCCCTCCCCCCACAAGGTCGAATTACTAACCATCTCCAGGTTAGTAATTTGTAAAAACTTCACAACAGTTGACTAATTGTCTGGTGTCTCATTACAAGTAGGTGAACAGATGCATTAGGTGACAAGAAACGTGACGAACCATTTCTGTTCCGGCCGGGATCTATATAACCCTTTGCTATCATGTTCAATATAGCCAGGGCTCCATGTAGGCAGAAATCATATAATTTGCGTTAAAACTTGATGTAGCTGTCCGATGATATCTGTTCTTCAGGGCTCCGTGGCTGGCTGGACATGACGGAGGCGCAGACGGACTGGCTGGCGTGCGGTGCGCGCCGGTGCAAGGCGCAGCGGGTGGCGGAGGCTCTGGTAGCCAGGACGGCGCAGTACTCCGCCCTCCTCTGCCTCAGGCGCTCCAGGTGGGCACCCCAGGAAGGAGGAGGTGGTGCAGGGATGGCGGTGGGATGGGATAGACGGAGGGCGTGTTGCATGGGGGGAAGGGATGCAGGAGAGAGAGGGAGGATCCCTTCAGCCACGTTATTGTGACTCATCGCCTGCGTTGTCATTTTCGTTTATATATGTACGATGGTCCACATGGTTACAGAATGTACTATCAAACCAGGAGGATGGGTTGTAATATATTGTCATGTACCTACGGGCGATAATACCCGTACCTTTGCGCTTTGGCGAGCCGGTGGCTGAGCGGACAGAACACTGGACCCGTGATCCTGTGGTCCCGGGTTCGATCCCAGGCGCCGGCGAGAAACAATGGGCAGTCTCTTTTACTCTGATGCCCCTGTTACCTAGCAGTAAATAGGTACCTAGGAGTTAGTCAGCTGTCACGGGCTGCTTCCTGGGGTGGAGGGCTGGTCGAGGACCGGGCCACGGGGACACTAAGCCCCGAAATCATTTCAAGATAACCTCAAGATGTGCTTCCCTCCTCAAGAGCGTGAAATACAAGATAAAGTTCGAAGATGAGAACGGGGGAAAAAGCGAGACGGACAGAAAGAGAAAGATCATTTATTTAAAGCTGACATGAACACGTAAAGGGGGGGGGGGGGGGTAGAAATAGCCTAAGCTACTCTATCCCTTTGAGATGTATTTTTTTTGTCTCAATAAACATACTTGAACTGAACTTGAACACGTAAACAGGTGAACATGTATCCGGATATTAGAGGATTCTATACTGAAAATTCTCTTCGGTTGCAAATAGGAAAAAGAAAACAACTTACACATCTCAGATGAGAATCAGAAAATATCAAATGTTAAACCAGTTTGAACCCTGTTTGATACGTCATCCCTGACCTCTCTTTGGCACACAAAATGGAAAAAAAATATATTTTTTTGAGCCAGATTTACACCAGCAAATACTGAAGGTAAAATCCGATAAGGCAATTACATTGTATATTTTTGGAAATCTCTATTGGACCGATTTTTTTAAAGGTTTTGATTGTTAGGATTTTGTTGTTGTGGTTCATGTTGGGGAAGTTTGTAGTCTGGTATTAGCTATGGTCGTGACTGTCTGTCTGTGCTATGTTGACGTCCAAACTGGCTGTGTTTATTGTTGATAGGGTGATTGTCTGTATGTGCTTTGTTGATATCTTGACTGTCTGTGTGTGTGTAATTGTTGACGTCGTGACTATGTTTGTGTGTTGTGTTGACGTATGACTGTGTGTGTGTTGTGGTGACGTATGACTATGTGTTATTTCTACCACAAGGCTGAGGGCGCTGCTGGATGACGACGAGGCTAGGGACGAGGAGGAGCTGAGGAGGAGGGCTCGTCTTCTACTCCAGGAACAGGTAAGCCTTCTGGTCTACTCTCTTTCCTCTCCCATCCTCCCTCTGTCCCACCCTCTTTCTCTCTCTCTCTCTCTCTCCCACCATCCCTCCTCTTTCATCCTCCTTCATTCTCTCACTTTCTGTATATTTATTTGTTAGAATGCTGGTGGCTGACACGTGAGGAGACATTATCAACTGTGTCTCAGGGCCTCATAACGCCTGTCAACATCTGTCCTCCTCTGTGTCAGCTCAATCGTCATCTTGAGTTAAATGTCCGCTGTCACAGTCTTTTAAGATTGCATGATTGTCACAATCATAAGTCAGTCCAAACACAATCTTTTATGTCATACCTCAGTTCAAACACAATCTTTATGTCATACCTCAGTTCAAACACAATCTTTTATGTCATACCTCAGTTCAAACACAATCTTTTGTGCATAAACCACAAGTTACCCATAAACCTCAAGTCAATTGTATTAGGAAAACTCTTCCTCATGAAAGTGCCTCTTCTTTACGAGGAAGAGTTTTCCTTATACATTTTCATGTGTATTTGAGAGGACTGGCAACCAGGGGCCAGATTCACGAAGCAGTTACGCAAGCACTTACGAACCTGTACATCTTTTCTCAATCTTTGGCGGCTTTGTTTACAATTATTAAGCAGTTAATTAATGAGCTCCGAAGCACCAGGAGGCTGTTTATAACAATAACCACAGTTGAGTGGCAAGTTTTCATGCTTGTAAACTGTTTAATAAATGTAACCAAAGCCGTCAAAAATTGAGGAAAGATGTACACGTGAACAAATCCACAAGGGCCGTGTCGAGGATTCGAACCTGTGTCCGGGAGCATCCCAGACCCTGCCTTAATCGACTGAGCTACGACATGATAAAAGAGTTGAAACCGAAGTTCTACTGAACTTACTGGCTCCCGGACGCAGGTTCGAATACTCGTCACGACCCTTCTGGATTTGTTCATTTGATGCATCACGTACTGTGATTTCTGTGTGTAATGTACACGTTCGTAAGTACTTGCGTAACGGCTTTGTGTATCTGGCCCCCAGGTATAGGGAAGGATTTTCGAAGTATTAGAGTAATTCGAGACCACCTTAATATAATGTGGGTTATTGGGTATTAATGACATTTCTCTGTGTTCTGTTTATATACACGTGCAACTGGATACTTCGGCGCATCGCACAAATGCTAATTGGAGAATGTTGATGATTATAGCCATTGTTGTGACATGTGCTTTATAATGTGTCATAAATGAACGAGCATATAATACTTCCAGAATATTGTAGGATTTTCGTGTGTGGTTATTAATGTCGTCATTAATATGTATCAATATTAGTCTTTCCAGATAACCGTGACTTAGACACAAAAGAGCAATTGTACTCTAGGATGCAACGCAATATATCTTACGCTTAATCTTAGCGCTCACTCTGCAGGTGAAAGTGAAAAGCTCTTTTGGCGTATCTATAAGTCCTCCATGAGCCGGGGACTGCGTAAAAGCCTAGCCCAATATAAGGCTTAACGACCAGGTTAACTGATAACCATTAAACACCTCTCCCCCCCCCCAACGTAAAATAAAGAGGAGTCATGAGAGAGAAAGAGAGATAGAAAAGGGAAGCGGGGCAAGAAGGGATGAACCGGGGAGGGATTTGAAAGTTTGCGGTGGGTGGGGTCGCGGGGGAAAATATAGTAGAAAATGGAGGGAGAGTGAAGGAGACGGGGAAGACTGAGGTAAAGGTAAGAGAAAGATGAGGAGAATAAGTTTAGATTTAGGAAAGACCTGGGTAAATGCTGGTTCGGTAACAAGGTTGTTGATTTGTGGAACCAATTACCGCGTAACAAAATATAAGTAGGATCCCTTGATTGTTTCAAGCGTAGGTTAGACATACATATGAATGAGATTGGCTGGATATATAGAAGCTGCCTCGTATGGGCCAATAGGCCTTCTGCAGTTACCTTCATCCTTATGTTCCATCAATATGTGCATTCATCTATCCATTAATTGTTCTATTCATTTATCCATCCATCTGTCTATCTATATATCTATCTATCCATCCATTTACGTATTCATCCATCTACTCATCTATCCATCTTCTCATTATTCGTTCATTCATCTACTCATCTATCCATTCATTTATCTATCAATCTCTCCGTCTACCAATATCTACTGTCTGTCTGTCTCCTTGTACCTTTGTCTGTCTCATACAAAAGAATATTATTGTGTAATGTATGGGAGGTTGACGCTTTTTTTTTATTTTTTTTATTATTTTCTACAACAGACGTGGCCACACATTTACAATGCTAACCAGCATATATACATTTTCTGTGGGTTGGAAGAAAACGCACCACGTGGGGGCTTAATTTATTATTAATTATATAAATTAATTACTTAAAATAATTATAAATTAATTACAAAATTAATTATTATATAAATTACTTACAAAGTAATTAATACGAATTTATCACAAATTAAAATAATCATAAATGATTATTAATGAAGATCTTGCATGAAGACGCATAGGCTAATTATAACGACTAAATGGATAAATAAATACTTCCTCTAATGTGAATAGTGAATGGGCATAAAAATTATACAGCAATAATGGATAGCCGTTATCATGCTAATGTAATTCAATTGCCGTGAAATCTGTATTAGACTGCGTAATTCCAGTTCTTGGTATTCTTGGCTTATCACTTTGGGGGTTTCCGTCGGAGCACCCCCAATCCCGTGAGGGCCAGCGGCGCGGAAATCAACCACAGAAGGTGAGTCGGTGCTTTTAAAATGCTAAGCTAACCTACATACGTAAATACATAGATACCAGATTTACGTATGCCTTACATAAAGTGTTCGATGTGTCTTTTACATAGTGTCTTATTAATTAATGTGCTGAGAGGAGCGTGTCAGTGTGAAACAGAACTCACCCCTGTACACTGCCTGAAGAGGAGCATGGCTTCAGAAGCCCTCAAGCAGCTGGGCGATCCTTTGTTTTATGCAAGTACGGGCTAATTATGCACAGCAGGAAATTTTTTTAATTTTCACCGAGATCAGTGATTATGATGTATATTACTATATATTTTTGGGGGTTTTTTTGAAAATATCCAGCTGTATAGCCGGCGGACAGTGCCAAAAATCGTCTTGTTGTTGTAGGGGGGGGGGGGGGGGTGTGAATGTGACTATTCGCTGTTCTCATGTAAATCCTGGCGACGCAGACCGGCCGTGTTCATCCCGGGTCCCATCTGACTGCCGGGATATAGCTTCTTAGACGCTGGAATAAGAATCCAGAGTGTCAGATAGCCTCGTCCAGCAAGACCTGACTGAGGCAACTGCTGTAATAATATCGTAAGAAGTACGAAGGTCTAATACTGCAGCAAGGGTCAGATAAATATAAATAAATAAAATATATGTTTATTCAGGTAGGTACATACATACAAGTGATTTACATTAATGGATCGAATTATAGATAGAGCTAGTACATACAATGCCTAAAGCCATATTACGCAATGCGTTTCGGGCAGAGGTTACAGGAGCATTACAAATGATTACAGAGCATTAATGTACCTAACTGCTGCAAGAAATAGGTTGCAATAAGGATGGAAAAGCATTTTTATAATAATTTGTTTTGTCGGGGAAGAGGCAGCCTGTGTGTGTATGTGTAGGCTGGTACCCCAGGCTACCTGACGAAGCGAGGACGACCCCAACTGTACTATGGAGACCCATCAAATGAGCTCAGAGGGGAAATCAGGGAAAGGGATGAGAGGTTAACTGTGAGTAACTGGAATTAGAGTGAGTGTGTGTTGAGGACACCAGAGAGGGGAGCCGACCTGCCACTCCCCTCGTCGTTATGCAAGGAGACGAACAATGCCAAATAAAGGGGTAGAGTTACGGGAGAGGGTGGCAGAAAGACCCACA
The DNA here is from genome assembly GCA_020271785.1 of Procambarus virginalis. NCBI lineage: Eukaryota > Metazoa > Arthropoda > Malacostraca > Decapoda > Cambaridae > Procambarus > Procambarus virginalis. The sequence continues at coordinate 34,132,231 of WNGS01164858.1, forward strand.
CAATATTCCAATAATGTAAACGAAAACTAGCAAGTGAAACAGAAAATGCAATCTTCCTAGTGGGGCCACATTAGTGTGGACATGT
>WNGS01164858.1:34154816-34168338 GCA_020271785.1 Procambarus virginalis
CGCGAAGAAGCAACACTTTGTTGCTCTTACGCTGTGAACATAATAATCACTTTCATGACATAAAGGCTATTTCTAGCTTTAGCTATTTCACCCCCTCACAGCAAGTAGGTACCCAGGGAACTAGGCAACTGTTTTTCGGGTTGAATCCTGGGGAGAGACGGTAATTTGACATTTATACAGGCTTCCTGTCCCCCGGACCAAACGGATTATTATCCACCCATTTCCATACGAACGGAGCCTCTGATTAAAAACCACTACACACGAACTCAAACCTGCTTAATCCTACTCTCCCGAATTAAATTATATGGCATAAACCCGTAACACTGGACGAAACCTTTGCTAAAAAACACCCTACCAAACTGAATCCTCTGTTAAACCCCCTCCACACGAACGGAAGCCTCTGTTAAACCCCCACTCCACACGAACAGAAGCTCTGTTAACCTCCACTCTCTGCCAACAAACAGAACGGAAGGAAGAGCCTCTGTTAAAAAAAAAAAAACCCCTACCCCCCCCCACTCACCCACGAACGGAAGCCTCTGTTAACCCCCCACTCCACCTAACGTAAGCCTCTGTTAAACCCCCACTCCACATGAACGGAAGCTTCTGTTAAACCTCCACTCCACACAGTTCTTAAACCCATCCACGGAAGCCTCTGTTAAACCCCCACTCCACATGAACGGAAGCTGAACCCCTCCCACCGACGGTCTGTTTAAACCCCCACTCCACCACGAACGGAAAGCTTACCACAGCAACGAGCCTCTGTGTAAACCCCCACCTCCACAAATTCGAACGGAAGCCTCTGTTAAACCCCACTCCACAAACGGAAGCCTTCTGTTAAAACCTCCCCACTCCACACAACTGGAAGCCTCTGTTAAATCCCCACTCCCACACGAACGGAAGCTTCTGTTAAACCTCCACTCCACACAAGCCCGTTAAAGCCCCTCCACGACAGAACCTTAACCCTCTCATGCGTAGCCACATGAAACCTCTTGTTAAACCCCCCCACGTCCACACGAACGGACTGATCTCTGTTAAACCCCCCCTCCCGTCCACTCCACCAACGAACGGTAAGCTCTTGTACAAAGTAAACCCCACTCCACACTAACGGTAAGCCTCTGTTAAACCTCCACTCCACACTAACAAAAGCCTCTGTTAAACCCCCACTCCACACTAACAAAGCCTCTGTTAAACCTCCACTCCACACTAACAAAAGCCTCTGTTAAACCTCCACTCCACACTAACAAAAGCTCGACAAAGGCTGGCGTCGACAAATTCAAAGAGCACGATAGAAATAACAAACTAATACAGAACTAAATTACCAAGACAGCGCGTCGACCTGTCCTCAGGCTGAGGTCGTCCGTGACGGTCGACCAAAGTTAGGCTACAGGCTAGGCTCGTCCAAGTGGCGGTCGCCCAGGCCACAGGTTAGCTCGTCCAAGTGCGGTCGACCAGAGGTAGCCACAGGCTAGATCGTGGGTGCGGTCGACCAGGAGGTAGGCCATAGGCTAGACTCGTCCAAGTGGCCAATGACCACTGTTGGACTAAAGAGCACTTGGCTAGTGTGTTTGGAGGAGGGTTCATAGTCCCAATCAATAAAAAATGAGATGTATACTCCTGCTTGTCTGTTCCGCTCTTGTCCGATTGGTAATCAGAGCTGCTCAAAATGTTAATATTGAATTTCTTGAATGCTGTAGCCTTTGTTTTTGTAAATAATTAACGTTTTAACTTAGCAAATTAATTTGTATGTATATTCACAAACATAAACAATTAATTGTTAAATAATTAATTAGCGTATATATTGTTTGTTTATTTTCTGAATTATTTGCCTGACGAATCTCTGAAATAAGCGGTGGCCCTCTTATTTATTATAAAAAACGTTTTCTTTAACTAAGCCTATAGTACGTTTTCTATCGTATTGCATTAAACAATCCGCTGTTGCTCGCCATAATAATTAAATTTCTTTCTTATATAATGATGTAAAAAAATCACTTGCAGTTACTTAGCATAAACCTATCGATTGTAATGACATATTTTATGCAAGGCCCATAGACCTATCTACAGGCCTGAAAGTAGGGGAAGAGGGGGGTGGGGGGCAGGGGGCCAGATACCATAGCTACGAGTCGAGCGGGCCTACTTGAATAATTTCTTTGCGATTATCTTTTCACGTAAGTCGCATTATTTCTTGAATGCTGTATTGTTACTATTAAGTACTCCCTAGTTGTGCTTGCAGGAGGGTTGATCTTTGGCTCTTTGGTCCCCCTCTCGACTGTCAATCAACTGGTGTACAGATTCTTGAGCCTATTGGGCTCTATCATATCTTCATTTAAACTGTGTATGGAGTCTGGCTCCAGCACATCACTACAATGCGTTGCCTAATATTATATCACATACTCACATGTATATGTATACTAATGCATAGATTATATGTATTACCGCTAATTGAAAAAATACATAACGAAACGGCAGTTTGAAAACGGGTCCTACATTGCCATTCTGGCCTGGGTCTATTGCCAGCTTGGCATGGGCCTGTCTGTTCTTTGCAACTGCTTCACTACTCTTGCACAAAGGTAGAAAAGAAAAGACAATTTTACACAGTCTATTAAACTCTTCGTTATCTTCCACATTCTGTATATATTTGATTAAAATTGTCTTTTAGTCTGTGGGATCGATGAAATGTGTTACAGCCAATTGAGAGAGATCAAATGCATAACATTGTTGAGACCTGTTACATTCAACGATACTAAAAGTTACAAACATCAGTGATATCTCGCGCTACATTAATTAATGTTAAACACAGCAACAAAATAATATAGCAACAATGTTGAACAAGTTCAGAAAATGTCTCATAGTGCAAAGTGCAAAAAATTACAACTAAAATAAACAAACCGTCAATGTTTGTTCTTGCAAACACTATGTTTTAATTCCCTTCTCTGTGGTAATCACAGGGGTGGATCACGTCACGCTGTGTCAACACTTGCTTTCATAAATCACAGGAAAACATTAGAAATTTGGGTATTTGTTCTCCGCTGTTTCACAAGACCCTTTCAGAAAGAGAGAGAGAGAGAGATAGAGAGATGAGAGGAGAGAGGAAGAGGAGAGAGGAGAGTCAAGAGGAGAGAGGATAGAGAGAGAGGGAGATGAGGAGAGAGAGAGAGAGAGAGGTCTGTGTGCACAATTTGTCTTGGTGGTGGTGTGATGACAACCGTGCGCAGTGCCCATTGAATCCCGATATTGGGGAGCGAAAGAACGCAGCAAATGTGTGGTGGACCAGAACCTAAAAGGTCTTCGCTGATACGCCATTCAGAGGACGCAGTTTTCAATCCACTAACGAGCTGCTCAGCTTTTAACAGGCACATCTTAGATTAGCCATCTCGGTAATGAAGCACTGACCGAACTTGCTCTTAAAAGTATTCTTGTAATTCCAATTCAAAAAAAATTCTCATATGGGGATAATTGTTCTCATGCTTTCATTATTAAATGGACTGCGGAAAGACATGAAGCAGTTGCTGATATCTATATCGATAAAAGAGAATGTCTGTCTGTTTCTTCGTGAAGGTTGGAGGCGTAAAGCTTTTGGGGCTAAGCCTCGTTCACACTTTTCAGATGACACGGTGGAATATGGAAGTGGTCATAGGTCACTTGCGAGTTGCCTCAGTGCCACACTTTAAGAAATATTTTCATCAGGCAGCCCTCCTTGCAATTTTCATAGTCCAAAATAAAATCAGGGTTGCATTTTCTGTGGAGTTGTTTTTGCCTTACTCCTTGATGTTTACCAACTCTACATTTTCATGGTTGCTGCCTCCAAACAATGACGCTGATTTCAGTTTGGTTATAGATTACAGTTCTCTGAGACAAGAGATAAAGAGATAAAGAAAGAGGGGGAGAGGGATGTTGGGGGAGAAAGTGGGAAGGGAAAGATGAGGGAGGTATACAGTTATGGAAGGATGAGAGAGGATTGGGGAAAAGAAGGGTATGAGAGATGGAAGAGAGAGAGAGAGAGAGAGAGAGAGAGGAGAGGAGAGAGAAGAGGAGAGAGAAGAGGAGAAGAAGCGATGATGAGAGGAGAAGAGAGAGAGAGGTGAGGGGAGAAAGACCCGGGCAAGCGGGTACCCATACTAAAAAAAAAATATTATTTGTTAGATTGAAAACAATAATAATAAAATCGCAAGAACAAGAAATTAAAAAAGTCTCTATGAAAAGTGTAGACATCATTACACTTATATTAGATAAATAAAATATGGCGCAGATACAAAGAATACTTTTCAATTCTAACATAATTTTACTATAAATAATGTTACTAAAAACATAATAAAATACAATATAATTATAAAATAGTACAAGTATATAGTAGAAGATACTAGATGAATTACATTTATAAAGCGGAAATACTGCATGATGATATAAATACGAGAAAATGTGGTCGGCCAGGTGGATTCGACACATTTGAAGAGTTCCCGGAGATGAATAAAACGATAACCGTATCCTAGGCAGATTTAAGACTAAATGAACGTAGTGTGTTGTAACACATTTACACAGGCTTTCACACAAATTACCGACTCCTGGAGGAAGTTCCTGACTCCGATTTGTAGGCGCACTACACACTGGGGTTTGAATTATGTTGGTCTTTTCACCACTGTGGCGGTGTGTGGATCCGGAACACATAGTTTATTTTGATGCACGTTACAATCTGGCACACATAGAACTTGACCGTACAGGCATACCGTCGTCTCTGTATGTGTGTACGTATATAATAATTATATAATACTAGTTATATATATATAATATTATATTATAGATAATTAATATATGTATATATATATATATATATATATATATATATATATAATAATATATATATATGTATACTATATATATATATATATATATATATTAATATATATATATATATATATTATAATATATATATATTGTGGTATGTAGTATATCATACATACATTACATCATACACATATATCTATATATATGATATAAATATATAATCTTATATAGATATATATATATATATATATATATATAATCATATATATATTCGTAAATATATATTATATATATATATATATTTATATCTCATATAGAATTATATTATATATTTATAGATTTCTATATATATATATATATATATATATATAATACTACACACACATCAGAGACGACGGTATGCCTGTACGGTCAAGTCTATGTGTGCCAGATTGTAACGTGCATCAAAATAAACTATGTGTTCCGGATCCACACACCGCCACAGTAAACGACAACATAATCAACCCCAATGTGTGTATGCTGCCCTACAAACATCTTTAGCAGGAACTTCCTCCAGGGAGTCGGTAATGGTGTGAAGCCTGTGTAAATGTGGTACACACACTACGTTCATTCTAGTCGTAATCTGCCTAGGATACAGTTATCGTTTTATTCATCCCCGGGAACTCTTTCACTGTGTCGAATCCACTGCCGACCACATTCTTCTCATGTATTATATCATCATGCCGTATTTCCGCGTTTATAATGGGTAATTCATATAGTATCGTTCTATATACACTTGTTTAGCTGTTATCTATATGTATTTTATTTTATGTTTTTAGTAACATTATTTATTTATAAAAATGTTAGAATTGAAAAGTATTCTTTGTATCTGCGCCATATTTTATTTATCTATATAAGTGTACTGATGTCTAACACTTTTCCATAGAGACTTTTCTAATTCTTGTTCTTGCGATTTATATTATTATTGTTTTCAATCAACAACCTAATATCTTATTATATTGGGTACCCGGCTGTGCCCGGATTTACACCCCCCCTCGCTCATCACCTCCCTAGCTCTCACTCTTCTCCCGTTCGCTCTCATCCTCATCTCACGTCCCCATCCCATCACCCTCTCGTCTCCTCTCTCTCTCCTCTCCTCTCCTCTCTCTCGTCTCTCTCTCTCTCCTCTCTCTCTCTCCTCTTCTCTCTGCTCTCTCTCTCCTCTTCTCCTCTCCCTTCTTTCCTCCTTCCCAATCTCCCTCTCTCATCTTCCTAACTGTATCCTCCCTCATCTTTGCCCTCTCCATCTTTCTCCCCCAACATCCCCTCTCCCCCTCTTTCTTTATCTCTTGATCTCTCTGTCTCGAGAACTGTAATACTATAACCAAAATGAAATCACGCTCATGGTTTTGGAGTAAACCATGAAAATGTAGAGTTGGTAAACATCAAGAGTAAGCAAAACAACTCCACAGAAAATACAACCCCTGATTTTATTTTGGACTATGAAAAATTGCAGGAGGCTGCCTCAGATGACAATATTTCTTAAAGTGTGGCACTGAGGCAAAATCGCAACGCTGACCCTATGACACTCCCATATCCTCTATTTGTCATCTTGGAAAGTTGGGGTGAGGCTAGCCTCAAACTTCTGACCCCAACCTGGGACAGACAGACATTCTCTTTTATCGATATAGATATCAGCAACTGCTTCATGTCTTTCCGCAGTCCATTTAATAATGAAAGCATGAGGACCATTAATCCCCATATGAGAATTTTTTTGATTAGAATACAAGAAACTACTTTATTAAGAGCAAGTGGTCAGTGCTTTCATTACCGAGAGTGGCTATTAAGATGTGCCATGTAAAAGCTTGAGCAGCCTCGTGAGGATTTGAAAACTGCGTCCTCCTGATGGCGCTTATCAGCGAAGACCTTTTAGTTCTGGTCCACCACCACATTATCGCTGGCGTTCAATGCCTCCCCCTTCATGTCACGCAACCCGCGCGCACACACACATAGACAAGTGCACACAAGGACTCTCCTCTCTCACATCTCCTCAGCTCTCTCCTCTTTCTTTCTCTCTCCGTCCTCTTCTCTCTCTCCTCCTGTCCTCCTCCTCCCTCTCTCTCTCTCTCCCTCCTCTCTCTCTCTCTCTCTCTCTCCTCCTCTCCCTCCTTGCTGAAGGGTCTGGAAACAGGGCCGAGTAACAATAACACCAAAGTTGCTTAATGTTTTCCTGTGATTTATGAAAGCAAGTGTTGACACAGCGTGACGTGATCCACCCCTGTGATTACCACAGAAAGGGAATTAAAACATAGTGATTGCAAAGAACACATTGCGGTGTATTTAAGTTGTATTGGCACTTTGCAATATGAGACATTTTCTGTAATTGTTCAAACATTTGCTATATTATTTTGTTGCTGTGTTTAACATTAATTAATGTAGCGCGAGATATCACTGATGTTTGTAACTTTTAGTATCGTTGAATGTAACAGGTCTCAACACACTGTAGGCATTGTATCTCTCTTCAATTGGCTGTAACACATTTCATCTGAATCCCACAGACTATAAGACAATTTTAATTCAAATATATAACAGAATGTGGAAGATAAACGAAGAGTTTAAATAGGACTGTGTAAATTGTCTTTTCTTTTCTACCTTTGTGCAAGAGTAGTGAAGCAGTTGCGAAAGACAGACAGGCCCATGCAAAGCTGGCAATAGACCCAGGCCAGAATGGCAATGTAGGACCCGTTTTCAAACTGCTCGTTATGTATTTTTTCAATTAGCGGTAATACATATAATCTATGCATTAGTATACATATACATGTAGTGTATGTGATATACTTATTAGGCAACGCATTAGGTAGTGATGTGCTGGAGCCAGACTCCATACACAGTTTCAAATGAAGATATGATAGAGCCCAATAGGCTCAAGAATCTGTACACCAGTTGATTGACAGTCGAGAGGTGGGACCAAAGAGCCAAAGATCAACCCTCCTGCAAGCACAACTAGGTGAGTACTTATAAGTAACACTACAGCATTCAAGAAATAATGCGACTTACGTGAAAAGATAATCGCAAGCAATTTTATTCAAGTAGGCCTCGCTCAGACTCGTAGGCCTATGTTATCTGGCCCACCTGCCCCCCCCCCCCTCTTCCCCTACTGTCCAGGCCTGTAGATAGGTCTATGCTGGCCTTTGTACAATATAAATTATGTCATTACAATCGATAGGTTTATGCTAAGTAACTGCAAGTGATTTTTTTTACATCATTATATAAGAAAGAAATTATAATTTATTATGGCGAGCACATGTTTAATGCAATACGATAGAAAACGTACTATAGGCCTTAGTTACAGAAAACGTGTTTTTATAATAAATAAAATGAGGCCGCTTATTTCAGAGATTCGTCAGGCAAATAATTCAGAAAATAAACAAACAATATATACGCTAATTAATTATTTAACAATTAATCTGTTTATATGTTTGTGAATATACATACAAATTAATTTGCTAAGTAAAACGTTAATTATTTACAAAAACAAAGGCTACAGCATTCAAGAAATTCAATATTAACATTTTGAGCAGCTCTGATTACCATCGGGACGAAGTAGCGAGTACATCTCATTTGTCATTGACTTGGGACTATGAACCCTTCCTCCAAACACACTAGCCAAGTGCTCTTTAGTCCAACAGTGGTCATTGGCCACTTGGACGAGTCTAGCCTATGGCCTACCTCCTGGTCGACCGCCACCCAGACGAGTCTAGCCTGTGGCCTACCTCCTGGTCGACCGCCACTTGGACGAGCCTAACCTGTGGCTCCTGGTCGACCGCCACTTGGACGAGCCTAGCCTGTAGCCTAACTTCTGGTCGACCGTCACTTGGACGACCTCAGCCTGAGGACAGGTCGACGCGCTGTCTTGGTAATTTAGTTCTTGTATTTAGTTTGTTATTCTATCGTGCTCTTTGACTTTGTCGACGCAGCCTTTGTCGAGGCTTTTGTTAGTGTGGAGTGGAGGTTTAACAGAGGCTTTTGTTAGTGTGGAGTGGAGGTTTAACAGAGGCTTTTGTTAGTGTGGAGTGGAGGTTTAACAGAGGCTTTTGTTAGTGTGGAGTGGAGGTTTAACAGAGGCTTCCGTTAGTGTGGAGTGGGGGTTTAACAGAGGCTTACGTTCGTGTGGAGTGGGGGTTTAACAGAGACTTACGTTCGTGTGGAGTGGGGGGTTTAACAGAGGCTTCCGTTCGTGTGGAGTGGGGGTTTAACAGAGGCTTCCATTCGTGTGGAGTGGGGGTTTAACAGAGGCTTCCGTTCGTGTGGAGTGGGGGTTTAACAGAGGCTTCCGTTCGTGTGGAGTGGGGGTTTAACAGAGGCTTCCGTTCGTGTGGAGTGGAGGTTTAACAGAAGCTTCCGTTCGTGTGGAGTGGGGGTTTACAGAGGCTTCCGTTCGTGTGGAGTGGGGGTTTAACAGAGGCTTCCGTTCGTGTGGAGTGGAGGTTTAACAGAAGCTTCCGTTCGTGTGGAGTGGGGGTTTAACAGAGGCTTCCGTTCGTGTGGAGTGGGGGTTTAACAGAGGCTTCCGTTCGTGTGGAGTGGGGGTTTAACAGAGGCTTCCGTTCGTGTGGAGTGGAGGTTTAACAGAAGCTTCCGTTCGTGTGGAGTGGGGGTTTAACAGAGGCTTCCGTTCGTGTGGAGTGGGGGTTTAACAGAGGCTTCCGTTTGTGTAGTGTTTTAGCAAAGGTTTCCGTCCGTGGTTACTGGGTTTATGCATATAATTTCATTCGGGTAGAGTAGGATTTAAGAGGTTTGCGTTCGTGTGTAGTGTGTTTTAATAGAGGCTTCCGTTCGTATGGAATGGGGTAATAATAATCCGTTTTGTCGGGGACAGGAAGCCTGTATAAATGTCAAATTACCGTCTCTCCCCAGGATTCAACCCCGCAACAGTTGCCTAGTTCCCTGGTACCTACTTGCTGGTGGGGGGTAGAAATAGCCTAAGCTAGAAATAGCCTTTTATGTCATGAAAGTGAATTATATGTTCACAGCGAAGAGCAACAAGATGTTGCTCTTCGCGACAATATTTAAAATACAGAATCTAGTTTGATGTATGAAGATGATTCAGTCCTTCAGGCATAAAATAAGACATATATAAATTACTGACATTTTTCTCGGCATATGTGAGAGAAGGTTGGTAGATGTGGATAATGGATTTGTTCTCCAAAACACGTTGAGTCGGGAACTCGGTGAAGAAAACTGGAGAGTCAAAGACCTTTGTTGTGAAGATAGGAAGAGAGATAAGCTGCATGAAGTGCTAACCTAACAGTGATCACGGGGAAGAAAGCTGTAGCTTTCAGTGTACTTGATACGAATAGTACTAATGTTTACTTATGGATGTAAGAGCTGGTGGTGTACGAATGTTAAAAGCGGTTGAATTTGTGGAGTCTTAAGAAAAAATACCATAAATTTAAATATCCTGAAGTGGTTGGTCATAGAGTGTACTGAAGTGTTGGTCGGAACGAACAAATGGCTGATGATTGCGTGCAGAGTGCACACAGAGAATTTAATTGAGAATTGGAGGGGGAGAGAAAAGCCAGGACGATGAATGGAAATGGTGAGTGAGTGAGTAACCTGGGAGTGGCAGACATGGTGTGAGTGTACACCTATCACTGGACGGTTGAGTGACTTGAGTGACTGTCATCAGGCTGGCAACTGAATTACTCAAAACATACACATTTGTGCTGTTTCACAAAGCCTCGCAATTTCTAAATATATCTTACTAGCTATACATGTACAATGATATAACCAGGTGTTCTGACATTTTATTTCATTATCAGGATATCAATTATGTCCTGTAAAGGTGCTGGGTAACTTTGAAGTCAGTCTAACTCATTTTGTCTTCGCCTGTTTCTGCAGGTGACGTCACTGGCTGGCGTTTGTTTTTTGAGCGCTCTCATTGATGCTCCCCCCCCCCGCACATCGTGTGACGTCAACACTTGTCCCACATGCGGTGGTATCGTGTCGTTCAGTGGAGTATGTGGTGATGTCAGGAGGTGTGGTCAGGGGGAGGTCAGAGGGACATCAGGGCCTCTTGCCTGGGGGAGGGGGGATGCCATAATGATGTCTCATGTACTCCTTGAGGGTGATCTCGTCAGCCCTGGCCTCGTTCAGCTGCCTCTGTAGTGTCCTCGAGTACGCCTCCCTGTCAGCCCCGGCACAGATAACCAGATTCAGAGGGAGAGAATGAGACACATAGATAGTAAGATATATAATCAGAGACACAGATAATAAGATATATAACCAGAGACATAGATAGCAAGATACATAATCAGTATCAGAATCATAGTAGCAGAGATTTAAAATAAAAATTGGATTCAATAGAATGTGTGTATAATGAACAAAAGAGTAATGTACAGTTGTGGGAACAGGAGTTACACATACTATTACCACTATTACGCAAAAGCGTTTAGGGCCAAATTAAAATAAGTTGGACAATTTTATTTAAAGGTATGAAGGGGTAAGCACTTAATATTAAAAGAGCAGTAAGCTTACAAAATTTAGAAAGTTCAATAAAAATAGCAAATGAATACAATAAAAAGATATTAATGATAGAAGCCATGGACTATTACATTATTGAGTCAGAACATTTGGGGTTTAAGGCTCATGCTCGGTGATGATATGGAAAATTTGTTTACTGAGAATTATATAAAATATATGTAAATGTAATAATCTCCCCTGTATTTTAATGTAAATTTATTCTCCAAATTTTGTAAATAGTTTAACGAAAAATAAGTATAACATTCAGGGGTTTTTAAAGATCATATTCTGTACTATTGGGAAACTTGTTCACTACGAATTGCAATGTATAATTGTCTTGTAAAACTTTTATATAATTTAATTTATATTGTATTTCTTAAATAAAGATAAAAAAAAAGTATAGTTCTAGCAACAGTACAGTAGTTTATTGGCATTAATAACAACGGAAATACTAGGGTGTAATTTAGAAAAGCAACTGGAACATAACATTGAGTAATATGGTATAATTAAGTTTTTAATGGGGCCAATATTTACGAATAAACAAGGATTAAAAAGGGCACGATTAAACACTTCTTAGAGATAATGAGAGACGTAGAGAGATAATAAGATACGTCGAGAAATAACGAAACATAAAGTTTGGGAAATAGAGAGATAATGAGAGACATTGAAATATAACGAGAGAAAGATATAACTAAGGACATGGAGTGATAAAAAGAACCAGAAAGACATAATAAGAGATCTCGTTATATAATCAGAGCCATAGATAAATAATGAGAGGCATAAAGAGATAACAAGATAGATATATATAATGAGATACCTAATGGAGATTAGGTATATATTACACAGCAAGCCTAACCCATTCTACCCAGTGTCCCAACGGCAGCATTCCATAAACAAAACAATGCGATCACAACATAATGCCAGCTCTCACGTCTCCCCTACACACACACTACAATTCCATCACCAAAATATCGGAAGTGGTTGGGCCACTATCCTGTACCTCCCCTTCTTCCCCTCGAATCCCAATCCTTGCCCAAGTTTACCTATACATCCTTACCCCATCCTTCCCTCCCCTGCTTACCTACCCTAACCTATGGAGGTAAGCTCCCCTATGGTATTCGATTCCATTCCATACCTAATGAGACCCATAGATACATGATTAGATACATATAGAGATAATTTTAAACTTAGTAATAATTTGAGACACAGAGATGATGGGAGACAGGAAGCCTAGAAATATTGAGACATAAAAATGAGAAATATATCGATATGTTTTGAGACAAATAATATGTGGTAAAAACTCCAGGCAGTATATCTTCTTTTAATTGACTTCAGTAAATTAAAGTTTATCTTATTTTTTCTTAGTAGGTAAGAAATTGAGTGGACTGTATGTACTTGTTAAAACTGCCTGAAATTAATCTCACACAAATTGGGGGGGACAATTTGTAGCTTAAACCACTTTGTAATGGCTCCTTCTTAAACTACAAATTGTTTACCTAAGTTTAATTATATTATTTTATCATACCACATATGGTGGTCTAATCTACTATTTCAACAATTATTACTAGTTATGAATACTACTACTACAATAACTAGAATGGCCTTATCTGAGCCTGTAGTAAGGGCCCGCTAAGACCGTGTCATGTTAGCATCTATGTGGGTGTGGCCCTGTGCCTCATGGTGCCAATGGCGGCTGTGGAGGCCTTCAAGGCTGGCAACAGCTAGGTATATGTGCATAGTTCTACTGCTCAGCTACTTGCTGTTCCAAGTCACAATTTTACCTGTATGGGATGCAAAGAGTTAATATCTGTTCCCTGAACATATCAATACAGGTATAACATGGTATGTGAGGGCTGTAAAAATGGGGTACACGTACATGGTGTTGGTGTTTTTCATATATCATGACCGACTATACCCTTTGAATATTAATCAGTGCACTAGAATAATAAAACAAATACTTGGTAAGCCGGATACTGGAGTGCTCTCATTTGTAGTAGTGATGTTGCTATGGCAGTTTCTTAAGGCAGAGTAGGTCTATCCTGTGTGGCCATTATCACAAAACACACGAGCACCCATTGGTATTGTTTTTCGTGTCAGCGTGGCGTCTGTGAGAGACGCTCTGCCTCCCTAGTTGTTCAAATTTTTTTCCACTTCTAAGTTAAATTACGTAACAAGGGAATCAAGCTATATTTGGTGTTAATAATTATATTCAGTCTATTGAACACTTTTTATTCAATTTAGA
>WNGS01164858.1:34169338-34179564 GCA_020271785.1 Procambarus virginalis
GGACCCGTTTCAAACTGCTCGTTATGTATTTTTTCAATTAGCGGTAATACATATAATCTATGCATTAGTATACATATACATGTAGTGTATGTGATATACTTATTAGGCAACGCATTAGGTAGTGATGTGCTGGAGCCAGACTCCATACACAGTTTCAAATGAAGATATGATAGAGCCCAATAGGCTCAAGAATCTGTACACCAGTTGATTGACAGTCGAGAGGTGGGACCAAAGAGCCAAAGATCAACCCTCCTGCAAGCACAACTAGGTGAGTACTTATAAGTAACACTACAGCATTCAAGAAATAATGCGACTTACGTGAAAAGATAATCGCAAGCAATTTTATTCAAGTAGGCCTCGCTCAGACTCGTAGGCCTATGTTATCTGGCCCACCTGCCCCCCCCCCCCTCTTCCCCTACTGTCCAGCCTGTAGATAGGTCTATGCTGGCCTTTGTACAATATAAATTATGTCATTACATCGATAGGTTTATGCTAAGTAACTGCAAGTGATTTTTTTTACATCATTATATAAGAAAGAAATTATAATTTATTATGGCGAGCACATGTTTAATGCAATACGTAGAAAACGTACTATAGGCCTTAGTTACAGATTTTTAGTTTAGTTCATTTATTATGCACCCCATACCCATCTTGTGGGCGGTAGTGGAAAGGGTTACAGAGGCACATAATGGGCTCAGGGACTGAACCCCACAATTCATTTAGCTAAGCAAGTTACAATCTTGATGAGCTAGTTACAAATTCATATAATAAGTCCACATCAACAATGGGTTCGAGATCGACCTCAAGTACAGGTTCTAAATTAAGCAACTGACATATGTGGAGAGCTAGTGTCAAATTTATATTTTGTCCTGCACACCGCCTCCCATCCAGTGGACAGCGGTGGATAGGTTACAATCACTCAGTTACTACCTACAGTTAGCAAACTGGGGATATTTGGCTAAAATTTCTGGTAGCAGATCATTTTGAATGAAATATTACACATCGCTGGAACATTGGTTATAGAATTGTCTCTAAATTCACGTATCTTTTCGCACTCCATCACATAGTGACGGAGGTGTGCGAATAATTTTGTTGACACAGTTTACATTTGTCAGGTCTACATCGGCAGATAATGAGAATTCCCAGAGATACTTGTAACCGAGTCTAAGCCGAGCAGCAGTAAACACACAGAACTTCAACAAGATCTTGTAGATCTGAGGCAAAGTGAAATTGAACACCATAATTCCATCTATCATCATACTATCATGCAAGAGGAGCCACACATCTATGATCATCAATAAAATCAGCAACTTCTAATGTTTACTTATTAGTTACAGAAAACGTGTTTTTATAATAAATAATGAGGCCGCTTATTTCAGAGATTCGTCAGGCAAATAATTCAGAAAATAAACAAACAATATATACGCTAATTAATTATTTAACAATTAATCTGTTTATATGTTTGTGAATATACATACAAATTAATTTGCTAAGTAAAACGTTAATTATTTACAAAAACAAAGGCTACAGCATTCAAGAAATTCAATATTAACATTTTGAGCAGCTCTGATTACCAATCGGGACGAAGTAGCGAGTACATCTCATTTGTCATTGACTTGGGACTATGAACCCTTCCTCCAAACACACTAGCCAAGTGCTCTTTAGTCCAACAGTGGTCATTGGCCACTTGGACGAGTCTAGCCTATGGCCTACCTCCTGGTCGACCGCCACCCAGACGAGTCTAGCCTGTGGCCTAGCTCCTGGTCGACCGCCACTTGGACGAGCCTAACCTGTGGCTCCTGGTCGACCGCCACTTGGACGAGCCTAACCTGTGGCTCCTGGTCGACCGCCACTTGGACGAGCCTAGCCTGCAGCCTAACTTCTGGTCGACCGTCACTTGGACGACCTCAGCCTGAGGACAGGTCGACGCGCTGTCTCGGTAATTTAGTTCTTGTATTTAGTTTGTTATTCTATAAATGTGCTCTTTGACTTTGTCGACGCAACAAGTGGGAGTTTACCTGAATTACCTGAGGGCCACTGATAGCCTCGACGAGGACAGGAAACCAGCGGCTTGTCAAAAGTCCCCCCATTGGCCCCTCATGATCTTTTCCAGGTGTATTTTTAAACCCCAGCAGAGTTTCGGCATTTACGGCTTCGGCGGGTAGGCGGTTTTGTTGTGTTGCTGCGCGATAAGGTAAATATTTTAGTAATATCGTTTCTTTGTCATGTGTTGTGTTTCCATATGAGAGTTTTTGCTTCTTGTTCTTTGTATAATCTTCATATATATACCAGATAGTTTTGTCAATTTTTTTTTCTTGAGATATATACAAGAGTTGTTACATTCTTGTACAGCCATAGTACGCGTAGCGTTTCAGGCAAGTCCCTGGAATACGATCCCCAGCCGCGAAGAATAGTTTTTTCATCCAAGTACACATTTACTGTTGCGTTAAACTACAGTTAAGAATTGCGCCCAGTAAATCCTCCCCGGCCAGGATACGAACCCATGACATAGCGCTCGCGGAACGCCAGACGCCTTACCACTACACCACGGAGACTGTGATGGTTGTTGCAACCCGGGTGCGTAGTATTGTTTATTTTAAATTGTGGTTGTCACCTTGTAATATAGAACTGGGCTTTCAAAAATTGTAGGTCTACACTTGTTCTATTGCGTTGAATTTATTGTCGAGTAGAGTAGCTTGATCGTTCAACTTTATGATTTTAAGTAAGGTCTTGTTAGTTAGTTTATAGCTTGATGCTTTTATATGTTTTAACAGAGGCTTCTGTTAGTGTAGAGTGGAGGTTTAACAGAGGCTTTTGTTAGTGTGGAGTGGAGGTTTAACAGAGGCTTTTGTTAGTGTGGAGTGGAGGTTTAACAGAAGCTTCGTTAGTGTGGAGTGGAGGTTTAACAGAGGCTTCTGTTAGTGTAGAGTGGAGGTTTAACAGAGGCTTTTGTTAGTGTGGAGTGGAGGTTTAACAGAAGCTTCCGTTAGTGTGGAATGGAGGTTTAACAGAGGCTTCCGTTAGTGTGGAGTGGGGGTTTAACAGAGGCTTCTGTTAGTGTGGAGTGGAGTTTAACAGAGGCTTCCGTTAGTGTGGAGTGGGGGTTTAACAGAGGCTTCTGTTAGTGTGGAGTGGAGGTTTAACAGAGGCTTCCGTTAGGTGGAGTGGGGGTTTAACAGAGGATTACGTTCGTGTGGAGTGGAGGTTTAACAGAGGCTTTTGTTAGTGTGGAGTGGGGGTTTAACAGAGGCTTTTGTTAGTGTGGAGTGGAGGTTTAACAGAGGCTTTTGTTAGTGTAGAGTGGAGGTTTAACAGAGGCTTTTGTTAGTGTGGAGTGGAGGTTTAACAGAGGCTTTTGTTAGTGTGGAGTGGAGGTTTAACAGAGGCTTTGTTAGTGTGGAGTGGGGGTTTAACAGAGGCTTTTGTTCGTGTGGAGTGGGGGTTTAACAGAGGCTTTTGTTCGTGTGGAGTGGGGTTTAACAGAGGCTTCCGTTCGTGTGGAGTGGGGTTTAACAGAGGCTTACGTTCGTGTGGAGTGGGGGTTTAACAGACTTCCGTTCGTGTGGAGTGGGGGTTTAACAGAGGCTTCCGTTCGTGTGGAGTGGGGGTTTAACAGAGGCTTCCGTTCGTGTGGAGTGGGGTTTAACAGAGGCTTCCGTTCGTGTGGAGTGGGGGTTTAACAGAGGCTTCCGTTCGTGTGGAGTGGGGGTTAAAGAGGCTTCCGTTCGTGTGGAGTGGAGGTTTAACAGAAGCTTCCGTTCGTGTGGAGTGGGGGTTTAACAGAGGCTTCCGTTCGTGTGGAGTGGGGGTTTAACAGAGGCTTCCGTTCGTGTGGAGTGGGGGGTTAACAGAGGCTTCCGTTCGTGTGGAGTGGAGGTTTAACAGAAGCTTCCGTTCGTGTGGAGTGGGGGTTTAACAGAGGCTTCCGTTCGTGTGGAGTGGGGGTTTAACAGAGGCTTCCGTTTGTGTAGTGTTTTAGCAAAGGTTTCCGTCCGTGGTTACTGGGTTTATGCATATAATTTCATTCGGGTAGAGTAGGATTTAAGAGGTTTGCGTTCGTGTGTAGTGTGTTTAATAGAGGCTTCCGTTCGTATGGAATGGGGTAATAATAATCCGTTTTGTCGGGGACAGGAAGCCTGTATAAATGTCAAATTACCGTCTCTCCCCAGGATTCAACCCCGCAACAGTTGCCTAGTTCCCTGGGTACCTACTTGCTGGTGAGGGGTAGAAATAGCCTAAGCTAGAAATAGCCTTTTATGTCATGAAAGTGAATTTATGTTCACAGCGAAGAGCAACAAGATGTTGCTCTTCGCGACAATATTTAAAATACAGAATCTAGTTTGATGTATGAAGATGATTCAGTCCTTCAGGCATAAAATAAGACATAAATAAATTACTGACATTTTTCTCGGCATATGTGAGAGAAGGTTGGTAGAAGATGTGGATAATGGATTTGTTCTCCAAAACACGTTGAGTCGGGAACTCGGTGAAGAAAACTGGAGAGTCAAAGACCTTTGTTGTGAAGATAGGAAGAGAGATAAGCTGCATGAAGTGCTAACCTAACAGTGATCACGGGGAAGAAAGCTGTAGCTTTCAGTGTACTTGATACGAATAGTACTAATTTACTTATGGATGTAAGAGCTGGTGGTGTACGAATGTTAAAAAGCGGTTGAATTTGTGGAGTCTTAAGAAAAACTACCATAAAATTTAAATATCCTGAAGTGGTTGGTCATAGAGTGTACTGAAGTGTTGGTCGGAACGAACAAATGGCTGATGATTGCGTGCAGAGTGCACACAAGAGAATTTAATTGAGAATTGGAGGGGGAGAGAAAGCCAGGACGATGAATGGAAATGGTGATTTTTTTTATTTGATTGTTGCCGCCGAAGGCGGCTAGTTTATTGTGCACCCCATACTCATCCTGTGAGCGGTAGCGCAAAAGCATTACAGAGGGCACAAAAGGTCTTTATCAGACCTCATCTTAGATTATTACATAAACAATTTCATCTATCCTTCACACCTTATAGTTACAATGTCAGCTAGTTACAGAGAAAGTGCTATTTCAAGAGCTACATATTTACAGTAAGTCATCATACATTAATGGTAGGTCTTATCGCTAATACATAATAGTTTGACCAATGGGGACATTACAGAGTCATAGGGGAGCTTCTGTTTCTTGTTAGTCTTCAAAAATACACTACTTGTTTCTGAATCTCGTATGTCGTTCATCTACTGGAAGCGAAATGTGGATACAGTGCAAGTATTTCAGGTAATTTTCCCATGGTAATAAGATAGGTTGCCATATCATACAGAGTGAGTTTAGATCTATCTCTAAATGGCTCAATTTTACTACAATCCAAGATATAGTGTTCTAGTGTGTGTCCCTGTCTTTGTCCACACACTTTACACTTTACTTCATCTAGATCCCTATACAAGCCGAACTGCCAGAGATACTTGTAGCCAAGTCTTATACGAGCTGTGACAACATCTGTTAGTCTACTGACTTTATTACTTGCCCCATACACATGTTTTACTTCACACATTTCAATGTGATGAACAATGGACCTGCTAATTCCAGTTTGCACAGTTCTACTTTCTTCAAATCCATCCAGGAGTTCTCGTCTAATGACACTTTTAAGGGACCTATTTGATAACTCAAGATTCCGTTCAACACTGTCTTTATTTACTGCAGCCTTAGCAAGGGCGTCAACTTTGTCATGTTCCTGCAGGCCAATGTGAGAAGGAATCCACAACATTTTTATATTTACCCTCTTGCTAAGTATTCTTATATATCTACGTCTAGCTTCCAAGACAAGCACGTTATTACTTGATTGCAAACTGTTTATTGCTCGTAGTGAGGAAAGGGAGTCAGAAATAATTAAGCTGTCTACTTCAGTGTTGTCAATAATTTCGAGTGCTACCAGTATCGCTACCAACTCGGCTTGCATAGTGGACGCCCAGTTACTAATTCGGATATTCCTTTCAATTGTGCTGCCATCGGGCTGATGAGCAATAACAGCACTTCCTGCCCTCCCTGTAGCTGTATTGAGTGATCCGTCAGTGTATATGTCTGTGCAATGTTGTTTTCAGCTTGTATATTGTGAATGTGTTCTATGGTGCTTAATTTAGCAGCAAGCTGAGCATGAGGGTTGTTTGTGATTAGTTTCTTGGTGGGGTATGCAGGGGTCAGGATGTCAAAAGGTACTATCTGCCAGGGTGGAAGGAAGTGCTGAACTCTTTCATCTGTATATACATCATGCAGTCCCATCATTTTAATATGAGTGGCTGTTCTTTGAATCCACTTAGACTCGCTAGTTCCATTTCGTATGTGTTCTAACAGAGCAACTGACACAATGTTGTTTTTGTTATCACGCAGAAGCTTTAGTCCCATCATAAGATTAATTTCAAATATTCTATCTCTAATGCTAAGTATATTTAATTCTTTCCGCATGTTGAGAACTTTGGTAGTTATTGGACAGCCAAGTATAATTCTGAGTGCTTCATTTTGCATTTTTTCAAGTCTATCAATACTTTTGCCATTTTGCAGGACCAAAGCTGGTGCATGATAGTCTATCAGAGACCTTATATACGCTAAATACATCATTCTTGCTATTCTAATATTAACACCATATTTCGGGCTGTACCCCACTACAGTTCTGAGAGCCTTGAGTCTGTCTCTACATTGTTGATGTAACTTATTGACTGCAGTTGAGGTACAAGGGACATAGACTCCAAGGTATTTGAAAGAAGAGACATAGTCTATTGGTATATTATCTATCTTGAGTTTTCGTGGTCCACTTTTGCGGTTGCCAATTTGTCTGTTAAATACCTTAGTTTTAGCAGCGTTGATTACAAGACCAAGGCTCTCACAAGCTGTATGTATACAATTTAAGACTGTTTGCATTTCACGGTGGGTTTTAGTATGTACAAGGATGTCATCTGCATAGCTGATAGTGATGTTTGCCGGACTAGCTGGAATTGATTTTAGTAAAGCATTAATTAGAACATTAAACAAGGTAGGACTGAGTACTCCTCCTTGTGGGGTGCCTAGTTGCATTACTTTAGTTTCACTCTTGTAGCCTTGGAACAGTGCAGAGGACTTCCGGTTGGTAAGATAGCCTCGTATCCATTGTAATAAATGTCCCCCTATATCCATTCTCGCTAATTCGTACATAATCACTTCCCTATTAGCAATATCAAAGGCATTTTTTAAATCAAGAAATGTTGTGTACTTGTGCCTTTTATCTCCATGAACAGTGAGAAAGGTTGTGATACAATTGTGTACACTTTTACCATGTGTGAAACCATTGATATCAGGTGACATGTGCTCTTTAACTCTATACAATAATCTATTAAGCACCATTCTCTCAAAGGTTTTGCACATGCAACTGGTCAGTGAGATGGGACGGAAAGCATCAGGTTGGCCAGGCTTCGGTACAGGTACCGTAAGACTGGTGGTCCATGATACTGGCAACTGCCCAGTGACATAACTGGCATTAAACAATTCTAATAATGGGTTACCGGGTACACGATGTAGGAGTCTTAGAATATCATAGGTGATACCGTCCTCACCAGGAGCAGTGCTACTGCCCCTGGAGAGGGCTGCATCCAATTCATAATCTGTATATGGAACATCACATTCATCATGTTGCTTGCTCAACATGAAATTTATGAGAGAATTTCTGTCTGTGGACCTCTCCGCAATTTCTCCCTAGTGCTAGCTGGTAACATTCCAAGGCTGGAAACCTGAGCCCATTTTGCAATTAACTGATTAGCTTTCTGTTGCGGGTTTGGGTGTGAAACTTGTCTGCTATTTTTACCAATAATTTTGTTTATGCCTTTCCAGGCTTTGCCCAGGGGAGTATGCAGGTTAAGTCCACTAACAAAACCCTCCCATTCATTTTGTCTCAGTTCAGTCATTCTCTCCCTCGCCGCTGCAAGCGCGGCCTGAAACAGTTTTAACATTTGAGGAGTTCTAAGGCTCTTATATGCTTTACCTGTCTGTCTAGCAATTGATTTAAGCTCTTTCAGTTTAGCATCATCATAGTACTGGTTGTGTCTGACCTGTTTCCCAGTACGTCTTTTTGTTTGGTGCGTCTCACTATTTTTGATGGCCTCATAGGTTTTATTTACGAGGTCATCATAAAACTGTTGTACATTCTCAGGCTCATAATTGTTATACCAATGTTCTATGCTGTCTATAAAGAATTTTTCTTGCTCTTTCCTTACTGTTAGCCTGCGTCTACTCAGCTTAGTGCCAGGTAGATCAACATTAGCCACGTGTATGTTAGCTGTTATGGCTAAATGGTCAGACATTAAGTCATCCATAATATCAGTCTCATGAGTTGTGTATGACAGGTTAAAGCCAATGCACCTATCTAGAATACCTCCATATATTTGCGTTGGTTGATTTTACTAATAATTTGAGCATCACCATATGCACCTAGAAGTGCCAACAATCTTCTCCCGTTGGTGTTTGTGAGTTGATCCCCTAATTGTTTGTGTTTAGCATTTAAATCCCCAATTAATATTGTGGAATCAGTATGTGCAAAACTAGGTAGGTCAGTATACTGGAGGAGGCCAGTAGGTGCATAGGCATTCAAAACATTAAGTGTAGAGTTACCAACGTGTACCCGGATACCATGATATTGAAACCCCTCTCGTTGTTGGGCGGGAAGTGGCTCATGTGGCAGGGATTTTTTAACATACATGAGACACGTATTTTTTGATCTGGGATTATAACACTGATAACTAGGCAAATTCTGCGGGGTTTTACCTGCGGGAGTTAGGGTTTCTTGGAGGCAGACAATATCTATGTCTTCAGTCATGACCTTATGATGGAGGTCTGAATACCGTTTTCTAAGAGAAGCAATATTCCAACTGAGTATCTTGATAACACTGTACTTGTTTTTATGAGATTCAGAGGCCGCCATTGTTCTTTTGTACTTTATCAGACTGCAGTTTGAGGAAAGCAACTGTCTCCCGATACCGGTTGTAGTGCTTTATTACACCTTCTTTTTCCTCTTCAGTCAGCACATTACCTGTCACCATTACTTTAAATTTGTCACGGCTGAACCATCTGGGATGTGGTGTGCGCGGCCCGAGGCGGGCATCCACGTCCAGTGGAACTTCGTCATTATCACTACAAGCATCACTGGTTTCACTTTGTTCTTTATCACAATCATTTTCATCATGTCCACTACTATTTTCCTTCAAACAGAGTTCATTAGACCCGGTATCAACATCATGATCGTCATCATCACTAAAGTTCTCACCCTCAGAGTCTCTTTGTTCATTATCAGGATCCGTTACGTCACAATGCTCATCGACAGCACTATGCGTTTCTACGTGGAATAGTTGACCTCTGTTCATAGCGCACGACGTTGATGAGGCTGGGGTGTGGGAGCCGTGGTGGGTGGGCCCAGCTGGCGTGAGGGCTGGGACACCCCCTGCTGGGGTCTCCCCTGGGGTGCTGGCCGCATGGGAGCACATGGTGGTACCCCAGGGTGGTGTGGCCTGCACACAGTTAATACTCTCACAGTTTCCTGAAGAGTGGTTATCATCTTCTTTTGGTGCATGATTTCCTTATTTTGTTCGGTTATCTGCTTGGTCAGCTTTTCCACAATTTTGCTTTGTTTTTCTACTGTATTTATAAGCTCACTAATTGTCTGTGCCTGATCCGGGCCCCGCGACCAACCTGAAGTGGTAGGGACTACACCTGTATCACTCGAGCTACTAGCCGTGGCGTTGGAGTGGTTGGGTAAGGCAGGAAAGTGTGACGGAGTGACCGGTGGTGGCACAGCAGATGAGCCAGGGTGGTTACTGGCGCCCCAGCTGGTGTACCCCGGCGCAGTCCTCGGCGGGGGAGGAGGCACAGTCCTCATGCCAGGCGGGAAACTCCCTCCATGTGACAGTTTGCACACCTCAGTTTCAGTGCACCACCCTTTTTAGCATCACACACAGACGTTGCATGCTTTCTGGCACAGTGGCCACACCGCTCATCATTCCTACAGTTCCTTGCAACATGATTCCACCGTTGGCACTTGTAACACCTGCGCCTGGAGGGTTGTAAATCTTCATTGTTAGTTGCCGATAAGCACTTGGAACAGTAAATCTTTCCGGCGGAGTCTCTCACTAGTCCAGTTGGCGAGAATAGTCTCTCTGCCCTTGTTTCTTTTCGCATTGAAAATAATTCATGCTGTTCTACCAGTGTGTGATCTGGTAGAGG
>WNGS01164858.1:34227585-34241059 GCA_020271785.1 Procambarus virginalis
TTGGCTTTTCCCTCAGAATCTCTTTATGTTGTTACCATGTCCCCTATCTCTCCCTTCCTCATTGTCAACCACTATCTGTTTTTGCCTTGGTGCTTCGCCCTTCCGCTTAAGTGTCTCTCTGCTTGTCTGCTTGCCTGCCTGCCTCCTGCGTGCCATTTCTTGCCTTCCTGTTTGCATTCTTTTCTGTTTGACGGACCTCTGGACTATCTTCTGTCCTGTCTACTGTTTGGCTGCCTCATATCTTCCGATCTGCCTTCCTGCCTATGTGTATCTGACCGTCTGCCAAGCTTACATGGGTCTGCTTGTATGTCTGTTTTCCTGCCCTGCTTCCTTCCTTCCACATTCCAGCCTATCTACTGCCCTGCCTTCACTGTTCATATGGACTTGAATTTCACGCCGCAGCATACTCTTTAATGCTCTAAGTTTTTGTCAGATTTTCAAGCTATTAAGTTAGGCCTTGAATTTCGTATGTTTGACTGAACTTCAAGTCGAGATTATTCATTCCAAGAAAATCTGGAATTATTAGATTGTTTAGACATCTTTTTACCATCATCGTTTAATTGAATTTTTATTGCTATCCATCATTTTGAGTGTGATTTCTCTTATTCAAATAATTTGGATTTGATTTAGACAGATTTGTGAAATCGTTTTCAGAAGTTTCCAGCAACTTAAATTTTCAAGTGCAAAGTTTTCTGCATCACTTAAATAATACTTAATATTTTGTAGCATATTTTACAGCAAAACTGAACATAGCATTTGCTTAGGTCTATTATTGATAAGGAATTAGTACCATCGTCTTTGTCTGAGATGTCGGGTGTCGGACTGAGGTCTGAGTCCCCAGACCCTTGCAAGATGTCCGTACCATATTACAGCCACCATATTGCTCTCTTAACACTTGCAACAGACACTAAGCCTGTAAGGTCAGTAATCCCACACAGACCCGCACGTCTCTTTTACATACCTGCCACGCCGTCCACTCGTAGCCCATTGAACCAGAGTTCGATTCCCCAGGCAGGGCGAGACGTTCGTGGCATGTTTCCTTACACCTGATACCTTTGTGTACTTAGCAATAAATAGGTACCCAGAAGTAGGCGTCAGCTGTGGGTTGCCTCTTGGGCAAGGTCAGTAGCTGGACGGGTGAGATCTCAGTAATAACACCAGGCTTCCTGTCCCCGGCAACGGGACACGTATTCTTTTAAAATACACAGGTAATGCAAAATTGATATTCAATAAAATTCCAGGAATATAACTTCAGCTTGTCAGAATAATGTCCAGATGAGTGCAAGATTTGCATTGTTGCAGACGTACGGAATGAAGATAAAATGTGAAATTGCGCCAGCAACAACCACACTTATTTATTTATTTATTTATTTCCGCAGCCTTTGGTTGGCAGCGCTGCTTAGTGCGGACAAGCATCGTGTTGTGCGGGGGTGTTGGTAAGCCTGGCAGTGAGGAACTTCGGCAGGATACTCAACTTTATCGGCAGTTTCACAGTTCCCATTCTCACCTTCGTCCTCCCTCCCATTTTCTACATGAGGCTCTGTGACTCCGAAGACGGTGCGTGGGAGAGGAGGTAAGCATCAACTATTTGACTCTTAAACAAAATAGAGAAACTTGTTTAGTCCGCCAGAATGATTACTTCATGTTGTACACAAGATGATTCGTCAATGATTTTAAAATCTACCTAACCTTGCCTGGTGTAAGCTAATCAAGCCAAACCAACCTAATCTAATCTACCATAACCTAACACTTTATTTCACTTATATATAGTATTTTATATTTTTTTAGTATACATATATATAATATATATTATATATATATTATATATATAATATATATATATATATATATATATATATATATATCATATATATATATATATATGCAGAATAACCACATGTGAAAAAATAGAAAATGCTTAACGCGTTTTCGGCTAATTCGCCTTCATCAGAGCAAAAGTAGAATGAAGATGTAAGATCTCATGTAGAGCAAAGCAGATCTTCATTCTACTTTGTTCTGATGAAGGCGAATTAGCCGAAAACGCGTTAAGCATTTTCTATTTTTCACATGTGGTTAATCTGCATACTTGGATCAGTGTTTTTGTGATCATTGTTGCATATATATATATAATATAATTATTATATATATATACTATATATATATTATATATTATATAATATATATAATATTATAATAATATTTATATATGTAGTACTTTAAAAATACAAGCACTCTGCAACATTAGGGAATTTACACTCGATCGCTCGACAACAATTTGTTAGCACTGAAACGCATAAATTCTTTCCACTTAGATAAATTGCAAGATTATTGATAACGTTCCCAATACTGGAAATGATATTTATTGGTATCTATGAGAATAATTTTAAAAGTGGTAAATGTCAAATTGTTTTGTCTACCCAGAAGCAAACACACCGAAGCAAACAATATTTGTCCAAAAATCAAACCTCAATTGGTAGGTCTGAAAATGGAGCGCAACTCTTGAAAATTGAGCTGAAAATTGAGAACTCTGCACTTCGGTTCGGCTCCACATCAGGGTTCATGGTATGAGAATTTTGGTCTTCAAAATCAGCCCGTCCTCATCAACAAAGTCTAAATGCTCGTTAATCCAGCCCACCAAACCCCCCCTGGCTATAAATGAAAGCATTTTACACACGATTACAAAATATATTTATATCGTCCCTATTTGTTAGGTTAATGAATTAACCTTAAAACTGGTTTCCTGAAATACGAAAATGTATTTAAATATGGAAAAAAAGATACGTAAGTGCGTAAGAGAGAGAAGGCTGATCCTCTCTCTCTCTCTCTCTCTACTCTCTCTCTCTCTCTCCTCTCTCTCTCTCTCTCTCTCTCCTCTCTCTCTCTCTCTCTCTCTCTCCTCTCTCTCTCTCTCTCTCTCTCTCTCCCAATGCCAATTTAAAGTGTTAAGGGCACAAAGGTTGTTTCATAATTATTTTATTTTGTCTTATTGTTATTACAGTATTTTGAACAGTAGTAGTACAGAACTGGTGCTGGTAGAAATAGTAGTAGTATTACTAATAGTAGTTATAGTTCCAGGATAACACGTTATCCTTTCCAGTGAAAGGAAACAATGTAAATATTTTTTTAACAAATCCACAAGGGCCGTGACGAAAGGTTCGAACCTGCGTCGATTAAGGCAAGCGTCTGGGATCCTCTCGGACGCAAGTTCGAACCCTCGTTCACGGCCCTTGTGGATTTTCTTCATTTGATTGCTCACGCTATTGTGGATTTCTGTTGTGTAATGTTAAATCTTTCCTTATATCTCATATAGGCGGATCGGCGGCGTGCACCGGTTCTGCTGTGGCTCGGTTGTTGGGTGGTGGGGACCCTCCAGTGGCCTGCTGCCACCATGCGACTTGGACTCTTACCCAAGGTCTCCGTGCGGCCCCTGGCGAAGATCAGCGACTCCTGCTTCTCCTTCTTCTGAGAGCCTCAGCATCGCAGCATCCCCACGCCACTACACCTTAAGTCCAGAGGTGTTCCTCAGATGCGGAACCAAGCCTGGTTGGGCTTTATGACCTCTGTAAGGTCGTTGGACCGGATCATGGTCGTTGCACACCTGGATGAATATGCCAATGTAAAATAGACGTAGGTGCCTCACCTGCTGGTGTGCGACACCTAACTAGGCTTTGATAAAACCCAGCCACAATATTACTGCCTACAAGACGAGGTAGTCACACGTCTATTTTACATTGCATATTCATCCAAGTGTGCAACGACCAATGAATCCGGTCCAACGACCTTACAGAGGGCAATAAAGCCCAACAGCTTGGTCCGATCTGAGACACCTCTGGACTTAAGGTTGTAGTGGAGGGGGATGCTGAGATGCTGAGGCTCTCAGAAGGAAGGAGTAAGCAGGAGTCGCTGATTTCGCCAGGGGCCAGCAGGGCCTGAAGAGCAGTCCAGGTGGCAGCCAGGCCACTGGAGGTCCCACCACCACACCACCAGCCACAGCAGGAACCGGTGCACGCCGCCGATCCGCCTATATGAGATATAAGGAAACGATTACATTGCACACAGAAATCACAATAGCGTGATGCATCAATGAAGAAATCGCGACCAGGAGGCCGTGACGAGGGGTTCGAACCTGCGTCCGAGAGGATCCCAGACGCTGCCTTAATCGACGCAGGTTCGAACCTTCGTCACGGCCCTTGTTGGATTTGGTTAAAAAAAAAATTACCAATTTTATCCTTTCACTGGAAAGGATAACGTGTTATCCTGGAACTATAACTACTATTAGTAATACTACTACTATTTCTACCAGCACCAGTTTCTGTACTACTTACTGTTTACAGAAGACTGTAATAACTAAAAGACAAATAATATAATTATGAAACAACCTTGTGCCCGTAACACTTAAATTCGCAAATTTGAGAGAGCAGAGATAGATCTAGAGACGAGCTCGATGACGTCTATAGAGAGATAGAGAGCGAGAGAGAAGAGGAGGGAAGAGAGAGAGAGAGGAGAGAGAGGAGGGACGAGATCAGCCTTCTCTCTCTTACGCACTTAGTATCTTTTTTTCCATATTTAAAATACATTTTCGTATTTCAGGAAACCAGTTTTAAGGTTAATTCATTAACCTAACAAATAGGACGATATAAATATATTTGTATCGTGTGTAAAATGCTTTCATTTATAAGCCAGGGGGGGTTGGTGGCTGGATTAACGAGCATTAAACTTTGTGATGAGGACGGGCTGATTTTGAAGACCAAAATTCTCATACCATGAACCCTGATGTGGAGCCGAACCGAAGTGCAGAGTTCTCAATTTTCAGCTCAATTTTCAAGAGTTGCGCTCCATTTCAGACCTACCAATTGAGGGTTGATTTTTGGACAATATTGTTTGCTTCGGGTGTTTGATTCTGGGTAGGACAAAACAATTGACATTTACCACTTTTAAAATTATTCTCATAGATACCAATAAATATCATTTCCAGTATGGGAACGTTATCAATAATCTTGCAATTTATCTAAGTGGAAAGAATTTATGCGTTTCAGTGCTAACAAATGTTGTCGAGCGATCGAGTGTAAATTCCCTAATGTTGCAGAGTGCTTGTATTTTTAAAGTACTACATATATAAATATTATATATATATATATATATATATTATATATAGATATATATATATATATATATATATATATATATATTATATATATATATATATATATATATATGCAACAATGATCACAAAAACACTGATCCAAGTATGCAGATTAACCACATGTGAAAAATAGAAAAATGCTTAACGCGTTTTCGGCTAATTCGCCTTCATCAGAACAAAGTAGAATGAAGATCTGCTTTGCTCTACATGAGATCTACATCTTCATTCTACTTTGCTCTGATGAAGGCGAATTAGCCGAAAACGCGTAAGCATTTTCTATTTTTCACATGTGGTTATTCTGCATCGATATAGATATATATATATATATATATATTAGATATATTATAATATAGATATATTATAGATATATATATATTAGATATATATATATATATAATAAATATATGTAATACTAAAAAAATATAAAATACTATATATAAAGTGAAATAAAGTGTTAGGCTCAGGTAGATTAGATTAGGTTGGTTTGGATTGATAGCTTACACCAGGCAAGGTTAGGTAGATTTTAAAACCATTGACGAATCATCTGTGTACAACATGAAGTAATCATTCTGGCTGACTAAACAAGTTTCTCTATTTTGCTTAAGAGTCAAATAGTTGATGCTTACCTCCTCTCCCACGCACCGTCTTCGGAGTCACAGAGCCTCATGTAGAAAATGGGAGGGAGGACGAAGGTGAGAATGGGAACTGTGAAACTGCCGAAAGTTGAGTATCCTGCCGAAGTTCCTCACTGCCAGGCTTACCAACACCCCGCACAACACGATGCTTGTCCGCACTAAGCAGCGCTGCCAACCAAAGGCTGCGGAAATAAATAAATAAATAAATACAGTGTGGTTGTTGCTGGCGCAATTTCACATTTTATCTTCATTCCGTACGTCTGCAACAATGCAAATCTTGCACTCATCTGGACATTATTCTGACAAGCTGAAGTTATATTCCTGGAATTTTATTGAATATCAATTTTGCATTACCTGTGTATTTTAAAAGAATACGTGTCCCGTTGCCGGGGACAGGAAGCCTGGTGTTATTACTGAGATCTCACCCGTCCAGCTACTGACCTTGCCCCAAGAGGCAACCCACAGCTGACGCCTAACTTCTGGGTACCTATTTATTGCTAAGTACACAAAGGCATCAGGTGTAAGGAAACATGCCACGAACGTCTCGCCCTGCCTGGGGAATCGAACTCTGGTTCAATGGGCTACGAGTGGACGGCGTGGCAGGTATGTAAAAGAGACGTGCGGGTCTGTGTGGGATTACTGACCTTACAGGCTTAGTGTCTGTTGCAAGTGTTAAGAGAGCAATATGGTGGCTGTAATATGGTACGGACATCTTGCAAGGGTCTGGGGACTCAGACCTCAGTCCGACACCCGACATCTCAGACAAAGACGATGGTACTAATTCCTTATCAATAATAGACCTAAGCAAATGCTATGTTCAGTTTTGCTGTAAAATATGCTACAAAATATTAAGTATTATTTAAGTGATGCAGAAAACTTTGCACTTGAAAATTTAAGTTGCGGAAACTTCCTGAAAACATTTCACAATATCTTCTAAATCAAATCCAAAATTATTTGAATAAGACGAAATCACACTCAAAATGAATGGATAGCAATAATAAATTCAATAAAATGATGTAAATAAGATGTCTAAACACATCAATAATTCAGATTTTCTTGGAATGAAAATCTCGACTTAAGTTCAAAACAGACGAAAATTCAAGCCTAACTTAATAGGCTGTAACACATCTGCAAAAAATTAGAGCTTAAAGAGTATGCTGCGGATGAAATTCAAGCCATATGAACAGGGAAGGCAGGCAGTATGATAGGCTGGAAGGTAGGCAGGAAGGATGCAGGGCAGGAAAACAGACATACAAGCAGACCCATGTAAGCTGGCAGACGGTCAGATACACATAGGCAGGCAGGCAGATCGACAGATGAGCAGCCAAACAGACAGACAGACAGATAGCCAGACTGTCCGTCAAACAGAAAAGAATGCAAACAGGAAGGCAAGAAGGCACGCAGGCAGGCAGGCAGGCAAGCAGACAAGCAGAGAGACACTTAAGCAGGAAGGCGAAGCACCAAGGCAAACAAGCAGATAGGGTGACACTGGAGGAAGGGAGAGATAGGGGACATGGTAACAACATAAGAGATTCTGAGGGAAATAGACAAAGTAGACAAAGCAGCGTTGTTCAAAGCAAGGAACAGCAGAACGAGGGGTCATAGATGGAAAATTAGAAACACTAATGAATCACAGGGACGCTAGAAAGAACTTCCAGTGTTAGAGCTGTCAATAAGTGGAAGAGGTTAGACGTAGAAGCCGTTGAAGCTAATTCGATTCAAAGTGTAAATTTTAATATGACAAAAGCGTGAGAAATGAGACATTACATTAATTTAGGACCGTTCGGAATGCGGGGCTTGGAGCCTAGCTCGACCCAACAAGTATATCTAGGTGAGTACATCTAGGTGAGTACATCTAGGTGCGTACAAGCAGGAAGGCAGGGGGGGGGGCAGACAGACAATGAAGAAGGAAGAAGGCAGGCAGGCAGGCAGGTAAGGAAGAAAGCAGGCAGGCAGGCAGATAGGCAGGCAGGCAGGCAGGCAGGCAGGCAGGCAGGCAGGCAGGCAGGCAGGCAGGCAGGTAGGCAGGCAGGCAGGCAGGCAGGCAGGCAGGCAGGCAGGCAGGTAGGCAGGCAGGTAGGCAGGCAGTCAAGGAAGAAAGCAGGCAGGCAGGCAGGCAGTCAAGGAAGAAAGCAGGCAGGCAGGCAGGCAGGCAGGCAGGCAAGCAGGCAGGCAGGCAGGCAGGCAGGCAGGCAGTCAAGGAAGAAAGCAGGCAGGCAGGCAGTCAAGGAAGAAAGCAGGCAGGCAGGCAGGCAGGCAGGCAGGCAGGCAGGCAGGCAGGCAGGCAGGCAGGCAGACACGCAGCGCAGGCAGGCAGGCAGGCAGGCAGGCAGACACGCAGGCAGGCAGGTAGGCAGACACGCAGGCAGGCAGGTAGGCAGACACGCAGGCAGGCAGGTAGGCAGACACGCAGGCAGGCAGGTAGGCAGACACGCAGGCAGGCAGGCAGGCAGGCAGACACGCAGGCAGGCAGGTAGGCAGACACGCAGGCAGGCAGGCAGGCAGACACGCAGGCAGGCAGGTAGGCAGACACGCAGGCAGGCAGGTAGGCAGACACGCAGGCAGGCAGGCAGGCAGACACGCAGGCAGGCAGGTAGGCAGACACGCAGGCAGGCAGACAGGCAGACACGCAGGCAGGCAGGCAGGCAGACACGCAGGCAGGCAGGCAGACACGCAGGCAGGCAGGCAGACACGAAGGCAGGCAGGTAGGCAGACACGCAGGCAGGCAGGTAGGCAGACACGCAGGCAGGCAGGTAGGCAGACACGCAGGCAGGCAGACACGCAGGCAGGCAGGTAGGCAGACACGCAGGCAGGCAGACAGGCAGACACGCAGGCAGGCAGGCAGACACGCAGGCAAACAGGCAGACACGCAGGCAGGCAGGCAGGCAGACACGCAGGCAGGCAGGCAGACACGCAGGCAGGCAGGCAGACACGCAGGCAGGTAGGCAGACACGCAGGCAGGTAGGCAGACATGCAGGCAGACACGCAGGCAGGCAGGCAGACACGCAGGCAGGTAGGCAGACACGCAGGCAGGTAGGCAGACATGCAGGCAGGTAGGCAGACACGCAGGCAGGCAGGCAGACACGCAGGCAGGCGAGAGATCTCACTGTGAGGCAGATTCATGGCGTCCTCGAGGCTCTGCGAGAGAGGGTTGACGACGATGGTGTAGGTGAAGGCATTGTTGATGAGCATCAACACCCTGACTACAGTCACCGCCGGACCGTGTACTGAGAGCAGGATGTTCACCGTCACCATGTCCCCGAACTCCAGGTAGCCCAGGGCAGCCACCGGCACGTACATCACCAGCAGCGCTGCGGGAGGGATGGCAGCCGGTGTTATCACAACATGAGACTACAAGCAGCTGCACAAGGTATATTGTCCCATGCCAGGCAGCTGAGCTTCCCCTCATGTGTCTGTGAGGAAGCTGTGAGGGCTCCAACCACCTCATGTCTTACGAGTATGGGGGGAGATAGGGAAAGGGTAGTAATGAGTGGGTGAGGACCACGGGCCGGGAGGTTATGAGTGAGTGGGGAAGGGAAAATGAGGGGAGAAGAGCTGGTGGCTGGGAGGGAAGATCGGAGATTTTTTTTAATGAAGTGAGACGGAGGTTCGAGTCGCGGAGTCACCTCGTCGCCATCTGTGTAGCGTGCTACACCATATATAAGGGAAACATTAAACAGTCTTTTATGCAACTGAAAACTTATATATATATATATATATATATATATATATATATATATATATATATATATATATATATATCACACCGGTCCCCCGTGGACACTGATAGGTAAGTACTGATGAGTAAATGCTGATTGGGCAAGTACTGATGTATAAGTACTGTGGGTAAGTACTGTGGGTAAGTACTGTGGGTAAGTACTGTGGGTAAGTACTGTGGGTAAGTACTGTGGGTAAGTACTGTGGGTAAGTACTGTGGGTAAGTACTAATAAGTAAGTACTGATGGGCAAGTACTGATGGGTAAGTACTGATAGGTAAGTACACATGGAGGCGACTTACTGCTGAACGCAATGATCACAGCCAAAGGAAACTTGGATCGATCAGACATGTCGTTCTGGATGGTGGGGAAGGTGACCGCCCCGCCGTACGAGAACATGATGGTGCCGAAGCCCAGGAAGAAGGAGGAGAAGGTTGGTGGTGGGTGCTGCGGCTCGTAGAGCTGGTCCTCCACCAGCACCTTCACCACCACCACCAGCACCGCCGCCAGCGTCGCCACCAGCGCCAACACCGACACATGCCTGGGGGAGTACACAACAGGTCAGCAGGTCACGTGGGATCTCACACAAGTAAAACCGCGCACGTAGTCACCTTCGTCGTTAATGGACGCTCCGTCTATATATATTGTTCACACCGTTTATACGCAATTATTTGCCAACTTCAAAAATAGAGGCTGATTTGGCAGCTCGGTCTCACGATTTGACTATCGTCAAATATGATCTGCCGGGGGTCACAAATTTCTTTCCTTATACTCTGCACTGTCGTTCCCTTTCCCGCTCCATACTCATCCTTATCCTTGCTCTGCTCTGCCCATCACCACCCTTCTCAAGTTCCATCAACACCATTTCCACAAATAGTTCCCCCGCCCACATACTCACCTTTTCTCCACCTATCCCGTCACCTACCCATTCATGTCCCTTCCCTGGCCATACCCATCTCCTATGCCCCTCCCAACCTATCCCATATACTCTTCTCCTTACCATTCCCCATTACCCAGTCACCACTACCTACTCACCACCACAACAATCGCCTTTACTTACCACAACCACTCACACACCTGCTGGATACCTGCTTGATGGGGTTCTGGGAGTTCTTCTACTCCCCAAGCCCGGCTCGAGGCCAGGCTTGACTTGTGAGAACTTGGTCCACCAGGCTGTTGCTTGGAGCGGCCCCGCAGGCCCACATACCCACCACAGCCCGGCTGATCCGGAACTTCTCTTAGAAAACAGTCCAGTTTTCTCTTGAAATGTCCACGGTTGTTCCGGCAATATTTCTTATAGTCGCTGGGAGGACGTTGAACAACCGAGGACATCGAAAAAATGAAAGACCGAAGAACCTTCTGAGCGGTCCAGAATTCGTCTCCCAATAATGCAGGACTGGGCTACAGCCCCGTCAACACCAGCTGTCCCGTTTTCTGTTGCTCTCCTCGTTGTTATTGGTTGCGCTAGTCTCTTGTTTTTCTGTCAAGGTTTAACCGGGCTCAATTTTCTAAAAAAAAAACGGTGTGTGTAGCTTTGACTGATATTCAATTTGGATTAACTTCGATGTTGGGCGAAGTATTTCTTTAAATTTACACAATACTCGAGAACTGTGGATCGATTAAATCGAAAATACCATTACACATTTTCCTTTGATAATTATTTTCTATAAAATCGACTGAAAATAAATAAATGAGCTATTAAAATGTGAGAAGACTCGGGTTCAATCCCTGAGCAGGGCTGGACGATTGGGCACCTGGCAGTAGTGGGGACTCACCCTTATACAATTTCTGACTAAAAAATGGGTCAAACAGGTCGTGCCATTTAATCATCAGGAGCCCCAGTATTCAAATCTGCCATCACAACATACATTTTGCAAGTCAATATACATGTAGTACATGGCAGCTTAAAATCTATGGAAAAAACACTATTTTAGAAGATTTATGGAGAATCTCAATGGGAGTCTAATCCACTTAAAAGAGTGCAGTTGGGCTGACCTCGATCCACTGTTGACAGTGCCCTCACATCCACCATTCACCTCTTTATAGTTGGGTGGGGCTAGCCCCAGGCGTCGGGCCTCCACTCTTCTACTAGCAAACATCAATTATATTTTATAGATATACTAGCTGTACCCGGCCACATGTTGCTGTGGCTCAGCAACGTGTGCGCGTTGCTGAGCCACAGCAACCCTTTCCCGTCCCCCCTCCCCGTCCTTTCCAAAATTTCCCCCTCCCCTGTCTTGTCCTCCCAACCATTCTCCACTCCCCGTCCCCTCATCCTCCCCTCCATTCCCCCATCCCCTTGTCCTTCCCACCATTCCCTCACATGAAAAACACAGTTAAAAAAAAACATGGGTTTTACCTGTCACAGGTTTGACATTATATAGTAGGTATGTAGTACACGCGCGTATTCGAATGCAAAGGTGTGTCAAAATTTCAAAGCAATCAATGAAGAACTTTTCGGAGGGAGGGAATTATCAAGGGAAAGAGCCAAGCCATTACGACTATATAGCATTGGGAAGGGATCAGGATAAGGATTTGGGATGGGACTGGGGAAAGGAATGGTACCCAACCAATTGGACGGTCGAGATTAAACGAACTTTTCGGAGATTTCCCCCACATGAAAATACACAGCGTGTGTTGCTTTCACGTCCAACAGATGATACTTGTTTTTTTTTAAAGCATGTTTTTACCTGTCACAGGTGTGGCATCGATATAGTAGGTAATAAAAAACACGTGCGTATTTGAATGGAACATTGTGTCAAAATTTCAA
The DNA here is from genome assembly GCA_020271785.1 of Procambarus virginalis. NCBI lineage: Eukaryota > Metazoa > Arthropoda > Malacostraca > Decapoda > Cambaridae > Procambarus > Procambarus virginalis. Next base: position 34,239,850 of record WNGS01164858.1, read on the forward strand.
AAGCAATCTGTGAAGAACTTTCGGAGATTACAGCACGTGTTGCTTTTACGTCCAACAGGTGGCTCTGTGTTAAAAAATAATCTTTGTATCTGTCACAGGTGTGGCATCTGTATAGTAGGTACCGATTCATTTTGTAGAAAATGCAGAACTTCTCATGGGTATTGGAGGATTGTCTGAACAATGAACTGTACCTGACCTTAGAATTGTGGTTTTGTTGGGAAATGGGCCCATGGCTAGGGAGCCGGTCGGCCGAGCGGACAGCACACTGGACTTGTGATCCTGTGGTCCCGGGTTCGATCCAGGTCGCCGGGCGAAAAACAATGGGCAGAGTTTCTTTCTTCACCCTAGTCCCTGTTACCTAGCAAAAAAATAGAGGTACCTGGGTGTTAGTCAGCTGTCACGGGCTGCTTCCTGGGGGTGGAGGCCTGGTCGAGGACCGGGGCCGCGCGGGGACACTAAAAGCCCCGAATCATCTCAAGATAACCTCAAGAAGAAGATAGGTATATAAAAACATGCGCGTATTCGAATGGAACGTTGTTTCAAAATTTCAAAGCAATCGGTGAAGATCTTTCAGAGATCACGATTCTGAACGAAACTACATTACATTTTTATTATATAGATATTATAATTACAATTTAACCACACCAAGGTCTATTTTAAGGTCCTTGACTGTTCTAAAGTCATCCTTCAGAGATCCTCACTCCAATTCATTGAAAACCTCACTACCAGCTCTTATCCTCACAAGAGCCTCTCATAAAGCAGGTCCAGCAAGTGTCACAAGAAATTTACATATTCTAAACTTTTCGCGGGAGATTTTCCCGTGAAGCGTTGCCTCTCTCTCCAGTGTACGTTTAAACTGCACTCAACTCTTAACTTCTAAATACTAGAAGATTTAAGAGAGGAATTTAATCTTTTGTAGAATAATAAAACATTATAAAGACATCGGCAGAAGGTGTTTTGGGTGACAGGGAAGTAGCTGTTACATATGTAGCTGCTTGTGTATACTCTTACTTGCGTATACTTTACTTGTTATACGTTATCACAAGTATACTTGGTATACTTTCTTACTTGTGTATACTTTATCTCACCTGGGCTCTAACCTTCCCTGTGAGCTCGCTTGTGTCTTACTGCTAATTTCTTCTGCAGATCTGCTGCTCTATTCCGTATCAGCGTTATTCATTTATTTAAAACCTAAACTTCAATAATTTTT
>WNGS01164858.1:34281471-34323971 GCA_020271785.1 Procambarus virginalis
GTCAGTTTCCTCTTTCTCATCCTCTCTCTCTCTCTCTCATCCTCTCAGCAAGGGGCTTTACCCCTTGATCAATGTGCGGTGCGAAAACATGATCTCTGCTCTCTACCGTCATTATTAAAAGCTTCCTGAATATTTTTTAAATTTGTTTGGAACTCTTTTTCCTCCTCCTCTTCCCCCTCCTACCCTCTCATCCTCTTTCCCCACCTCCCTTCCCCTTGCCCCTTCCATCACCCCACCTTTTCTACTCCTCATCACCTATAATGACTGCTTTCTAACGAAAGACGTAAGTTGCACCGTGCACTTGAAGTAGCGTACCTTGAGTCACTCACACAGCTAACAACATGACACTCATATACCAGTGGCTGAGATAACACAACCATATACTTATAACAGCTTTATAACAACCTGATATACACCTATACTTATAACACTTGTGTCAATCAATCTCGCATGCACTGCACAGTGATAATAATATTTCTGAAAGTGGATTATCATAAAAGTACACAACAATAATATAACAATAATCACTGTAAGAGTAACATATGATAACACAGTAACACATGATAGCACTAGGACACTAAGGCACAATTAATCCAGCGTCCTCCTAAGGTTTCCCAACGTCAAGAAATTGGTCATATTAAAGTGTCCTCTCCTAACCTATCAGAGGACCCAAAACAGAAAACGTGACAGACCGTCAATTTCGGCAGCCGCTTCCATTTTCTTGTACGACAATTGCTTAATGTAAAGCATACGACCGAAATTCGACGTTCTTTGTCAGGTTGAATAATCAGATTCATGTAACTGGTCCAGTGACCACGTAGTGAGAATGTATAAAGTACACAAGTCTACCCCTGGAACAGTAATTAAATACTTAGTCCCAGACGAGTCACACAGACTCCGTCCAAGGTGAAATAAATACTTAACAGACGAGCGACGTAACAATGAACTCTTTGTCACAAATGATCCTAAATATGTGATCCTGTGATCAAACACAGGATAAATATGTGATCCTTTGATCAGATACACAGCTGACTGATGGTGACCACGCAGGCTAAGGACCTGTCAGAAGCAACAGGTTACCTCCACTACCGGACTTGTGTCCGTGTACAGACGCCATCTGAGGTCTCACTTCAAGCCAGACGGTGGAGTCTTAGGATTCAACACTTAGTAACAAACAATAAGTAATACTTTAACACTTATTCATGAGTCAGGCCTCCTTACTCACTCCATCCTCATCACACTGACGAGATACGTGATGATCCCCTGATATGGTCGACTCAGCTATGGTGATGAGTCCCATCTGTTCCACCATGATGATGGGCCCACCTGTTCCACCATGGTGATGGGCCCACCTGTTCCACCATGGTGATGGGCCCACCTGTTCCACCATTGTGATGGGCCCACCTGTTCCACCATGGTGATGAGTCCCACCTGTTCCACCATGGTGATGAGTCCATCTGTTCCACCATGGTGATGGGTCCCATCTGTTCCACCATGGTGATGAGTCCCACTTGTTCCACCATGGTGATGGGTCCATCTGTTCCACCATGGTGATGAGTCCCATCTGTTCCACCATGGTGATGAGTCCCACTTGTTCCACCATGGTGATGAGTCCATCTGTTCCACCATGGTGATGAGTCCATCTGTTCCACCATGGTGATGGGTCCATCTGTTCCACCATGGTGATGGGTCCCACTTGTTCCACCATGGTGATGGGTCCATCTGTTCCACCATGGTGATGGGTCCATCTGTTCCACCATGGTGATGGGTCCCATCTGTTCCACCATGGTGATGAGTCCATCTGTTCCACTATGGTGATGAGTCCATCTGTTCCACCATGGTGATGGGTCCATCTGTTCCACCATGGTGATGGGTCCCATCTGTTCCACCATGGTGATGAGTCCCACCTGTTCCACCATGGTGATGGGTCCCACCTGTTCCACCATGGTGATGGGTCCCACCTGTTCCACCATGGTGATGGGTCCCACCTGTTCCACCATGGTGATGGGTCCCACCTGTTCCACCATGGTGATGGGTCCCACCTGTCCCACCATGGTGATGGGTCCACCTCACAGATGCTGCGTGTGTTTAATTTAAGCAGACAGAAGGGCTGTGCGATATCACACTACACATCGACTTGAGAATGGTCCAGGACGGACCGAAACGTCGTCGTCTCTTCACCTTCTAGTGTGTGGTCTGGTCAACATACTTTAGCCACGTTATTGTGACTCGTCGCCTGCCCACACTACACATTCCGGCATGCGAGACACAGTAGTGTATTTACCGTGACGGCCGTTACACGCGCGCGGCAGTACACGTCCGGGCGACAGTACACACGTCCGGGCGACAGTACACACGTCCGGGCGACAGTACACACGTCCGGGCGACAGTACACACGTCCGGCTGACAGTACACACGTCTGGGCGGCAGTACACAGGTCCGGGCGGCAGTACACAGGTCCGCGCGGCAGTACTCACGTCTTCCCGGCAGTACACAATCAGGCGGGTGGAGACCACTACGTCATTAACAACAGCTCAAGTCCTTATCTCTTACACACTTCACTCCTGAGTGACAATACTGATCACCCTAGTCACCTGAACTCGGCCACACATATATAAAGCCAAGCTAGGCACTTACTATAAAGTTATGCGACTTACGGGCTATTCGGGCACCGCTCCTGTGCCAGGTAAGTTCACTACGGGCTCACCATAGCCCGTGCTACTTGCCCCGATCCTGTGCCAGGTAAGCTACATGCATTCTCATCGACTTGAAAATGGTTCAGGACGGACCGAAACGTCGTCGTCCCTTCACTTTCTAGTGTGTGGTCTGGTCATACTTCATATACGTTATTGTGACTCTTCGTCCGCTTGTTTAACTGCTGATATCTGTCATGTATAAACTTGAAGCAAATTGTAGTCTTCTCCTTATTTAGTTAAAATTACTTCTGCTGTTATGTTTCAATTTCTGTTGTTCCGTCCATCGTGTAATTATTATCATTCTTATTTCTTTCGTTTCCCTTTTTTATTTCAATTTATGCTTTGATTTCAATTAGTTTTAATTTTTATTCCAAGTGTTTTTCCCCACATATTGGCCGAAACGTTGTGCGTATTAATGGCTTTAGGCATAGTAGTGTGTACCAATGAAGCGACAGATCTCATAATGAGCCAATAACAGAGTAGCTCTTGCACCGCTCTTGCACCGCTCTTGCACCGCTCTTGCACCGCTTGCGTAGTGAAACGTACCATACCTTTTAAGGAGTGAAGAATATTCCAGAACCAGAGAGTAGCACTTGACCTTTGGTGGGTTGACCTGGCCAGTAGCCTCGCGCGATCCTGAGAGATATGGGACTTGAACCTCAGCCATGCTTCCCTGCACCAAACTTGCCTCTTGATTCCACCGAGCTTACGGGCTCACCATAGCCCGTGCTACATGGACACTTCGTTCTGAGAAGCTAAATCTAAAACGAAAATAACAATCCACCGAGCAGAATACTTGTGTCCTCAGGCAGCTGAATGTCTGTCTGTTGTATAATCTACCAGCAACGACAGAGACCATCGCGGCGGCGTTGTCCGGCTCACGTGGTGCTCTATCCGACGATGGTAAACACAATAGGCCAACCCGTTCTCGCACTTTCGTATAGTCAATATTGACTTATTAAATACGTTCATATGTGACATACTAAACATACTAGTTTACCTTGAAAAGCTTCATTGAAAACACCGACCTTACCTAACCTTGTTAGTATGTTAAGAAAAGCATCTTATTGCTTCGTAATTACAATTATTACTTAACCTATTATAGGTATAGGTTAAGTAATAATTGTAGTTACGAAGCAATAAGATGCTTATTTTAACATACTAAGGAGGTTAGGTAAGGTCGGTGTTTTCTATGAAGCTTTTCAAGGTAAACTAGTATGTTTAGTATGTCACATATGCACGTATTTAATGTCAATATTGACTGTAAGAAAGTGCGAGAACGGTTGAATAGGCCTAGCTGCGCGCAAAGCAGTTTAATAGACTTACACATTAGTGCACAAGATCTGTGTATTGAGTGCACAAGGCGACGAATCCACTTCACTGCTTTATCGTGCACAACCCTTGCACATTTCAAGGTCATGTGAACTCCTGTGGAATTACCTGTTTTAGGCATATTCCTTACTCGTTATTCCTTCACACCTTTTAGTATATTTTAGTTTCTGTGCCGGCCATATAGGCCTATCATCGGCGAGGGGGGAGGGGGGAGGGCTGTTAAGGTCTGTTAACAACGTGGTTGGTATTAACCGCAGCGGGGTTAAATAGACGTGACTCTAGCTTACTGACCGATTAACAAGTATATTTTTAGTCCTCAACATAGTTCAGAGCTAAAGTAAAGTTATATAGTGTATATACATCGAGGAGCGGGGTTCACCTCTCAGTGTATAAGTATATACTCAGTATAGTATATATACAGTATATATACTCAGTATATACTCAGCTCTCACCCCTTCAGTGTCAGTATTAGCTGGTCTCAGAGTTCTCTATGAAAGAGTTTTCTGAACGAACAAATCCACAAGGCCGTGACGAAGATTCGAACCTGCGTCCGAGAGCAGCCCAGACGCTGCCTTAATCGACTGAGCTACGAAACTTTGTTTGATGCATCACGCCATTGTGATTTCTGAGTTTTCAGAACGTTTATAAATATCATTGATATATACCTCCACATTTTCGTGGATGAATATTTTTAGAAAGAATTGCACTGATAGTTTTTGCCGCATTTAATTGCAATTTTTCTCTTCGAGTTGATGTGTAGAAATGTGACTGTATGGTAGAGGTGTGACTGTTAATAACGGTCCCTAATAACGTGGTCACTATTAGGGAGGTCGCTAATAACGAGGTCAGTAATAACGTGGTCGCTAATGCTTACCAATTTACCTGCTAACAAGGCCGCTGCAAACAAGTTCGTTCATAACGAGCTCAGAAACTGCGCACTCGCTCGTTCAGTAATGGTGTTGCCGGCGGCCAGGGCGCCGCGCCCCCTTCACCTTTAACACCATTTTTGGCAAACAACCACACACACACACACACACACACACACACACACACACACACACACACACACACCACACACACACACACAACACACACACACACATATATAATATATATATATATATATATATATATATAACTGAAAACTCACACCCCAGAAGTGACTCGAACCCATACTCCCAGGAGCAACGCAACTGGTATGTACAGAGACGCCTTAAACCACTTGACCATCACGACCGGACAAAAGGAAGTGATAGCCGAGGCTATATGAACCACTTCCCCGCCGGCACTCGGATGGTAATCTTGGGCATAGCATTTTATCAAATCACCTCATTTTTGGGGGCAACACGTGAGGAACACAAATGCAAACAAGCCTGAATGGTCCCCAGGACTAGATACAACTGAAAACTCACACCCCAGAAGTGACTCGAACCCATACTCCCAGGAGCAACGCAACTGGTATGTACAGAGACGCCTTAAACCACTTGACCATCACGACCGGACAAAAGGAAGTGATAGCCGAGGCTATATGAACCACTTCCCCGCCGGCACTCGGATGGTAATCTTGGGCATAGCATTTTATCAAATCACCTCATTTTTGGGGGCAACACGTGAGGAACACAAATGCAAACAAGCCTGAATGTCCAAGATTACCATCCGAGTGCCGGCGGGGAAGTGGTTCATATAGCCTCGGCTATCACTTCCTTTTGTCCGGTCGTGATGGTCAAGTGGTTTAAGGCGTCTCTGTATATACCAGTTGCGTTGCTCCTGGGAGTATGGGTTCGAGTCACTTCTGGGGTGTGAGTTTTTCAGTTGTATCTAGTCCTGGGGACCATTCAGGCTTGTTTGCATATATATATATATATATATATATATATATATATATATATATATATATATATATATATATATATATATATTATTAAATATGACCGAAAAAGTAAGATTAATAATTCTAACACGAATTTTCTCAATATTTCTTATGTTTCTTTTCACTGTTGATGGTAATTGAAAAATCAATTCTCCAAAATTCACTTTTATTTCTAGTCTGATGCGACACTTGAACGCGTTTCGTAATAACTTATTACATTTTCAAAGACTTTTAGTTTACACACACACACAACTATAACCTGCAAGCTCCTGCAGGATGGAAGCAAGTCGATGAAGAACTCTGTAGGGTAAGGCAGGTCCTAGTCAACAACGGCTTCTCTAATGGTTTCGTTGAAGACATCATAAGAAGGAAGGTGAAACGCCATACAACCTCTGAAGAGACAACTAACACAACACCTATACCCCCTATTAGACTATTTTACAGGAACTTCTTTTCCACAGCTCACACAAACGGAGGAAAGAGTCCTGAAAGATATTGTTAATAGAAACGTTATCCCTACAGACAAAAATCAGAAGATACAATTGACGATTTACTATAAAACCAAGAAAACTGCCAACCTACTCATGAGAAACTCTCCAGACACAAAGCAGAACGCTTTAAAAGAGACCAACGTCGTCTGTGCCTTCAAATGCCCACTTGGGGACTGTAAGCCTCAAAGAACTCAGTATATAGGCAAGACAACAACATCTCTTTCCAGGCGATTAACGATGCATAAGCAACAGGGCTCTATCAAGGAACATATAATCTCTTCCCACAACCAGACCATCACCAGAGAAGTCTTAACAAAAAACACGGAAATCATCGATAGATACAGCGATAGCAGGCGGCTTGATATCTGCGAGGCACTACACATTAAGAAGTCAACACCAGCAATCAACAGCCAATTAACGCACAATTATATTCTACCCACTTCAAGACTCCGCTCCAATATAGAAGCATCAAGAAATATGGGCCAATAGGCCCTCTGCAGTTACTTCTATTCTTCCCTTTAACTTATACCCATTGTTTCGTGTTCTGTGTTGTGTTGAAAGTTTGTTTTCACCTCATCCAAAACTATTGTAACATATCACCTCACCCAAATGCAGGTATAAAAAAGTCAAAGCTGTTTAAACTCTGTTCAGTTATAGTTGTGTGTGTGTAAACTAAAGTCTTTGAAAATGTAATAAGTTTTACGAAACGCCCTCAAGTGTCGCGTCAGACTAGAAATAAAATGAACTTTGGAGAATTGATTTTTCAGTTACCATCAACAGTGAAAAAGAATATTAGAAACATTGAGAATATTCGTGTTAGAATTATTAATCTTACTTTTTCGGTATATATATATATATATATATATATATATATATATATATATATATATATATATATATATATATATAAGTTTCCTAAGAAAAATAATAAATTTTCTTTGCTCTCATCTCTCGTTCTCTTGGGTTAGATAGAAAACGGGAACACGTCCATTTATCTCTCATTCACGTAAAAGGAAACAAAAACAGGATGTTATTGGAAAAGCTCTGGTGGCCTTCGCCATATTGCAAAACATGCAAGGTAGATTTGCAGAATAATCATTGAAATATTTATAGAGTCTAGTTACGCTGAACAGGAAAAATATTTTTACATTTGAGTCTGTGGTCCAGCAACATTTGTCTATGCCAGAGAGTTTTTATATTGATATTGTGAGTTATATAAACATTTGGTAAGTGTGTGGTAGTCATCGTGATGGAGAGTCACTTATATCCACACACACACTGGTCTGTGTGGCCTAGTGGAGGATGCCCGCGTTACTCGTTCAGTTATTTAAACACCGTCATTTTAGGGGGGGGCCTGACGGCTGAGTGGACAGCGCTCGGGATTCATAGACCTAAGGATCCGGGTTCGAACTTCGGCGGCGGCAAAAGCAAATTAGACATAGTTTCTTTCACGTTGTTGCACCTGTTCACTTAGTAGTAAATAGGTACCTGGGAGTTAGACAGCTGCTACGGACTGTTTCCTGTGTGTGTGTACTCACCTATTTGTGTTTGCGGGGGTTGAGTTTTGGCTCTATGGTCCCGCCTTCTCAACTGTCAATCAACTGGTGTACAGATTCCTGGGCCTACTGAGCTCTATCATATTTACATTTGAAACTGTGTATGGAGTCAGCCTCCACCACATCACTGCCTAAATCATTCCACCTGTTAACTACTCTGACACTGAAAAAGTTCCTTCTAACGTCCCTGTGGCTCATGTGGCTACTCAGTTTCCACCTGTGTCCCCTTGTTCGCGTACCACCAATGTTAAATAGTTTATCCTTGTTTACCCGGTCGATTCCTCTGAGGATTTTGTAGGTTGTGGTCATGTCCCCCCTTACTCTTCTGTCTTCCAGTGTCGTAAGGGGCATTTCCCGCAGCCTTTCCTCGTAACTCATGCCTCTTAGTTCTGGGACTAGTCTAGTGGCATACCTTTGAACTTTTTCCAGCTTCGTCTTGTGCTTGACAAGGTACGGGCTCCATGCTGGGGCCGCATACTCCAGGATTGGTCTTACATATGTGGTGTACAAGATTCTGAATGATTCCTGACACAGGTTCCTGAACGCTGTTCTGATGTTAGCCAGCCTCGCATATGCCGCAGACGTTATTCTTTTTATGTGGGCTTCAGGAGACAGGTTTGGAGTGATATCAACTCCCAGATCTTTCTCTCTGTCCGTTTCATTAAGTACTTCATCTTCTATTCTGTATCCTGTGTCTGGCCTCCTGTTTCCGCTGTCTAGTTTCATTACTTTGCATTTACTCGGGTTGAACTTCAACAGCCATTTGTTGGACCATTCACTCAGTCTGTCTAGGTCATCTTGTAGCCTCCTACTATCATCCTGTTTCAATCCTCATAATTTTTGCATCATCAGCAAACATTGAGAGAAACGAGTCTATACCCTCTGGGAGATCATTTACATATATCAGAAACAGTATAGGTCCAAGGACTGACTCCTGCGGGACTCCACTTGTAACGTCTCGCCACTCTGAGACCTCACCCCTCACACTGACTCGTGTGTGTGTGTGTGTGTGTGTGTGTGTGTGTGTGTGTGTGTGTGTGTGAAAAATAATCAGTTGACAGTTGAGAGGCTGGCCCAAAGAGTGTGACATCTGTGAAACCTCAACCCCCGCAAGCACAGCTAGGTGAGTACTGTTGGATAGTAAGTGGTTGGGGGACGAGGCTTGGTGTACATAGCTCAGTAAGAGGACTCCTGTCCCTAACAATGAGTAACAATTAAATCAAAGAAATTAAATTATGAGGAGAAGATGCCAAGCCAGAGTGACAATATAAGGCATGAGGGCCAGGAGGTCTGATATAAGGACGGTGAGCAGCCACTTAGACCCTCGGGAATGGAACCCCGGCCTTGAAAGCAGTCTTCACATTACCGACTTGTCCAAGTGACTTACCGCAGCGGCTACGCTGACTTAGCCAGGTGTAACCAAGCACTAAGGTCTTACTATATGTCTTACCTCAGTCACGGCGGCTTCGTCGTATTTACTGGACAGTTTACCAGCCCGAATGCTGCCAATGGCTATGTTACGGTATCGACACCATCGTCGGTGTGTGGAGTGGCAATTTCAGCGCCATCTATGGGTCTACACTCCAATCCCCCTAATATTGAGCACTATGTAGACAACGCCATCTGTTGGTGGTGGCCTGGTATCGGTGGACAGCCCCAGTTTCCTGCCCCAGTCAGACGAGGAGGTCGATCTGGATGACCTCTGGTGGGTGGCGTATCAAGATCAGCGCCATCTAGGTGTAGGCTGCCGTCGGAATAGAGCGGTGTGTTAGCTGTTGATGTACGCAGTGTTGCATGGTCCGACGTACCCAGGATTTGCCTGTAAGAATTAACGAAGACAGTGATGTGTCTGTTGTGAAGTTCTGCTAGCAAACTGCCTGAGGCTTCTGCTAGGGTGTTAATTACCCCTGTTTGTATGTTAGTTTGAGACCCTTGTCAGCGTATTCCTGAAGCCCTCTGCCAGTGAGTACCTGGAGAGCGAAGGAGGGATGTAGACACATCGTGATACTGTGTGGGTGGACTGGCCCATGTAGAAGGTGAACTCGCCAGTGTTTGCCAGTGGACAACGCATACTTGGAATGTGGGTTCACTGGACTTGATGAACACTGTCATTGTGTTGTGTCCTGAGTGAAAGAGGCAGTTGTACTGCCTCATCCAACTAGTCGGTAATGTGAGGCAAGTCACTTGGACTGGTCGGAAGTTTTATGGTAATAGTCTATTTATATATATATTTAATGGTGAAGGTGTAAATATATTGGTGAAGGGAATTGTAGCCTGTTATCCCCCCTTCTTATTTATGCACTGCACTACTGCTTGATACAGCCAGTTTCTTGACAGCTTACTAGTGACTTGGCGTCGGACATAGAAAAAGAGGTTATACCCCCCACCCCCACCTGGAAATCACACATAGAAGCCATTATGAAACCCAGTAACCTAAACACACAATCAAAAAATTCACCCTCCAACAAAAAGTGATCAGACATCTACGTAGGCCGTTCCTCCTAAGACCCCCATCATGAATGACCTCCCAGAAAACCTACAAGAATGAGTCTTGCCAGACCCCAGACACTACACTTGCGAGGGAAAAATAAATAAATAGAAGCAAAATAATAATAATTACAAAAAAAACTTTTGTCGGCAGTGTAGGAAGCTTGATGTTGGGAGAAACCGCCTCATAATGCCGTAATAACCGGAACAACACTCATACTTCTCCATCAACACACTGTTGACACCATCAACCAGTCGCCCAGGATTACCACTAGCATACTAGCACCTTACACCCCACACCACTAACACCACACTCCACTAACATCACACACCACAAACACTACACACCACTTACACCACACACCACTAACACCACACACCACTAACACCACACCACTAACAGAACACACCACTTACACCACACACCACTAACACTACACACCACTAACACCACACCACTAACAAAACACACCACTTACACCACACACCACTAACACCACACACGATTAACACCACACACCACTAACACCACACACGATTAACACCACACACCGCTAACACCTCACAAGGTTACTTGAATTCTACGATCATGCAACAAAAATCAGGCAAGAAAGAGAAGGGTGGGTAAACTGCATATTTTTGGATTGCCAGAAAGCCTTTGATAAAGTACCACACAAGAGGCTAGTAAAAAAGCTGGAAATGCAGGCTGGAGTGAAAGGGAAGGTACTCCATTGGATAAACGAGTACCTAAGCAACAGGAGACAACGAGTCAATGTGAGGGGTGAGGTCTCAGATTGGCGAGACGTTACAAGTGGAGTCCCGCAGGGGTCAGTCCTTGGACCTATACTCTTTCTGATATATGTAAATGATATACCCAGAGGGTATAGACTCGTTTCTCTCAATGGTTGCTGATGATGCAAAAATTATGAGGAGGATTGAAACAGTAGGAGGCTACAAGATGACCTAGACAGACTGAATGAATGGTCCAATAAATGGCTGCTAAAGTTCAACCCATGGAAATGCAAAGTAATGAAACTAGGCGGTGGAAACATGAAGCCAGACACAGGATACAGAATAGGAGATGAAGTACTTAATGAAACGGACTGAGAGAAAGATCTAGGAATTGATATCACACCAAACTTGTCTCCAGAAGCCCACATAAAAAGAATAACGTCTGCGGCATATGCGAGGCTGGCTAACTTCAGAACAGCGTACAGGAACCTGTGTAAGGAATCATTCAGAATCTTGTACACCACATATGTAAGACCAATCCTGGAGTATGCGGCCCCAGCATGGAGCCCGTACCTTGTCAAGCACAAGACGAAGCTGGGAAAAAGTTCAAAGATATGGCACTAGACTAGTCCTAGAACTAAGAGGCGTGAGTTACGAGGAAAGGCTGCGGGAAATGCACCTTACGACACTGGAAGACAGAAGAGTAAGAGGAGACATGATCACAACCTACAAAATCCTCAGGGGAATCGACCGGGTAGAAAAGGATAAACTATTCAACACTGGTGGTACGCGAACAAGGGGACACAGGTGGAAACTGAGTAGCCACATGAGCCACAGGGACATTAGAAGGAACTTTTTCAGTGTCAGAGTAGTTAACAGGTGGAATGCATTAGGCAGTGATGTGGTGGAGGCTGACTCCATTCACAGTTTCAAATGTAGATATGACATAGCCCAATAGGCTCAGGAATCTGTACACCAGTTGATTGACAGTTGAGAGGCGGGACCAAAGAGCCAGAGCTCAACCCCCGCAAGCACAAATAGATGAGTACACACCACTAACACCACACACCACTAACACCACACCACTAACACCACACTCCACTAACACCACACTCCACTAACACCACACTCCACTAACACCACACACCACTAACACCACACCACTAACACCACACCACTAACACCACACCACTAACACCACACCACTAACACCACACCACTAACACCACACCACTAACACCACACACCACTAACACCACACACCACTAACACCACACACCACTAACACCACACCACTAACACCACACACCACTAACACCACACACCACCAACAAAGGCTCATCGAGTTTCAATATATTATACAGGGTTCATTAATCCATCGTCACAGGATTCCTACTAATTTAAATCCTGGTAGAATTTTCAATTGAAAATATTACATTTTTATAAAATATCAAATATTATTTGATATTTGAGATACAAACTCGATTTTCTCTTTTTTTTATGTAATGTCAAAATCATATCCCAGATCAAAGACTCCTAAATCAATTGATGTGTGTAGTTCAAAACATTGTTTTTGAAAGGTTTAGAAATTCTGTTACTGTGTTTGAGTTATCTCGTGTGTGTGTATATACACACAGGCACACACACACACACCTTGGGCCCAGCCTTTCGTTTTTTTTTGTTATTATAGTTCTCCATCCAGTACGACTCAAGCCTATAATTTGACAGGCGTATAATTTGACAAGCCTATAATTTGACAGGCGTATAATTTGACAGGCGTATAATTTGACAAGCCTATAATTTGACAAGCCTATAATTTGACGGGCGTATAATTTGACAGGCCTATAATTTGACAGGCCTATAATTTGACAGGCCTATAATTTGACAAGCCTATAGTTTGACAGACGTATAATTTGACAGGCCTATAATTTGACAGGCATATAATTTGACAGGTGTATAATTTGACAAGCGTATAATTTGACAAGCGTATAATAGGACAGCCGTATAATTTGAAAGGCGTATAATTTGTAGCAAATGTGACTAACCTTAAGCGAACGAACCTCCACCAGTGTCTCTAACCTTTCGGGGCCAATGTTCGAACCATTCCGACCTGGACTGAGAAGTTTGTAGTCCGCTGAACTACCTCAGTTTGGAAGCTGGTGTCTATCTGGTCCTTGGAAAGCCAGTTCACAGTGAGGCGTCTAGTGCCCTCAAGCCTCAAACAAAGATTCTATTATATTAATTGCTAACCACTATATCCTGGAAACTAACAGTTCATTAATTTGGATCATTGGAGCTTTGAACCGCAGACCATACAAGCAGCAGCCTGCTTGAGTCAGTGTATGTATTATATCAGGTCTAGGAAAGGTTAGGCTGTTGCTGGATCTTGCTGGGGGGTTCTCTTGATGTGTGGAACAAGTTCGTGGAGTTCTTGTAGGTGAAATATTTCACGTTTTGTTCAACCGTTCACAGTCGCTCTTCGTACTGTCTTTGTAGGATGAGTTGTGGTCATAATATTAATCATTAACACTTGTTAACTAACCATTATAAATATTATAAAGTATACCATTAAGTATACCTTAGTCTTGAACACAGAACTAAAGTTCTCAGTACAAGTACACTGAGAGGTTGTATGCACTTCTGGGTGTATACCTGTTATACGTAGATCAGTTGCTACATGGTATATAGTTTACCATATGTCTGGTCATAGTAGGGACAGGTAGACTGTTGGTATACCAGCCTATTTACAGATGACCTTCCCCAAGATGCAGCTCACAACATTTGTATTGCTCTCAGCTATCTATTTACTGTTGGGTTAACAGAGGCACAAGGTGAATGCAAGCCCTGCCCAAACACTTCTGTTCAGCCACGAGAATTGAACTTGGAACCCTCGGTTGTGTGCTGCCAATGTAGACTATTGCGCTACAGGACCTATTATTTGTTTTATTTTATTTATATACAAGAGTTCTTACATTCTTGTAAAGCAGCTGGGTGAACAGAGACGAACAGTTCAGGAATGGCGCCTAGTCAATCCTCCAAGGCTAAGATACGAACCAAGGCGCAATAGTTCGCGAAGCGCAGGGTGAGTGTTGTACCACAGCGCCACAGGGATTGCTAACATTCTTGCCTTGCCTCATTCTCCTGCCCAATCTACTTATTAAATTTGTCTTTCTCCTTGCTTGCTGCTTTCATTTTTGTTCCCTCTACTTCACTTGTTTTGTTATTCAGCGCTTTATTGTATTAGCAAAAAACATAACATTTCGCACTCCATATTAGTTTATCCAAGTTTCTTATCTAGTTTTCTGTGCTAAATTTGTGCGAAAGAACATCACATTTTCTATATTTGAAATGTGGTGAACTAGGATATAAATTTATTTAGTGTGAAGGTTTATTTTATTTATTTATTTATTTATTTATTTATTTATATATATACAAGAAGGTACATTGGGATTGTGAGGATACATAGAATAGTAATTACATTCTTGTAAAGCCACTAGTACGCGCAGCGTTTCGGGCAGATTTTCGGGCAAGGTTTTTTTTTTTTTTGAGATATATACAAGAGTTGTTACATTCTTGTACAGCCATTAGTACGCGTAGCGTTTCAGGCAAGTCCCTGGAATACGATCCCCGCCGCAAAGAATCGTTTTTTCATCCAAGTACACATTTTACTGTTGCGTTAAACTACAGTTAAGGAATTGCGCCCAGTAAATCCTCCCCGGCCAGGATACGAACCCATGACGTAGCGCTCGCGGAACGCCAGGCGAGTGTCTTACCACTATACCACGGAGACTGCTAGGTCTTAGGTTTTAAGGTTTACGTATCATAATAATACCAGTCTCCGTGGTGTAGTGGTAAGACACTCGCCTGGCGCTCCGCAAGCGCTTTGTCATGGGTTCGTATCCTGGCCGGGGAGGATTTAACGGGCGCAAATCCTTAACTGTAGTCTCTGTTTAACTCAACAGTAAAATGGGTACTTGGTTGTAACAACTATTCTTCGCGGCGGGGATCGTATTCCAGGGACCTGCCCGAAACGCTTCGCGTACTAGTGGCTGTACTAGAATGTAACAACTCTTGTATATACCTAAAAAAAATAATAATAATTAATGATAAAATGTATGCCATAGGATTACCACACTACAAAAGAGAGGATGGGGTTTGGGACAGCTTCTGTGTATATCCAATAACCTGGTTCTGGGAACTTTCTGCTCCACAAAGACTTTGATCTCGTGTCACGTCAAATCAAACGTTTTGGATCAAAAGTTCCTTATTCGCTTCTGCGTCAGAGTGGGTGGGGAGCCTTCCCTTGTATCACCTGCAGTTATTTTAGCAGATTTTTTACCTTCCTGTTTGTATTCTGTAGCTGTGTACATGCGTGTGCTCCAGTACGTGAGTGCATTTGTACTCACCTAATTGTGCTTGCGGGGGTTGAGCTCTGGCTCTTTGGTCCCGCCTCTCAACTGTCAATCAACTGGTGTACAGGTTCCTGAGTCTACTGGGCTCTGTCATATCTACATTTGAAACTGTGTGTGGAGTCAGCCTCCACCACATCACTGCCTAATGCATTCTACCTGTAAACTACTCTGACACTGAAAAATTCTTTCTAACGTCCCTGTGGCTCATTTGGGTACTCAGTCTCCACCTGTGTCCCCTTGTTCGCGTTCCACCAGTGTTAAACAGTTTATCTTGATCTACCCTGTCAATTCCTCTGAGAATTTTTTAGGTAGTGATTATGTACTCACCTAGTTGTGTGTGCGTGTGTGTGTACATGTTTGCGTGTGTTTACCTGAGAGCCACTAACATTAGTGGCGTCGACGAGGACAGGAAGCCGGGGGCTTGTCGTATATCCACCTTATTTGCCTTGGTGATCTTTTCCGTCTATACTTTGAAAGTTAACAGAGTTTTGGTATTTACAGCTTTGGCGGTTCCTTGGGTTAATAACCCCGTGGGTGAAAAAGCATCTACTGTTCTCGATCAGTCCTACATGATTGATTGTTGAGCTTGAAACCGCTGCTTCTTATTTATGTTACATCTGACCTTTTGAAGAACTTTTCTGGATCAACAACCTTCAGATTATCAAATAGGTCCCTTAAAAGTGTCATTAGACGAGAACTCCTGGATGAATTTGAAGAAAGCAGAACAGTGCCAACTGGCACTAGTATGTACATTGACACATTTCATTGTGATGAACAAACAAAACAAGTGTATGGGCCAAGTAACAAAATCAGCGGAATAACAGACATTGCCACAGCTCGAATAAGACTTACCAACAGGTATCTCTGGCAGTTCGGCTTCTAAAGGGATCTAGATGTAGTAAAGTGCAAAGTGTGTGGACAAAGACAAGGACACACTCTAGAGCATTATATCTTGGACTGTAATAAAACTGAGCCGTTTAGAGATAAATCTAAACTCATGCTTTGTGAAATAGCAAACCATCTTATTACGAGAATAAAATATCTGAAATCCTTGCACTGTATCCATATTTCACTTCCAGTAGATAAATGACATATGAGATTAAAAAGCAAGTAGTGTATTATGAAGACTAAAAATAACAAACAGCAGCTCCCTATGACTGTAATATCATCATTGCTCAAACAATTATGTATTAGTGATAAGACCTACAAGCCATGTGGGCATACCTTCACATGCCCACTTGGGGACTGTCAGCCCCATAGATCTCAGTATATGGGCAAGACCACAACATCTCTCACTAAACGATTAACAATGCACAAGCAATATGGCTCCATTAAGGAGCATATAATCTCCTCACACAACTAGACCATCACCAGAGAAATCTTAACAAACAGCAGACATTATCGACAGGTACAACAACAGGAGACTCGACATCAGCGAGGCCCTACACATCAAAAAAATTTATGGTTAGGTGGGTTGCTTGGGTTTGTACGGCTCTGGTTAAGTAAGTAAAACAGTTTTTGACGGAGTGACAGATCGAGAGAACGGGCTCCGCAAACACCTAGGAGATGATATCACGCCAAACCTGTCTCCTGAAGCCCACATCAAAAGAATAACATCTGCAGTGTATGCGAGGTTGGCTAACATCAGAACTGCCTTCAGGAACCTGTGTAAGGAATCATTCAGAACCTTGTATACCACATATGTAAGATCAATCCTGTAGTATGCGGCCCCAGCATGGAGACCGTACCTTGTCAAGCACAAGGCGAAGCTTGAAAAAGTTCAGAGGTATGCCACTAGGCTAGTCCCAGAACTAAGAGGCATGAGTTACGAGGAAAGGCTGCGAGAAATGCAGCTGATCACTAGAGGAGACATGATCACTACCTACAAAATTCTCAGAGGAATTGCCAGGGTAGATAATGATAAACTGTTTAACACGGGTGGTACGCGAACAAGGAGACATAGGAGGAAACTGAGTACCCAAATGAGACACAGGAACGTTAGAAAGAACTTTTTCAGTGTCAGAGTAGTTAACAAGTGGAATGCATTAGGCAGTGATGTGGTGGAGGTTGACTCCATACACAGTTTCAAATGTAGATATGATAGAGCTCAGTAGGCTCAGGAATCTGTACACCAGTTGATTGACGGTTGAGAGGCGGGACCAAAGAGCCAGAGCTCAACCCCCACAAGTACAACTAGGTGAGTACACACACACACACACACACACACACATGCGAGCAGCACACCTTGTACCATCAACACTTCCCACCAATACACTTTACATACCAGTTATCAAGTCCACGTAACTAACACTATGCAGTTACCCCCTAGTGCCTAGTGTGAATTAGGAGTTACTGAATTTCACGTCCATAATTAGCTTGATTCACCTAATCTCCCCATTTTACCAAATATTCATACAAGGTGTGTGTGTGAAGTGAGCTAGCCAGCCTCGGCAGCCCTGAACTCAGATGTGAGGGCCATGAACCTGACATCTGACACTCATTTGTGGCACTCTGGTCGTGTTTAACGTTCTTGACGCGTCACTGAAATTCTTAGAAGGTAAATGACCGATTCTTTGGGCACTGAGAGAGATAGAGAGAGAGAGAGAAAGAAAGAGAAAATGAGATAGATAGGGGAAATGAAGAGTTGATAAAGGGCCTTCTGATTTTCTATACCGATCTGAGCTCTTAAGCTAGAGTGAGAAGCAATAAAGTAACAGACAGTAGTGAGTGTTCATAGAATTGTATCTCATTATAGACCCCAAGGTCCTCTCCATCTGATCTCTGTCTGCCTCGGTGTAAAGCTACAAGCTCGTCCACATGACACTGTTTCTCTCCCCACATAGTCATGTGGAGTCGCTCTGTGCTCAGAGCAGCGGTATTAATGGATAGATTGTGGTCGGCTTGTTTTCTGCTGCGTTGACCTTAGAGACTGGAAAATGATCATGTTTCAAAGTCACGGCCGATATCAACTTAATACCCACACACACACACACACACACACACACCACACACACACACACACACACACACACACACACACACACACACACACACACACACACACACGCATGATGCCATGTCCACAGTCAAGGAAGTTGTAATGAAAGCAGTAACCTCACAGGAGGCAGCTAGATGCACAAGCCAGCTAATGGAAAGGAAAAGAGCTGTAGTGGTGATAGGTGTTAATGAAGAAGAAGGGACCACAAGGGAAGAATGGAGGACTAAGGATAAAGCAGCAGTGTCAGGGATACTAAAGGAGATAGGAATGGAAAGGGTTAAACGAGAAATAGAACAGTTTTTTCCGGATTGGCCAGAACAACAAAGACAAAAAGAGATTGATCAAGGTAGTATTTAGGAACGAGGCCACCAAAGAGGACATCCTAGTAAAGAAGAGCAAAATGAAAAAAATGCAAGCAATTACAGAGAGGTATACCTTCAGAGGGACATGACCAGGACGAGATAATAAAGGCAGCTGATGCAAGGAAAAGGCGCAGGGAGAGGAATGGGAGCCAGGGAGAGGAATGGGAGCCAGGGAGAGGAAAGGGAGCCAGGGAGAGGAAAGGGAGACAGGGATCAGCCTCCTTCCCAGCACTCCCAGAGGGGAGTGGGGAACCCCAACCCAGCAATTCAGGAACTCCAGAAGGGAATGCAACACCCCAGCCCAATACCCCATAGGTCCCCCCCTCCACCCTCAGCTCAAATCCCTCCTTGCCCCTACACAATGCCCACCATATCATCCAAATCCTCCCTCCCCCCTTACCCCGAGTAATCCCTACCTTCCCATCCCCTGGTCTTCTTCCTGCCACAAGCAGGCCCAGACAAGACCTAGGCCCAGGCAAGACCTTTCTCTAGGTTGCAATAAGAATTACAACCGGGAAATCAACTTGACCTACCACTGATCCTGCAGTCTCACAGAGACACAAACCAGGTTTAACACACTTCCCCCATGCACCCTAGCTCTGTCAATAAACTGTTCTATATCTTCGACCTTACTTCATTACACAAAATAATCACAATAGTGTGATGCATCAAATGAACAAATCCCTAAGGGCCGTGACGAGGGTTCGAACCTACGTCCAAGATAACCGAGAAAGGTTAAATATTACTATCATGGTGAGATTCTACATTCGCATTGAAAGAAAATGTTTTCCTGTTGGTTCCCAGTTGTCGGGAAGAAGGAAACATGTTAGGATCATCATAGTCTCCCTAGCCAACCTTTGACCATCCCCAGGCTGCAACATGGTCACTCTAACCAACCTATGACCATCCCCAGGTTGCAACATTTTCACACCATCCAACCTTTGACCATCCCCAAGTTGCAACATTCTCACACTAGTCAACCCTTCAACTATTGCCAGGTTACAACATGGTCACTCCAACCAACCTTTGACCATACCCAGGTTGCAACATTCTCCCACTAGCCAACCTTTGACCATCCCCGTGTTGTTATCCGGTTCGAAGGACCATAAGAATATGGGGGAAAATCTCCCAGCAGAAATTTTTTTATTTATTTAATATTTTATTACTTATTTAGTTTATTCAATTATTTCTAATTTATTTCTTAAGAATTTATTTTCTAATTTAAGCAGACTGTATTTTCATAGTGGACTGTATGATTCTATAGTTGTCCTGCTAGGAACTTCCCATCACAATCTATTTTTTTTTAATAATATCCTAATCAAAATTAATCAATTGGTTTAAATACACTAATAAGGGTTAGTCTACTAACTAATAATGGGTTATTTTAAAACAGAGTACAACTTAGCTGTTATGTAGAATGTTGGTTATATAATAAGCCATGCACATATCTTGATCAAATAAGTCGCATCATTTTGTGGTCAAACAATAATGGCATCAGGGCATGCTTTGTGTAGAAACTAGTGATTTGTTGCCAATGCCTTAAGTTGTCACAGGTTACCTGCTGGATTAATAAACAGTAATAGATGCACAACATCCTTATAGCAGATTTGACATGACATTGGGTGTTTTAAGATAAATGTGCGACCCTTACCCATCTGGGTACTTCTCAGGCCTCGTAACCGCACTGACATTTACTAATATTATCAGGCCTGACTCTATCTAATAAGAAGTCAAAATGGACACAAGGTACTTCTCAACAAGTGGTGAGGTGGCTACGCAGCTGGATTCTAAATAACTCGTGGGATTCGACGATTGGCCGCTCTGTGAAGCAGTATCTCACGGAGAAGTTTACCTAATGGCAACTCTCGTGCAAGTCATGTTACTCCTTTTTCCCCGCTTGGGTGCAAGCACGACACAGACTCAGCTATTGGGTACTTATCTAGCCACTGAGTATCTTAAGCTCAATGGTGGAGGTGTGATATTCTGTGACTAAAAGCACTCTGTAGTCCTTAAATAACCCATCACAATTTATGTCTGAAATAGCTTGCCATATGTAATTTTCGCCAATGAAAATAAATATTGTTTAAAATTTGTGTGGATCCCAACCCATGTTGGAGTTAGAAAACATGACTAGATCGATTGGCCAATGAGGCTTGCAGGAAAGAAAACACTGACTATGACTTTGGACTTTCTAATGCAATTATTAGAAACATACAAATTAAAGAAATTAATTCAGATTTAGAAGAACTAAAAAATGCCCAGAGACCTAAAGGTGCAGTATTAAAAGCTATGACAACTTTTGTAATAATAGGTATTTGTATGGTCAGCACAGTAACCCGACCAGGCATTGCGTGACTTCGTCTTGGCTATAGGCACATCTGACAGGGTAGTGAGGCTAAGCCACTACCAGAATATTCAGATTGCAAACTCTGTGATAAACCTTTAATGCATTCACTAGAGCACTATAATGTTCAATATGCAACCGTAAGAGATTTAGACCTTCTGGCCTCTTGTACCACCAACTGTGTAATTATTTCATTAAATCTGGTGTATTGGACGACATCCTAGCAATTTATCCAAAATTTGCTTGTCCATTGAACAATTTTATTTATATTATGTTTAAGTTGTATACCTTGTGAACCCATCCTTGCACGTGTGTGGCAGTGCACAATAGAAAGTTGATTTTACATATTCATACATTAAAACATTGATTGTAACCATGATATATATGAGCTTCCGCCTACAGTTTAGACCTATTGTCTTGTGTATGATCCTCTATCCTGCGTGACAGTGAATACCAGCATTATCCTCACTTTAATAAGACTTAATTGAAATCCTCAGATTAGGCAAAATTGTAATTAAATTTTGTAAATAATGATGCAATAATAATAATCCAAAACGGTTCGAGTTTTATTTCGTCAAGAATGACATCTATTTAATATTTTGTTTATAAATGATTGTATGAGACGCGAGGTGATGTTTTTTTTATCATATACAATCATCTGATTGCTTGTTTTAAGATTATTTACGGATTTGGTGACGTGACAAAGTGTCCCATTTTCTAAACGAAACCACGAAATCCTAATTTCTTTGAATGATTCACTAAGCTATTTAGAGTTAGTGTTAATATTTGTCTAACATAATAGCAATTGCTTAGTATGCTTGGAGTTATTTTTTAGTGTCGGAATGTCAAATAATATCTCCGGCGTTTCAATCACAGCTCTACAGTGCCTAATCCCCAAAGCCTATTTGGATGAAAATGCAACATTTTTATCCTTTTAGTTATGTGGATACTGAGGAAAATAAGGTAGACGGCAGTTTATTCATAGTTTTTTTCGTGGTAACCGAATAAATTTCGTTGAATATTTGAATAAAATTATGTGGTAAGATGTTGAAGAGTGACGTACTGAGGTCACTCTCAGACCAATGTTGTTTTAGAGTAATTTGGTCAAGATTTTGTTGAGTATTAATTGTAGCTTTGGTCAATTCAAATGGTGTCAGTCATTATTAGAAGAGGCTCTTTACGTAGTTGAATACCTTTCTGTGGTTTTTAAACCACAGCTTGTTAGAAGCTAAGGTTGCAAGTATGGAGCAATATTGCACGCATCCTCAGCCTTCTGTATTATAAGGTATTAGGATACATTGATAAAGTGAAGGTAATATTGTAGAATTTTGTTGGTCTTAAACGAATCTTACAAAAAATAAATGCCTATACAAATCATTTCAAAATAAGTCCCACAGAAATCTTGTCAAAGAAAATCTACCAAAAACTTACCAAAATACATTTGGCAATATTTACTGATATGCCGTGCACATTTTTTTCCCAGGCTTGTGTATTTGTGAAATAGATTTCCGGAAAACATAATAGACGAAGAACTGCGTGATTATTCCAAGTGTAGGTAAGACACGTACCCACCTAGTTGTGCTTGCGGAGGTTGAGCTCTGGCTCTTTGGTCCCGCCTCTCAACTGTCAATCAACCGGTGAGTGAATGTGAATGAGTTTGGATGAAAACATTCAGGAGCTGCCTCAAATGGGCCACCAGGGGCCCTATGTGTCCTTATTTCTTGTGTTCTTGTATCCCTGAGAGAGAAGGAAGTGAGGAAGCAGGCGCCAGGCCTCGCTCACCCGACACGGAGCCTCACACCGCAGCTTGATAACCAAAGAAACTTGATATGGAGTTGGTAAAGTTCACTGTCAGCTACGGGTTTCACCTCTAGCCAACAAGCTTACGTCCCAAATAGGCTTGTTGGCTAGCAGGGAAAGAGAGAGAGGGAGGGACGGAGAAAGGAAGGGTAGAAGGGACAGATGAGTAACTGACGTAGGCTGGAAGAAATTAACAGTGTGATACTAAATGACCCTTATCTTGCCTTACCTTGCGATGATTTCGGGGCTAAAGATCCCCGCGGCCTGGTCCTCGACCAGGCCTGCTGGTTGCTTGACTGATCAACCAGACTGTTGGACACGGCTGCTCTCAGCCTGACGTATGAATCACACTTCACTACCACAATCAATCAGTCACTAGCAACCTTTAACACCATGTTGACCAGACCACACACTAGAAGTTGAAGGGACGACGACGTTTCGGTCCGTCCTGGACCATTCTCAAGTCACAAGCGACTTGAGAATGGTCCAGGACGGACCGAAACGTCGTCGTCCCTTCAACTTCTAGTGTGTGGTCTGGTCAACATACTTCAGCCACGTTATTGTGACTCATCGCCTGCTTTAACACCATCCTTTACCATCAACCACTATCAACCGAACTCCATCATGCTTACCAACAACAACAACTAGTGCCTGAATTAAGAGGGAACATTATCATGACATACAAGTTACTGAGGGTTGTTGTTGTTGTTGTTAAAGATTCGCTACCTGGAACAAGAAGTTCCAAGTAGCACGGGCTATGGTGAGCCCGTAGTGGATGTTATATACTGAGGGTTAACACGCAATGTACTGAGAGAAACGGGAACAAGAGAACGTAGATGGAAGCTGGAAACTCAAATAAGTCGCAGAAATGTTAAGAAATGCTCGTATTCCTTACGGGTATCAACAAGCAGAATGCAATGAAAGGAAAAGTCTCGGAAGCCACCTCCATCTACAACGTCAAGGCCAGACGCCGACAAGTAACTCGAACGTCAGACAAGCTAAAAAGCACAAAAGTTATACTTTTATTTATAAGAAGGTATAAGAACACCACGAACAAGAACACTACGAACAAGAACACTACGAACAAGAACACTACGAACAAGAACACCACGAACAAGAATACTACGAACAAGAACACCACGAACAAGAACACTACGAACAAGAACACTACGAACAAGAACACTACGAACAAGAACACTACGAACAAGAACACTACGAACAAGAACACCACGAACAAGAATACTACGAACAAGAACACCACGAACAAGAACACTACGAACAAGAACACTACGAACAAGAACACTACGAACAAGAACACTACGAACAAGAACACTACGAACAAGAACACCACGAACAAGAATACTACGAACAAAAACACCACGAACAAGAACACTACGAACAAGAACACTACGAACAAGAACACTACGAACAAGAATACTACGAACAAGAATACTACGAACAAGAACACCACGAGCAAGAACACCATGAACAAGAACACCACGAACAAGAACACCACGAACAAAAACAACACGAACAAAAACACAACGAACAAGAACACGAACAAGAACACTACGAACAAGAACACGAACAAGAACACCACGAGCAAGAACACCACGAACAAGAACACCACGATCAAGAACACCACGAACAAGAACACCACGAACAACAACACCAAACAAGAACACCACGAACAAGAACACCACGAACAAGAACACCACGAACAACAACACGAACAACACCACGAACAAGAACACCACGAACAAAAACACCACGTACAAGAACAACAGTATCGCCAAGCCTTTACAACAGGATAGAATCCGCTTCCAACTTTGGTTGTATATTTCTACATAAAAGGTAAATATTGTTGTAGCTTTGTATGAATGTATAACCGGAGGGGAATACGCGTTGTTGTTCACTGAGGCATCATACATAATTCTCAATGAATTTCGATATATTATCTTACCTGTAGTTCTGTCTGTGTCATATGCAAATGACCTGCGATATTTGATTGAGGGAGTTATTTATTGTGTGAGCGGTTGTGCACTTAGCTGCATGAGTTTGTAGGATGAGCTTCAGCTCCTTGGCCCCCCTACACTCAGCCACCAGTTAAGTATGGCAATGAATCCCGACCCAGCACCATCACCCTTACCCCACTAGCACACAACCCCTGCCCTCACTCACCCTCCAGCTCCACAACCATCACCCTTACTCACCCCTCCAGCTCCACATCCCCCCCCCTTACTCACCCCTCCAGCTCCACATCCCCCCACCCTTACTCACCCCTCCAGCTCCACATCCCCCACCCCAACAACCACCTCTACTCTCCCAGCAGCAGAAGGCAAGAATACTTGTACTCATGTGTGAGTCACTAGCCAGGCTTCACCCGTGGAGACATGACGCACTGACCTCCAACTGAAATATTTTTAGTTTCGTCAAGACTAAAAGTATTATCATCTCTCTCTCTCTCTCTCTCTCTCTCTCTCTCTCTCTCTCTCTTCTCTCTCTCTCTCTCTCTCTCTCTCTCTCTCTCTCTCTCTCTCTCTTTATCCTGCTTCTCTATTCTTCTCTCGACAGAGGACATGACACCTTTGAAATTNCTCTCTCTCTCTCTCTCTCTCTCTCTCTCTCTCTCTCTCTGAATACATATTACAGGCTATTATGGGGAAAGTATCATATGAATTTTTGTTTTAAACTTTGCAGATATCAGCGCATAATATTTTTACAATACTGAAAGAAAATAGGGACAAAATTTTAATTCAGAGTCGGGTTAATATAATATTGCAAGATTCGTCGTGGGGTTCTCTAAGACTGTATCAAGTGTCACTCTTATTATTATAGGGTATGTGCTCAGGTACATAACCAACACCAACTACTGTTAAAAGGTGAGGCTACAACCACAGGTGAGATACAGGTACCAGGTACACACACAGGTGAGATACAGGTAGCAGGTACACACACAGGTGAGATACAGGTAGCGGGTACAGACACAGGTGAGATGCAGGTAGCAGGTACAGACACAGGTGAGATACAGGTAGCGGGTACAGACACAGGTGAGATGCAGGTAGCGGGTACAGACACAGGTGAGATGCAGGTAGCAGGTACAGACACAGGTGAGATACAGGTAGCAGGTACAGACACAGGTGAGATACAGGTAGCAGGTACAGACACAGGTGAGATACAGGTAGCGGGTACATACACAGGTGAGATGCAGGTAGCAGGTACAGACACAGGTGAGATACAGGTAGCAGGTACAGACACAGGTGAGATGCAGGTAGCGGGTACAGACACAGGTGAGATGCAGGTAGCAGGTACAGACACAGGTGAGATACAGGTAGCAGGTACAGACACAGGTGAGATACAGGTAGCGGGTACAGACACAGGTGAGATACAGGTAGCGGGTACAGACACAGGTGAGATGCAGGTAGCAGGTACAGACACAGGTGAGATACAGGTAGCAGGTACAGACACAGGTGAGATACAGGTAGCGGGTACAGACACAGGTGAGATGCAGGTAGCAGGTACAGACACAGGTGAGATACAGGTAGCAGGTACAGACACAGGTGAGATACAGGTAACAGGTACAGACACAGGTGAGATACAGGTAGCGGGTACAGACACAGGTGAGATGCAGGTAGCGGGTACAGACACAGGTGAGATACAGGTAGCAGGTACAGACACAGGTGAAAGCACGAATACAGGAGTCTTTCCACAAATCAACTTGGCCTAGTTAAAGCGACTCTGACCCAGATGAAAGTGTCAACGTAACAGACTTAATTTTAGATAACGTCTTCAGATGAGTGTCTGATAGTTTAGAATCAAGATAAGGAAATTAAATCAAGGTGTACAATGAATTGGAAAGAGACTTGTTGCAGGTTTCTGATGACGGAAATACAATAGAAAATTGGACAGGAAAATTGGATTTGGACTGATGAAATGAATAACATAAATACCTTCTGGAATGAGGAGTCAATGTGGTTTGTTTGGACGTTGTAAGTCAGGATGGAAAATATTGCATGATGTTTTTTGGTAACTGTAGTGAACTTAATTTATTAAACAGAAGAGACAAAGACAGAGATACAGAGAGAACACTTTCAGAGAGATTCAAAGATAGACTCAAAGAGACCGTCGTCAGAAACATGACCTTGTGGTTACTTTGCGTTGATTCTGGGGGTCAACGTCCCCGCGGCCCGGTCTCTGACCAGGTCACCTGGTTGGTGGTTTGGTCAACTAGGGCTGTTGGACGCGGCTGCTCGCAGTGAACATTTCATCTATTTCCATTCTATCAATCCCCCTAAGTATTTGATGTGTTTCTATCATATCTCCCCACTCCCTCCTTTTTTCTACTGTCGTCAGGATCATTTCATTCAGTCGCTCTTCATATCTCATCCCTTGCAACTCAGGGACGAGCCTCGTCGCGAATATCTGAATCTTTTTCAGTATCCTTGTGTTTCTTTAGGTGGGGCTCCATGATGGGGCTGCATACTCTAAGACTGGTCTCGCGTAAGCAGTGTAAAACTAAATGCCTCCTTACTTAGATTTCTGAATGACGTTCTAACTTCTGCCAGTGTAGAGTACGCTGCTGTCGTTATCCGATTTATATGTGCCTCAGGAGTTAGAGTTGGTGTTACGTCCACTCCCAGGTCCCATTGTCGAATCGTCACATGTAGGTAGTTTCCATTCATTGTGTACTGACCCTTTGGTCTCCTGTCACCTAGTCCCATTTCCATAACTTTACACTTGCTCGTATTGAACTCCAGTAGTCATTTTTCTGGCCATCTCTGCAGCTTCTTCAAGTCTTCTTGGAAGATTCTACAGTCCTCATCTAACACAACTCATTAATTTCGCGTCATCCGCGAACATCGACATATAGGACTCGACTCCTGTAGACATGTCGTTCATGTATATTAGAAACATGTCTAGTCCCAGCACCGATCCTTGAGGTACTCCACTCGTTACGGTTCACCAGTCTGACTTTCCCCCCCCCCTGACTGTTACTCTCTGGCTCTTTCCTGTTAAGTAATTCCTTACCCAAGCTGTGGCTTTTCCCGCTTACTCCCGCCTGCCTCTCAACTGTAAATAGCAATCTCCTTTGCGGTACACAAGAGATTGTCAGAGGTTTTTTAACAGTCCAGAAATATGCAGTCTGCCCCTCCTTCCCTGTCCTGCATTATTCTTGTTACTTTATCATAGAATTTCTGAAGGTTTCTTAGGCATGATTTTCCTTTTCTGAACCCATGTTGGTGTTTGTTATGTACCTAATTTTCTCTGTGTTTAACCAGTCTTTAACCTGTCATGTTTAACCTGATTATTCTATCAAGTACAGTACTTTACATAGACACACTATGTGTGTGTGTGTGTGTACTCACCTATTTGTGTTTGCGGGAGTTGAGCTCTGGCTCTTTGGTCCCGCCTCGCAACAGTCAATCAACTGATGCTAGGGTTCCTGAGCCTACTGGGCTCTATCATATCTACATTTGAAATGTGTATGAAGTCAGCCTCCACCACATCACCTCCTAATGCATTCCACGTGTTAACTACTCTGACACTGAAAAAGTTCTTTCCCTGTGGCTCATTTGGGTACTCAGTTTCCACCTGTGTCCCCTTGTTCGCGTACCACCCGTGTTAAACAGTTTATACTTATCTACCCTGTCAATTCCCCTGATAATTTTGTAGGTAGTGATCATGTCTCCCCTTACTCTTCTGTTGGCATACCTCTGAACTTTTTTCAAGCTTCGTCTTGTGCTTAACAAGGTACGGGTTCCATGCTGGGGCCGCATACTCCAGGATTGGTCTTACATATGTGGTATACAAAGTTCTGAATTATTCCTTACACAGGTTCCTGAAGGCTGTTTTGATGTTAGCCAGCCTTGCGTATGCTGCAGATGTGTGTGCACGCGCGCGCGTGTGTGCGTGGGCGTGTGTGTGTGTGTGTGTGTGTGCGTGTGTGTGTACTTACCTATTTGTACTCACCTATTATGCTTGCGGTGGTTGAGCTCTTGCTCTTTGGTCCCGCCTCTCAACGGTCAATCAACTAATGTACAGGTTCCTAAGCCTATTGGGCTCCATCATATCTACACTTGAAACTGTGTATGGAGTCAACCTCCACCACATCACTGCCTAATGCGTTCCATCCGTTAACTACTCTGACACTGAAAAAGTTCCTTCTAATATCCCTGTGGCTCATGTGGGTACTCAGTTTCCACCTGTGTCCCCTTGTTCGCGTGCCACCAGTGTTGAATAGTTTATCCTTGTTTACCCGGTCGATTCCCCTGAGGATTTTGTAGGTTGTGGTCATGTCTCCCCTTACTCTTCTGTCCTCCAGGGTCGTAAGGTACATTTCCCGCAGCCTTTCCTCGTAACTCATGCCTCTTAGTTCTGGGACTAGTCTAGTGGTATACCTTTGGACTGTTTCCAGCTTCGTCTTGTGCTTGACAAGGTACGGGCTCCATGCTGGGGCCGCATACTCCAGGATTGGTCTTACATATGCGGTACACAAGATTCTGAATGATTCCTAACACGGGTTCCTGAAGGCTGTTCTGATGTTAGCCAGCCTCGCATATGCCGCAGACGTATGCGTGCGTGTGCGTGTGTGTGTGTGTGTGTGTGTGTGTGTGTGTGTGTGTGTGTGTGTGTGTGTGTGTGTGTGTGTGTGTGTGTGTGTGTGTGTGTGCGCGCGTGTGTGTGGCGACCTACTGCCTAAAAGTCAAGCTCTAAAAGCAATTTCGTATCCTTGAGTTGGCAACAAAAAGACCTACTTCCTGACGTCTGCTCCGAGTCGCTACCGGCCAAGCACAACCTTTCCAGCAGCCACAAATCTCTCAACTGCGCCAAAAATGACGAAAATATATTTCTTCCCCAATTATTTCCTAACCGAGAAATGTGGCGGAAATCGTCAAAAAGGACATTTTTCAGAAAAGCCAAAAACATTCTCAAACAGTCAGTCAGCAGAGCTACGAAATATTACCAAATAAATATTTAATTCAAGTTAAGGTAGTTTGAGCTGGCGGTGGATTATAATTATGAATTAATTAGTACAAATAATAATTTGTCTCAATAGGTTGTGTGCTAATTGGTTCATACAGAGCTGTGGGATTCTCCTATGAATGAGCTAATGAGCTAATCATGAGGTAATTATAAGGGGAAATTAAGCGATATACCACGATGACTATATCGCTAAACCAGTATGACTATATAACAACGCTGATATGACTATACGACTAAGGCCACTATACTAAATATAGTATATGGTGGCCTCACATATACAGTATACAGTATATAGGTCGCCTCCCTGAAGCCATTATATAGTGTCCTCACCACCCTGTATATTATAGTGGCCTCACCACCTATAAATTATAGTGGCCTCGCACCGCACTATATACCATATATAGACACCTGGCCGTTTGTAAGACGCCGTAAGAGGAACAAAGAGGCCGGACAGGTCAGAGAGTNAGGGAGACTATCTGTCCATGGTTTCAAGATTGGGGCTAGCCTCACCAGACTTTGCAAGGTTTGGGTCTAGGGTATGGGACCTACACTGGTTGTGATCGGTCCTATTGGTCCAATTAAAAGGGGGTCGTGCAGATTAGTGACCTCCCACTGACCTAATCAGTGAAAGGTGGCTGAGCGATTCCCTAGATTTTTTCACGTTTTTCTGAGAGCGAGAGAGGGGATAAGCTGATTTTGAGAGGGAGGGAATTATCAGGGGGGAAAGCGCAAAGCCATAACGACTGTATTCAATATGCACTTGGAAGGGATCAGGATAAGGATTAGGGATGGGACGGGGAAAAGGAATGGTACCCAACCACTTGGACGTTCGGGGATTGAACGTCGACCTGCATGAAGCGAGACCGTCGCTCTACCGTCCATCTCAAGTGATGAGATAGAGGGAGAGAACGAAGGCGAACGGAATAGATGGGGATGTTTCAAGAGAAGGAAGGAGAGAATGTAAATTGGGAGAGAGGTGAAAGAACGAGAAGAGGGAGAGTGTTTTGCAAAACAGGTGGTGAAGGTAGGAGAGGGGAAAAATTGGGAGAGTGTAGAGAGGGAAGAAGAGACAAGAGACCCGAGTACAGCCGGACAATGCCCCCCCCCTTCCCTAGGTTATACATATGGCAAATGACAGAAGGCCCGCGTGAGGCGCAGTGGTACTTTACATTCTTTAAGCACCCTTGTTCGTCTGGCCCTGGGGACTTGTTGGGGTTGTTATGTTGACCTATTTCCTTAATAACGTCGTCCCTGGCAGACACTAAACTAGTCAGCTTGGCACTCACAGAATTCACAATAGCGTGATGCATCAAATGAACAAATCCACAAGGGCCGTGACGAGGATTCGAACCTGCGTCCGAGATCATCCCAGACGTTACGTTAGCTCAGTCGATAAAGGCAGCGTCTGGGATGATCTCGACGTAGGTTCGAATCCTCGTCACGGCCCTTGTGGATTTGTTCATTAGTCAACTGGTCGTCCTCATGGCTGACATAAATGTGTTCGGTTGCATAATGTCAAGTTCTTCGCTAGTCAATACCGAGACAAATTCCTGTTTAAAATACAACCCATTGCATTGTCATTATTAGTTACTTGACCTGCCTTAGTTTGTAATGGCTCAAACTTCTCCTTAATCTTTGATATATCTGAAGAAAAATAATAATTTCATACCTTTTTTAGGGGAGAGAGAGGGGAGGGTTTCTTATATAGTTTTTTTAAAATGTCTAACGTTTGACAATTTTTGTTCTAGATTTACTCCACTATTCTTTATTCCTTTCTACAAAATTTGATTTTCACAAAAAGGTTCTTTATTCTTATTATTTGGGGTCACTATTAATCGCCTTAATCATGTTAAAAGGTATAGTATGTTCCTGGGGTTTCACTAAGAATATTATAAAAAGTGTCAGAATACTTGTCACGTCACCCACCGCTAGACTTCTCTTGCATGCCTGCCATAGGCACCTGAATTGCAAATTTACCCAAAATGGTATTCATGTAAGTCCAGATATTTTTAACGACACATAAAATTAATTCGAATTTGAAACAACCAGAATACACGCATGTCATGATCCAAAAATAAAATAAACATTGCAATATACAAAGTTCAAATTTATATTAATACAATAGCCCAGACATATTCTCACTTTTTAGCTCAAAAATGCATAAAAAAGTTGGCAAATATTATCTGAACGTTAATAAGTACGAGTGCCTGAGGACTGTTAAAGGTGGAGGACTCGAGATGAAAGGAATATCCTTCCACGGTCTTAAGTCCGGCGCTGGACCCTAAGTTAACGTGGGTGAGCAACTTGGCTCATGAGAACGTGGGAGGGGGCAGCTTGTCTTCACTACCAGGCTTTACACTCCCACTAACTGCCTCAAACGGCCTGTATTCACACAGTTTGCTTGGTTAGGTTAGACAGGATTAGTCTAGGTTGGGTTGGGTTGAGTTAGTTAAGTGAGATTAGGTAAGGTAAGGTAATGCTAGGTTAGAATGGATTACGTTAGGTTAGTTAACATTAGAATGGATTGTTTTAGGTTAAATAGTGTTAGATTACCTTGGTTCATTAATAGAGTCTGCATGGTTAAAGAACATATTAAAGGCATGCACCATAAGTGCTTTGATGGCCTCTGGATAGTGATGATTTGTGTTGCTTCTCGACTCTTATCCAGGCTTCCTCCTGAAGTCACTGACAAACATAGAGACAGACAGGCATAGAGACAGACAGATATAGAGACAGAAAGACAGACTGACTGAATGTCTTTCTGACTTCAACAGAAGAAGCTGCAAAGGTTGAATGCTGTCGCTAAAGGCACGACAGACTGTTCTTCAGAGCAATACAGTGCTTTAGTGGAACAAGGCCTTCATAACAGCCTGTCCTTTTAAGGTTTTCCAACGTCAAGAAACTGTCTTACTAAAGTGCCTTATCCTAACCTACCAGAGAACCGAAAACCGAAAACGGGATAGGTTGTCAATTTCGCGAGCCGCTACTTGTTTTCGAATACTTTTTTTAGTACGACAATTTTTGACCCTAGGTAGAGTATACGTCAAAATGCGACGTTCTATTAGGAGGACGGATTGTTCACTTCGTGATTCCTGTTACTCAGGTCCTGTGATATCTTATTCAGGTCCTGTGATACATTGTACAGGTCCTGTGATGCCACGCACAGGTCCTATAGAAGCAATAATGAGTGTAATATAATTTTGAAATGTAGTTATGTGAATTTGTATAAGAAATGAGCAACACGGATTTACTTATAGAGGAGAGAAAGAAAGACAGACAGACAGATAGGCAGACAGACAAACAGACAGGCAGACATTCAGACAATCAGTCTGTCTGTCTGTCTGTCTCTATGTCTGTCAGTCTGACAGACATAGATGGTTGGAAATTGAGTGTATTCTAGCAGTAAAGGAACTGCATGCTCTCCGGGTTAGCAATTTCTTCAGCTTTGAATTAGGCTGTTCTTGTGCAACAGTATCCACTCTAGAGAGCATTAGCGTCTTGAAGAGTATCATCATTGGTACGGCATCTTTGGTATGAAAGGTTCTTCTTATCCAACTCTGTCATTCTTCTTGCAGTTGTGACGGCTACTTTATTGTTTTCTTTAAAGGTAAAGTCTTCTGCCATGATTACACCCAAATCCTTTACATTGATTTTACGCCCTATAATATGATTTGACTGCGTTTTGTACGTGGTTTCCGTTTTTATATTTTAATTTTTTCCATAGCACAGGAGCTGGAACTAATCTTCTTTAAATACCATATTATTTTGTGGAGCCCATTAAAATACCTGATTAACATCAGTTTGGAGGTTTGCTGTGTTCTCTATTTTTGTCTATTCTCTTAAAAATCCTAGTGGTATCTGCAAAGGATAATACAGTATTATAGTTTGTGCCCTTATCCATGTCCGGTATGAGGATGAGAAAAAGTACTAGAACAAGCACAGTATCCTGGGGGACTGAGCTCTTCACGGTTGATGGTCCGGATTTTACTTTGTTGACTATTACACACTGGGTTCTGTTAGGAAATGTTAGATCCTTCTTAATATTTTTCTGGTGATTGCTTTGAACACATTTTATGAGCAATAACATCATGATCACATTTGTTGAAGGCTTTTGCAAAATCTATGTATATAACGTCAGTGTTTTGTTCGTCTTCCATGGCATCTAAGACCATGTCATAGTGGTACAGAATCTGTGATAGGCAAGAGCGCCTGATCTGAAACTGTGTTGACCAGGGATATGTAGACGCTGTGAGTCCGTGTGTTCTGTGATACTTCTTATCACTCTTTCAAAGATTTTTATGACGTGTGATGTTAGTGCTATCGGCCCATAATTTTTTGCCTCCGCTTTATTCCCTCCTTTATAGAGTAGTTTTATTTCTGCTGTTTTTTAGTGTGTCAGAGATAATACCAGTATCTAGTCTCCGTCTTCGAAAAATGTTTAGGGCCTGCGACAGTAGATTTTAACAGTTCTTGATGAATACGGAGTTCCAGGAATCGAGACCTGGTACAGAGTGCATCTGCATACTGTCTATTGCTACTTCAAAATCAAGTGGAGCTAGAGTGACATCTGTTAGATGATTTGATGTTGGTATCTCATTCGCGAAGAATTCGTTGATGTCCGTAGTTAACTCCTCGTTCCCTCATCATCAGCAAATCAAAGAATATAAAGAAAGCGTACAAATCGGAATTAATAACAAAGAAATTATTGATGATGGTGATTGTTGATGGCTCTAGTGACAAGAGATTGGTGACTGCTGCTGACTGGAGCGAGAGATGGATGGAGAAGCGAGGAGAGGCAGAGGAGAAGTGGATAGAGAGAGAGAGAGAGAGAGAGAGAGAGAGAGAGAGAGGAGAGAGAGAGAGAGAGAGAGAGAGAGAGAAAGAGAGAGAGAGTGAGAGAATGGAAGACTTTCCTCAGACCAGCCTCCCTGAGGCCTCATGTACCGTGACAACCTTCCTCGACACCAAGTATAAACACATTATTAAACCTCCTGCTGAGATGTTGGAAGGGTAAGGAGGCAGGGAAGGGGAGACCAGGAGGAAGGGAAGGGAGAACAGGAGAAAGGTAAGGGAGAACAGGAGAAAGGGAAAGAGGAAAGATCCTGAAGCTCCTTTGAAGAGCTCTAGTCTGAGATTGACCAAACAAGACATAGTGTGTGTTGTAATAGACCGTTTTACGTAATATTTCACTCAGTTTATTAAATTTACGATTATACACACACACACACACACACACACGCACACACACACACACACACACACACACACACACACACACACACACACACACACACCACACACACATACCACTATTTATATATATATATATATATATATATATATATATATATATATATATATATATATATATATATGAGAGAGAGAGAATTGATTGATACCTCATTAAGGCAGCCATCTCGTGTTGCCAAAAGCGAGGTAAACTTTAATCACCATTTTCAAATTACATCATCAAGCAGGACCTCAAGTTTTATGCAGATTGGCGAAGTAATTCAGAAGTGAAAGTGATGATAAACTCACAGACTCACAGACTCCTCACATGAAGATTAACAGACTCCTCACATGAAGATTAACAGACTCACAGACTCCTCACATGAAGATTAACAGACTCACAGACTCCTCACGTGAAGATTAACAGACTTACAGACTCCTCACATGAAGATTAACAGACTCACAGACTCCTCACATGTAAATTTACAGACTCACAGACTCCTCACTTTATGAACGGACTAAGCGAGGTCGGTTCACAACTGACTGGACGTTTGGACACATTTCCTTACACCTCCTGTCTGTTCACCGTGTAAACTGGTACCGGGTAGTTAGGAAACATCTTACATAGGAGTGGACGACTTCTGACTCCTGTTAGCAGGCTGAGAGCCGTCCCGTCCCATAGCTCATGGTAAACCTTATCTTACTAGTCTTCCCTGGAACACGACCCGCCAATTCGTGAACTGCCAACAGGTACCCAATTACTGTTGGGCGAACAAGGAAGAACAATTACAGACTGGCGCCCAGTAAATACTCCGTGGCCAGGACTCGAGCCCAGACGAAATTGCAGAGCGAGTTGTTGCCACTGCTCCATCAGGGCCTGCAGGAGGTGCTTCCTGGGGATTGGTCAGTCGTTAGCGTCTGGCACCTCGGTAAGCCAACAAGTTTCCTGTCACCGACAATGGGAAATTATTTACTGAGTAAAGTTAAGATATAAATAAGAGGGTGTGAGGGACCGTCACTGAAGTTGTCATTGTTCAGGGATTAGATAAAGGCGAGTTTTGCTTTGCGGTGTCCTGCCTCTGAGCCAGGACACAGGTTGAGGTTGAGAATAGTGGTCTTGCGTTTGAGGTGTTGGTGTTGGGTTTGTGTTGGCGTTTATGTGTATGAGTGTGTTTGTGAGCGTGTTTTGTGCTTGTGTTTATTTGCATTTCTTTCTTGGGTGTATGTGTGTGTGACAGGTGTGTGTGCGAGAGAGAGAGAGAGAGAGAGAGAGAGAGAGAGAGAGAGAGAGAGAGAGAGAGAGAGAGAGAGAGAAAAAAAAATCAGCGATCATTCAATCCTAGTCTGACTCACATCTGGAACTTGTTGGGACAACAGGATGATATACGGGAGATCAGGTCAACTAATCACATGAAGGCTCTGGCACACGGTTGGCTACAGGCTCATCCTCTTCCTTATATCACTGTTACCTAATGTTGTTAATGAATAAAGGCTATTCCTACTGATGCATATAACAGGCTCATGAAATAATGAGCTTCCAGGAGCAGGCTTCAGATGAACTGAGGTAGGATAACAGCTCTTGCTTGCAGTTTCACACAGGTACGTCATGTGACAGCCCTTATGAACCCTAGTCTTAGTTTTAAAAAATATAACAAAATATTGAGAAAATATGACAAAGAGGGACACATACTCATAAAAATATATTCAGTATATTGACATTGCTGCAGACAAACATCAAGAAAAGCAGCTTCACAGCCAGGCACAGACATGGACATACGGAGAGACAGACAAGCAGAAAGGAAGCAAACTAACAGTCGAACGCAGTAACACAAGCACTCACAGGCATTCAGCCAGACAGACAGACAAAGACACAAAGGAAAGCAAGGCTAGAGAGAGTAACAGACCACCCGAAACACACAAAAATATGTAAAATAGATTAAAGCGAGAACGACTGAAGTGAAACAGTCAATAAACCGACTTGTAAAATACATATTACTCTCCTGTGCCTAGAAGTTTATCAGTGGCACCGTGGTCCAGGGGTGCCACTCTCGTCCACAGAGTGCCACTCTCGTCCACAGAGTGCCACTCTCGTCCACAGAGTGCCACTCTCGTCCACAGAGTGCCCTCTCGTCCACAGAGTGCCACTCTCGTCCACAGAGTGCCACTCTCGTCCACAGAGTGTCCGCCTCTAATTGTCTTTTGACTTTGTCTCTTTCACCAGGGTGATGCAATAGCTCCTCTCTCTCTCTCTCTCTCTCTCTCTCTCTCTCTCTCTCTCTCTCTCTCTCTCTCTTCTCACTCACTTTTCTAACCTAAGACTAGGGGTTCAACAGGATTTAACCTTATGTACTTTCTGAATCTAGAAACAAAGAGCTGTCTATTTGTCATCACTCATCTAAAGCTTGTTCCTTTACACTAATTTATTTGATGAGATTAAACAGTTCAGGAAGGACCTAAACGTCGTCACATCCATCTCATGTGTGCAGACTGGCTACTTGTTTTCCGTCAGGTTGTGTGTTATATATTCTCTGCATGAGCCTACTCGTTTCTATTAGGAATAAACTTATTAAATGCTATGTTACAATCGTGTTAGTAATAGGATGAAGCTGGGAGCAACTGAGTACCAGAGCCTTTATATGGTTGGTTGACTTGTTCCTATAGTTGATAGGATATAGCTATCCTATCCTATATATATCCTATAGCTATATATCCTATATATAGCTCCAAATGTGAGTCACCCTAGAAAAGAATCATCGCTTATTGACTGAGGTCTTTGAAAAGGCACAGTCGGCTTGGAGGCTGTTGATGACTGAGCGTCTTGTGTTAAGGTTGCCAAATTCTGGTTGTCTCCGAAGTTGAGAACATTGGTCCTGTACATAACTCCGGTGTCGAAAGCGATGTTGCACAGACCAGTCATACCAAAACGTGTCAAGACTAGAGAAGAGTCTTCTTACCCGGTTCTGTACATTATGCAGAATCCCGATACGTGGGGAGGGGATTCTAAGAAAGTCGTGTATGAGAGACACAGTTTGATCATTGAGGTGACTCGAACCATCGCCTGTGTTTTCTTCGTGGCAAATACAACCCTTCGCTCTCTACCCCAGGAAGAAATTGCTGCAAATTGACTAATAAGCTTCGTTGCAGTCGACATTTCTTCTCTTCTATATTTAAAGAATAGAGTGCAATCATCAATATAAGCTAAAGCTTCAGGAATGAGGTGTTGTTGATAGTTGAAATAAATCTTCCACAATAAAGTAACAAGTACGCTGCTCTGTGGGTGCACTGGCATCATTTGAGTGGCTTTCAGATTCTGCTCCGTTTAAGACCAGTCTCTAAGGTTGGCTTTCATTAGCTGTATGATAGAACCAGAGATGCACAGTGCTTGAAGCATTGCAAATAGACCAAGTTGTCATACACGACCATGGGCGTCTGCCATGGCTAGTACTGCAACACAATTGATCTTTCAGTCGTTCAGTGACTGATGCCACTTAGTGGAGAGGTTGGACAAACCGTCAGCAGGAGAACAACCGTTCATGAAACCATATTGCTCACCATACAGTAACCGATGATGGTGAAAATTGCTGTTATTTGCTGTATGATTATTGTCTCAAGAACTTGGTTAGTTTCTGTAATTGCCAACCACTGAACAATTGTCCTTCCAAGTGTGGACCAGACCTATATCTGCATTCTCCCTAGGGAGAGTTAGATTCCCTGAGAAACGAATGAGAGGTGAAGTCAGCCAATCTGTACCAATCCACATTGTTCTGGGGTTCATCTTTTCTGGCCACGTTACCTTACCTGTATCGAGTGATTATAGGAGATGGTGGACTTCGTCTTAATTAATAATCAAAACATGCAACTTTGCCAGGGTTTGAATCAAGCTGTGGAAGTTGTTTTTCTGGTTCACGGACCAGCATCTATTAGCGGTAATGTGGTCAATAGGTCATTAGGTCAGCGTTTTCTTGACTGCTGGTTGTCACAGTTCCATCTTCGTGGTTTAGTGGAAGGATTATGATCTCAGATGAGTGTGTTTGCCAGTCCTTGACTAGAGACCACCAGACTTTGTATCCAACTCTTCCTGAGGCAGGGTTTCTTCTTGTTTCTGATTCCCATCGAGAGACACAGTAGCCCTCATACAATAGCGTTATACAGCCATACTCTATCACCACCATCATACAACCACTATCACCATAGCAGAAAACTATAAGTGATGTCAGTCTAAATCTTAAACTATTCTTGATGAAGTTTAGCACTATATTAGGAGCTAATTTTGCTGCAGAGAGACAAGTAATCAGAGAATCTTATATTGTTATTGTGACTTGAACCAACTGGCCACCTGAAGGGTAGTTGGAACATTACGCATCTTCCTCATTCTACCTTAATTAACTTTGCTAATCCGGTTCGCAAGCTCATCTTAAGTGCAGATTTCCCCCCTTAACTGCACAACTTCCTTCTGTGTAAAGAATCCTTCTCATTGGTGATTCCTTCTCGTTAATGTAAATTTTACTTAGAGTGGGTGGCAAGGCGACGACCTCCTTTCTTGCAGGTCTTCGTTTGATCCCCCAAGGTCGAAGTTGTTAGGCATTATTCATACACTCCGTCCTCCTTACCCTCAGCTCACACGTAAACATACCGGTTTAGCGATTAATCTTCATAATTTTCTGTCCTATATTCCTCATTGCATATATGTTTTATCCGAATATTCTACCTCGTCTCCTGACCTTTCGTGGAAGATCTTTCTTGATTGCAAATTCTTGCTCCCAGAGAGAGCGCCTGGAGGAAACACAGGCCACTTAATATGAGCACCAGTGTTGGCCTGGTGTTATCAACACGCAGTCTTGCAATCACCACTGCAATCAACTAACGCCAGAGGGGGATGGGGAAATGAAATTCATGATGCTGCGAGATATGTTTAGCGTTGTCTGGTGATGGTGATGGGAACCGCTGTCTAGTGATGGGAACCGTTGTCTGGTGATGGGAACCGTTGTCTGGTGATGGGAACCGTTGTCTGGTGATGGGAACCGTTGTCTAGTGATGGGAACCGTTGTCTGGTGATGGGAACCGTTGTCTAGTGATGGGAACCGTTCTCTGGTGATGGGAACCGTTGTCTGGTGATGGGAACCGCTGTCTAGTGATAGGAACCGTTCTCTGGTGATGGGAATCGTTCTCTGGTGATGGGAACCGTTCTCTGGTGATGGGAACCGTTCTCTGGTGATGGGAACCGTTCTCTGGTGATGGGAACCGTTCTCTGGTGATGGGAACCGTTGTCTGGTGATGGGAATCGTTGTNGGAACAGCGCAGTAATAGCAGGAACAGCGCAGTAATAGCAGGAACAGCGCAGTAATAGCAGAAACAGCGCAATAATAGCAGGAACAGCGCATTAATAGCAGGAACAGCGCAGTAATAGCAGGAACAGCGCAATAATAGCAGGAACAGCGCAGTAATAGCAGGAACAGCGCAGTAATAGCAGGAACAGCGCAGTAATAGCAAGAAGAGCGCAGTAATAGTGTGTAGTTGACATGTTTTCGTGAAAACCTTATCAACAGTGTAGAGTTTGGCGCACTTGCTATTAGGAGAGGGAGGCTCTATAGACACTGGCGACGTACTCTGCTTATTTCTTCGCTTTTGCCTGTTTTACTGCATAAAATCGATGATCTCTGAGACCTTAAAGCTGAACAGGCGAGAAGGAGGCAGACAGACAGAAGACAGACAGACAGAGCAACTCGTCCTCGCTGAGACTACACCACACTCAGACTTATAAATCCACTAAGGCCAAAAACCGACGTACTAAATATCATATCAAGTTCCAAAATTGATATGCCCCGTTTTCTATTTGTGAGTCCTCGGTTAGCTTAGGCTCGGGCAATTTACTGCATCAGTTTAATGACGTCGTGAACGCTCGAATGGACGGGCTGGACAGAGACGATCTACGAGACAGACATAGATCCCTAAAAAAAACATTTTTAATATGGAAAAAAAAAACTCTTACGAGTGGCCGGGTTGCTGGTATATCTGTACTGCAAGACGGAGACACAGGTGTGTAAGGCCCTGTGTGGCAGTGTGCCTCATTAACGCGTCGCTAACGTTCAAGGCGTTAAGTTAGGTTCTTGCCGGTCCGTTGTGACTCACTGGTATGCGAAGACTGAATTATTTTTCTATATCACAAGGAGGGAAGGGATCAATCAGGACAAAGCGCTAATCCATTACGCCTATCTATAAGCACTGGGAAGGAGTCAGGATAAGGATTAGGAATGGTGCCCAACCACTGGACGGTCGGGGATTGAACGCCGACCTGCGTGAAGTGAGTCCGTCGCGCTCTTATATCGCGAGAATTCTGTTGGTAATGTGACTTTAAGTGGAGCAGCATATTGAGCATTAACTCTGCACACTAATAACATACATTTAAGCACTAATGATGCATTAATTAAAACAGTAATAACATTTAAATTAAAACTGAAAATTTTTAGATAATTCAGTAATATTTTATACCGTCCTGTCAGAAGACCAGACAAAAACAACTCTGCATCTCAACCAGTCAATTGCTATGTTAGGAGTGGAAATTGATGAAAATCTGACTTTCACAAGACATGTGAAAACATTTCAGCGAAATGTGATGTGAAAACGAGCGCATAACCAAGATGTTTAAGGTTGTACAACCACTCTACAACTCCCCAAATCAAATTTATAATACAGTACTCCAAACTGATTTGGGATTCCTGTCCACAATCTCATCTAAAGTTGTTAGACAAAATTCCAGTTAGTGTAGAAAGCAAGGTGCACACGCAAGATGCACAGAGAAGGTGCACAGGCAAGGTGCACACGCAAGGTGCACAGGCAACGTGCATAGGTAAGGTGCACAGGTAAGTCAAAGTAATTATCAAACAGCATAATTACCTTGTCTAACCTGTGCACCTTACCTCTAAGGGAAGTTAATGTACTTGGCCCAACACCGGCATGCAGACTCTGCAACACAAGACATGCAGACTCTGCAACACAAGACATGCAGACTCTGCAACACAAGACATGCAGACTCTGCAACACAAGACATGCAGACTCTGCAACACAAGACATGCAGACTCTGCAGCACAAGACATGCAGACTCTGCAACACAAGACATGCAGACTCTGCAACACAAGACATGCAGACTCTGCAACACAAGACATTCAGACTC
This sequence comes from Procambarus virginalis, assembly GCA_020271785.1. Lineage (NCBI taxonomy): Eukaryota > Metazoa > Arthropoda > Malacostraca > Decapoda > Cambaridae > Procambarus > Procambarus virginalis. The sequence goes on from WNGS01164858.1 coordinate 34,323,936, forward strand.
TGCAACACAAGACATGCAGACTCTGCAACACAAGAC
>WNGS01164858.1:34326471-34329518 GCA_020271785.1 Procambarus virginalis
GGTTCCCTTCGTTGATCTGCAGGTTACAACCAGGGGCCAGATTCACGAAAGCAGTTACACAAGTACTTACGAACGTGTACATTTTTCCTCAATCTTTGATGTCTTTGGTTTTAACTGTTGTTATTGTTATAAACAGCCTCCTGGTGCTTCGGAGTTCATTAACTGTTTAAAAGTTGTAAACAAAGCCGCCAAAGTTTGAGAAAAGATGTATAGGTTCGTAAGTGCTTGCGTAAGTGCTTTCGTGAATCTGGCCCCAGGCAACGAAACAGGCAGCGTACAAATCTGACAAGAGAAATAATGATTGAGTTGGCTTGTAATAGAGATATGCCTGTTAGTTCAGACGAACAAGAACAGTATAATTAAAAGTATGGTCAAAAGAATCATCACTTTATTATCCGTGCACCCGCCATTAGCACATGGGACGTATTCCTAAGCAATAATTATACGTCTGGCAGCTGCCACGAACACAATGAACGCAGCCGGCTGGGTCGCCAGCAGGCTGAGAGCGAGCTCAAAGCTAGACACTGTCAGTTGAATTATAAAGAAATTACAGTACAATTGCTTTATCTCCGCCCTCGGAAGTTCAGTAACACTTGGATTACTGAGGGGATAAAGCCGGCCCGAGCCAGTATACCAATTACCTTTAAAGGCACTTTCATGAAGTTCAGATCCAAGCCCTGAAGCGTGTTTTATTACCTCTCTCTCTCTCTCTCTCTCTCTCTCTCTCTCTCTCTCTCTCTCTCTCTCTCTCTCTCTCTCTCTCTCTCTCTCTCTCCAGATAGGTAATAAGCGGACTCCCTCCAATACGCCTTAAAAGAGGAACTTATAATTGTTTAATGCAGCAGCTCAAGAGCTTCTAGACCCGGTGAGGGGGGGGGTGACTGGAGGTGATTAGATTAGGGTGATTGAAATAAGTTTATTGAGGTATTAAGGTTATCACTTTTAGGTACTCTCACCCTACGTATCTACCTCATATAACGTAACCCAATCTAACTTATATCATAAGCTAATCTAATCTAATTTAGTAATCTAATCTAATCTAACTTAGTACAGTAAACACCTCGCTGCCAGACGCACGATGCGCAGTAAACCCTCGCTGCCAGACGCACGATGCCCAGTAAACCCTCGCTGCCAGACGCACGATGCCCAGTAAACCCTCGCTGCCAGACGCACGATGCCCAGTAAACCCTCGCTGCCAGACGCACGATGTGCTAACTTACACCAGCGTTATTTGAAATTGTTAAACAATTTTACATTGTTTGCATAAATAGTTTCTAATGCACTATAAGAAAATAGGCCTATCTTCGCCTCTCTGTGTTGGCTATATAGCCTCAAGCATGTGGCTATATAGCCTCAAACCTCAAAAATATATTTATATGAACGTAGGCTGGTCATAGTAGGCCTAAGTTAAATGTTCACAACCCCCTATCGGCCTATATATCCGATCTCGTGGCGGCCATTCCGGTGAAGTGTTAAATATGAGGTGAGATTCCCGAACAGTTTGTCGTCATCAGAAAAAATGATTTCCCAAGATACAGTTACACTTTGTTCATGAGGTACAGTTGTTACATTATTAATTGCTCCCTAATATTATATTTTATGGAAGGGGAGAAAGGCTAAGTGGGAGATGAGGGGAAGGGCGAGAGAGAGACAATGGGGAAGGAGATGGTGCTGGTGAAGTGTTGGACGACGAAGGGAGGTGAAGGGCAGACGACTACAGGGTTGCAGACCAGACGCTTGAAGGTAGCCTCACCAAAATTATCAGAGGGATTAGTCTTGGTTCCGGGATGAACATAGGCTAGTCGGGGTCGCCAGAATTCAAAATGGTACAGCATGTCAAGGTCATATACAGACCCCTAGTCAACATTCTCAAGTCAACAATCGACTTGAGAATGGTCCAGGACGGACCGAAACGTCATCGTCCCTTCACTTTCTAGTGTGTGGTCTGGTCAACATATTTCAGCCACGTTATTGTGACTCATCGCCTACCTAAGAGACGTGGTTTATTACAACATCGTGCAAATCACACATTTGGGATTTCTGTCCACATCTAAAATGATTAGACACTATTCAAGCCAAGGCTGTGCAAAGTTGAAGTGCTTGATCTACTGCCATAAGTGCAGCCTGTGCAATACAGAAAGTCTGAAGTTGGTCCCTCCTTCAAGAAGAAACTAGTAAACAAGAGGTGCGATATGTGAACACCAGGTAGATGTTCCCTTTGCACGAAAACAATTGCAATGCAATTTGGCAACAGGCTGGTGACTAAGACGTACTGTCACTTCAACAGTTCCAAACATCATATAAATATATGGCTAATGTGACGCACGTTTCCCTCTCTTGGCACCATGACCAAGAAGGGGCCCTGTCACAAGCACAGAGGCACAGTCTCCACGGCCTCCCCCTAGCCAGAGTGGGGGTGGAGCCGGAGTCCCGGTGACCACCTCTTCCTTTATGTAGACTGTGTGCCTCACTCGTCAATAGCTGCACCTGAAATTTGGCATTTAATTACGAAAAAATTTGACTACACTGGGAGGGATGGGATTTTCTGTACCACTTTGCTGGGCAACTGCCCTTTAAAATGTTTAATAGCCTCGCCCACCTCCGAGCGCCGTAAAACTATAATGAACTGGTGGGCTTTAATAAAAAATTAACTCAATGAAATAGTCAATTTAAAATGCAAACAAAAGTTTTAATTACATGATTCTGGAGTTCAGGAACAAAATTACTCTCCAGAAAACTGCCGGACTACTGCTACATCGCATCAAATTATCCTCACTGGCTATAGCCTCGTTACGATAATGTCACAGTCCAGAAAATATCCAAATAATCACTTGTGGAATGTACATCAGTCGATAATATAGAAATCTTACCTGTTCTCAGAACGGCCTAATTCAGGGTGGTCAGGGAGGGATAAACTTGGTCTACCTTTACAACTGGTGCTCTTTGTCGGCGTCTGACTCCTTGTGTGAGGTGATCCTGTGTAGTCTCTTCCCTCGCTCACTCTTCACGTGGCGCCTTCCCTCTATCATGCAACACTATCCTCACAC
>WNGS01164858.1:34335219-34356051 GCA_020271785.1 Procambarus virginalis
CCTCTCTGTCTCTCTCTCTCTCTCTCTCACTGCTCTCTATCTCTCTCTCGCGCTCTCTCCTCCTCTCTCGTGTTCCTTGTGTTTTTTTATCTTGTTCTTCTTGAAGTTAATTCGCGGTGGATCCTCTCTTAGAGCTGAGAGCTCGTTCTTGAGCGCGTGAGAGCCCCACCAAGCCCAGCTCTGTGTTCTACCTATCTCCTCTCGTTAATTTATTCTCCTCTGTAATATCTTCTTCCTAATATTCTTAACAGCCCTTCTTGGCCAATTTGATGCTCTGTCATGTAGCCTTAAATATATCTTACTCCTCTTTCTATCTGGTCTTGTTTTCAATCGTTCATCATTTTTTTGATGAAACAATTAATAACATTAAAGATTATTGCTGATTATTGTGGTTGTTCAGACCCGTATGACCGTACACGGGGCGTGAGCACATGGAGCAGTGGTGTACACGGGGTGTGAGCACACGGAGCAGAGGTGTACACGGGGCGTGAGCACATGGAGCAGTGGTGAACACAGGGTGTGTGAGCACACGGAGCATTGGTGTACACTTCCACAAGGACATCATAATAACGGGGTGCGCCTACGACAAAACCTTTGGAGTAGGATGAGGGGAACATGGGTAAGCGTGCGGCTGGGCAGAGCCAGGACGATGGTTCGAGCCCACCGTCCTGCTCCAACCAGACCACACACTAGAAGGTGAAGGGACGACGACGTTTCGGTCCGTCCTGGACCATTCTCAAGGCGATTGTGAAACGAGTTCATTCACAATCGACTTGCAAATGGTCCAGGACGGACCGAAACGTCGTCGTCCCTTCACCTTCTAGTGTGTGGTCTGGTCAACATACTTCAGCCACGTTATTGTGACTCCTCGCCTGCAACATATTAATGATTTCTGCCAAAATACTCTGAAATGTTATTGAAATCTGTCCTATTTTACAGCTAATACACACGAATTTACAAATGAATGATGATGATTTCCGACCAAAAAATTGACTTATTTATGGCCTATCATATTTGCATAATTTACTCTGAATATGCTAATTGATTTGCAATTTGCAATTTGTTTAATAATTCAAATGATGTCATGCAGTTCAAGCCACCGTTATCTGTGAGCCTTTCACAAATGATAAGGTCGAGATATTTACATTTTGACTTACATGTCCATGTGAAGGCATAGACGACATTAGTATCTTTGAAGGTGTTGAGCTTGGCCTCGGGAGAGTTCTTCATAAGCTGGCGGTGTTCTTGGTCTTGTTGAAGGTTGTCAACTCAGTCTTCTGGCTGGTGGGGGTCACCTTTCTGTCAATAATGTCAACACTATTTCCTCCGCTCTCTAAGCCATGGGAAATATGTAATAATACGTCCACTATTACCAGCCCAAAACTAAATATGTTTTACTTTAAATGAATATTATTATATTTTTAACAATTTTAACCAATAACCTTATTTCAGAATTTGCAAGGACGATTTTAACTATGTTATTTGATTCTGACATACAATAATACAATATTTGCTTGTACGAGGGCAATGTGAGGATTCATTAAAGCTGCCTGAACTGATCGTTCGTTAAGCATTGTTGAATACATGTTTTCAAAAGATCTAAATATTTATATATTAAATATTTTCACTGTTGGGGAGGTACACTCGGAGAAAATAAATGTGTATTCTTAAATACCAGTCAATATTTTTAACCTTTCTAAAAATAAAACAAACACACACACATGTATGTGTGTGTCACACACATACTTGTGTGAGTGTCTCACACACACACACGCATGCGGCGTATGCGAGGCTGGTTAACATCAGAACTGCCTTCAGGAACCTGTGTAAGGAATCATTCAGAACCTTCTATACCACATATGTAATACCAATCCTGGAGTATGCGGCCCTAGCATGGAGCCCGTACCTTGTCAAGCACAAGGCGAAGCTGGAAAATGTTCAGAGGTATGCCACTAGGCTAGTCCCAGAACTAAGAGGCCTGAGTTACGAGGAAAGGCTGCCGGAAATACACCTCATGAAACTGGAAGACAGAAGAGTAAATGGAGACATGATCACTACCTACAAAATTCTCAGAGGAATTGAGAGTAGAAAGCTCTCAATTCCAGAGAAAAATTCTCAGAGAAAACAGGGTAGATAATGATTAACAGTTTAACGCGGATGGTACGCGAACAAGGGGACACAGGTGGAAACCGAGTACCCAAATGAGCCACAGAGACGTTAGAAAGATTTTTTCATTGTCAGAGTAGTTAACAGATGGAATGCATTAGGCAGTGATGTGGTGGAGGCTGACTCCATACACAGTTTCAAATGTAGATATGATAGAGCCCAGTAGGCTCATGAATCTGTACACCAGTTGATTGACAGTTGAGAGGCGGGACCAAAGAGCCAGAGCTCAACCCCGCAAACACAACTTGGTGAGTATAACTAAGTGAGTACACACACACACACACACACGGGCACAAGAACAAGGGACACAGGTGGAAATTTGAGTGTCCAAATGAGCCACAGAGACATTAAAAAGAACTTTTTTGTGTTAGAGTAAGTATCAAATGGAATGCATTAGGCAGTTATGTGGTAGAGCTGTAATGGAGTGCAGCTTTTGTATTCTTTGTCAGTTTCCCTTCGAATGTTGCACATTGTTTTTTACCTCCTATCTCTTATTTCCTTCAGTGGTAAGGTCCAGTTCTCTCAGTCTATTGTCATAGCCCAATCACTTCCGCTCAGGAAAAAGTCTCGTTCCATATCTTTAGACTCTTTAAAGTTTCTACTTGTCATTTTTGAAGGTAAGGATTCCATGCGGAGGATGCATGTGTCAAGTGTGGGTCATTTTGAACAGCACGAACAGCGCAGTAATAGCAGGAACAGCGCAGTAATAGCAGGAACAGCGCAGTAATAGCAGAAACAGCGCAATAATAGCAGGAACAGCGCATTAATAGCAGGAACAGCGCAGTAATAGCAGGAACAGCGCAATAATAGCAGGAACAGCGCAGTAATAGCAGGAACAGCGCAGTAATAGCAGGAACAGCGCAGTAATAGCAAGAAGAGATCGCAGTAATAGTGTGTAGTTGACATGTTTTCGTGAAAACCTTATCAACAGTGTAGAGTTGGGCGCACTTGCTATTAGGAGAGGGAGGCTCTATAGACACTGGCGACGTACTCTGCTTATTTCTTCGCTTTTGCCTGTTTTACTGCATAAAATCGATGATCTCTGAGACCTTAAAGCTGAACAGGCGAGAAGGAGGCAGACAGACAGACAGACAGAGCAACTCGTCCTCGCTGAGACTACACCACACTCAGACTTATAAATCCACTAAGGCCAAAAACCGACGTACTAAATATCATATCAAGTTCCAAAATTGATATGCCCCGTTTTCTATTTGTGAGTCCTCGGTTAGCTTAGGCTCGGGCAATTTACTGCATCAGTTTAATGACGTCGTGAACGCTCGAATGGACGGGCTGGACAGAGACAGATCTACGAGACAGACATAGATCCCTAAAAAAAACATTTTTTAATATGGAAAAAAAAAACTCTTACGAGTGGCCGGGTTGCTGGTATATCTGTACTGCAAGACGGAGACACAGGTGTGTAAGGCCCTGTGTGGCAGTGTGCCTCATTAACGCGTCGCTAACGTTCACAGGCGTTAAGTTAGGTTCTTGCCGGTCCGTTGTGACTCACTGGTATGCGAAGACTGAATTATTTTTCTATATCACAAGGAGGGGAAGGGATCAATCAGGACAAAGCGCTAATCCATTACGCCTATCTATAAGCACTGGGAAGGAGTCAGGATAAGGATTAGGAATGGTGCCCAACCACTTGGACGGTCGGGGATTGAACGCCGACCTGCGTGAAGTGAGTCCGTCGCGCTCTTATATCGCGAGAATTCTGTTGGTAATGTGACTTTAAGTGGGAGCAGCATATTGAGCATTAACTCTGCACACTAATAACATACATTTAAGCACTAATGATGCATTAATTAAAACAATAATAACATTTAAATTAAAACTGAAATATTTCTTAGATAATTCAGTAATATTTTATACCGTCCTGTCAGAAGACCAGACAAAACAACTCTGCATCTCAACCAGTCAATTGCTATGTTAGGAGTGGAAATTGATGAAAATCTGACTTTCACAAGACATGTGAAACATTTCAGCGAAATGTGAGTGAAAACGAGCGCATAACCAAGATGTTTAAGGTTGTACAACACTCTACAACTCCCAAATCAAATTTATAATACAGTACTCCAAACTGATTTGGGATTCCTGTCCACAATCTCATCTAAAGTTGTTAGACAAAATTCCAGTTAGTGTAGAAAGCAAGGTGCACACGCAAGATGCACAGAGAAGGTGCACAGGCAAGGTGCACACGCAAGGTGCACAGGCAACGTGCATAGGTAAGGTGCACAGGTAAGTCAAAGTAATTATCAAACAGCATAATTACCTTGTCTAACCTGTGCACCTTACCTCTAAGGGAAGTTAATGTACTTGGCCCAACACCGGCATGCAGACTCTGCAACACAAGACATGCAGACTCTGCAACACAAGACATGCAGACTCTGCAACACAAGACATGCAGACTCTGCAACACAAGACATGCAGACTCTGCAACACAAGACATGCAGACTCTGCAACACAAGACATGCAGACTCTGCAACACAAGACATGCAGACTCTGCAACACAAGACATGCAGACTCTGCAACACAAGACATGCAGACTCTGCAACACAAGACATGCAGACTCTGCAACACAAGACATGCAGACTCTGCAACACAAGACATGCAGACTCTGCAACACAAGACATTCAGACTCTGCAACACAAGACATGCAGACTCTGCAACACAAGACATGCAGACTCTGCAACACAATACATGCAGACTCTGCATGACTCTGCAACACAAGACATACAGACTCTGCAACACAAGACATGCAGACTCTGCAACACAATACATGCAGACTCTGCAACACAAGACATGCAGACTCTGCAACACAAGACATGCAGACTCTGCAACACAAGACATGCAGACTCTGCAACACAAGACATGCAGACTCTGCAACACAAGACATGCAGACTCTGCAACACAAGACATGCAGACTCTGCAACACAAGACATGCAGACTCTGCAACACAAGACATGCAGACTCTGCAACACAAGACATGCAGATTCTGCAACACAAGACATGCAGACTCTGCAACACAAGACATGCAGACTCTGCAACACAAGACATGCAGACTCTGCAACACCGACATGCAGACCCTACAACACCGACATGCAGACTCTGCAACACCGACATGCAGACTTTGCAACACAAGACATGCAGACTCTGCAACACAAGACATGCAGACTCTGCAACACAAGACATGCAGACTCTGCAACACAAGACTGGTCTCAAAACCCTCTATGTAGTCCCCTCATCATTTCCTTCCCTCAGGAATAAATTGCCAAATTAGCGGTGAGCGGTATGACAACCACATACATCGTCCCTTTGCTTGAACAGCGCCAGGATTCATCAAGCATTTACGTGTCCACTTACGAAACCTGTACATCTTTTCTAAAGTATAGCGTCTTCGTTTACATATATTTAACAGTTTGTGAGCTCTGAAGAGCTAGATATTGTCCATAACAATGATAACATGGGTGGCCAAGTTCTGAAACTCGTAAACTTTAATGAATACTAAGCTGTCATAATGGAGGAGGTATGTATACTCTATGTATCCTGCTCCACAGCGTTTTTCAACGTTCTTGTCACCGGTAATAAGTAACATTATGGGACACATGCCAACAGGCTGGCGGTCACTCTCTCTCTTCAACAACTCCAAAAGCATGTATATGAATGACTAACAACACACAAGAGTTATCAACAAAAACATCTGGTCCCAGCAGTGTTACTGATCACTGCTGATACAAAGTGTAGGTCTTGGTCTTGCAAATTATAAAGTAAACTTTCACAAGGTAAGATAACCATCAGGAAACAGCAGCACTCAGCCACTCCGACTGTATAGCATAATATAGCAGGTACACTAACTCCTCCTGCAGGAGTTAGTGTACCTACAAGAGGAGTTAGTGAATCTGCAGGACTGTGTGTACCTGCAAGAGTCTGTGTACCTGCAAGAGTCTGTGTACCTGCAAGAGTCTGTGTACCTGCAAGAGTCTGTGTACCTGCAAGAGTCTGTGTACCTGCAAGAGTCTGTGTACCTGCAAGAGTCTGTGTACCTGCAAGAGTCTGTGTACCTGCAAGAGTCTGTGTACCTGCAAGAGTCTGTGTACCTGCAAGAGTCTGTGTACCTGCAAGAGTCTGTGTACCTGCAAGAGTCTGTGTACCTGCAAGAGTCTGTGTATCTGCAAGAGTGTGTGTACCTGCAAGAGTCTGTGTACCTGCAAGAGTCTGTGTACCTGCAAGAGTCTGTGTACCTGCAAGAGTCTGTGTATCTGCAAGAGTCTGTGTACCTGCAAGAGTCTGTGTATCTGCAAGAGAAGTCTATGTACTTGCAGGAGGAGCTAGTGTGCCCTCAGAAAGAGTTAATGAACGTGCAGAAGGAGTTAGTTTACCTGCTGAAGGAGTTAGTGTACCTGCAGGAAGGGTTGGTATACCTACAGGTGGAGTTAGCATATGTTTAGAGTGAGTCTGTTAACCCCTCCCCCCCCCCCCCCCAACCACACACACACACACACACACACACACACACACACACACACACACACACACACACACACACAAAGGAAAAGGTTCAAAGGTTTGCCACCAGACTAGTACCCGAGCTGAGAGGTATGAGCTACGAGGAGCGACTGCAGGAATTAAACCTCACTTCGTTGGAAGACAGAAGAGTTAGGGGGGACATGATCACCACATTCAAGATTCTCAGGGGAATCGACAGGGTTGATAAAGACAGGCTGTTTAACACAAGGGGCACACGCACTAGGGGACACAGGTGGAAACTGAGTGCCCTAATGAGCCACAGAGATATTAGAAAGAACTTTTTTAGTGTCAGAGTGGTTGACAAATGGAATGCATTAGGAAGCGATGTGGTGGAGGCTGACTCCATACACAGTTTCAAGTGTAGATATGATAGAGCCCATTAGGCTCAGGAAACTGTACACCTGTTGATTGACGGTTGAGAGGCGGGACCAAAGAGCCAGAGCTCAACCCCCGCAAGCACAACTAGGTGAGTACAACTAGGTGAGTACACATCACTTCTCTTCATCATCTTCGAACAACTAATTAATTCCGAGAGCATATCAGCCATCCTCTCCGAGATAATCCAAAGGGTACACAGTTCAGCAGACAATGCCTAGTAACATGACTGAGCCGCACCACTAGACTGCTAGACGCTCGGCCGATGCCACCGTTAGGGAGAGACACTAAGATTAGAGAGGTTCCCTTCGTTGATCTGCAGGTTACAACCAGGGCCAGATTCACGAAAGCAGTTACACAAGTACTTACGAACGTGTACATTTTTCCTCAATCTTTGATGTCTTTGGTTTTAACTGTTGTTATTGTTATAAACAGCCTCCTGGTGCTTCGGAGTTCATTAACTGTTTAAAAGTTGTAAACAAAGCCGCCAAAGTTTGAGAAAAGATGTATAGGTTCGTAAGTGCTTGCGTAAGTGCTTTCGTGAATCTGGCCCCAGGCAACGAAACAGGCAGCGTACAAATCTGACAAGAGAAATAATGATTGAGTTGGCTTGTAATAGAGATATGCCTGTTAGTTCAGACGAACAAGAACAGTATAATTAAAAGTATGGTCAAAAGAATCATCACTTTATTATCCGTGCACCCGCCATTAGCACATGGGACGTATTCCTAAGCAATAATTATACGTCTGGCAGCTGCCACGAACACAATGAACGCAGCCGGCTGGGTCGCCAGCAGGCTGAGAGCGAGCTCAAAGCTAGACACTGTCAGTTGAATTATAAAGAAATTACAGTACAATTGCTTTATCTCCGCCCTCGGAAGTTCAGTAACACTTGGATTACTGAGGGGATAAAGCCGGCCCGAGCCAGTATACCAATTACCTTTAAAGGCACTTTCATGAAGTTCAGATCCAAGCCCTGAAGCGTGTTTTTTACTCTCTCTCTCTCTCTCTCCTCTCTCTCTCTCTCTCTCTCTCTCTCTCTCTCTCTCTCTCTCTCTCTCTCTCAGATAGGTAATAAGCGGACTCCCTCCAATACGCCTTAAAAGAGGAACTTATAATTGTTTAATGCAGCAGCTCAAGAGCTTCTAGACCCGGTGGGGGGGGGGTGACTGGAGGTGATTAGATTAGGGTGATTGAAATATAGTTATTGAGGTATTAAGTTATCACTTTTAGGTACTCTCACCCTACGTATCTACCTCATATAACGTAACCCAATCTAACTTATATCATAAGCTAATCTAATCTAATTAGTAATCTAATCTAATCTAACTTAGTACAGTAAACACCTCGCTGCCAGACGCACGATGCGCAGTAAACCTCGCTGCCAGACGCACGATGCCCAGTAACCCTCGCTGCCAGACGCACGATGCCCAGTAAACCCTCGCTGCCAGACGCACGATGCCCATAACCCTCGCTGCCAGACGCACGATGTGCTAACTTACACCAGCGTTATTTGAAATGTGTTAAACATTTTACATTGTTTGCATAAATAGTTTCTAATGCACTATAAGAAAATAGGCCTATCTTCGCCTCTCTGTGTGGCTATATAGCCTCAAGCATGTGGCTATATAGCCTCAAACCTCAAAATATATTTATATGACGTAGGCTGGTCATAGTAGGCCTAAGTTAAATGTTCACAACCCCCTATCGGCCTATATATCCGATCTCGTGGCGGCCATTCCGGTGAAGTGTTAAATATGAGGTGCGATCCCGAACAGTTTGTCGTCATCAGAAAAAATGATTTCCCAAGATACAGTTACACTTTGTTCATGAGGTACAGTTGTTACATTATTAATTGCTCCCTAATATTATATATAGGAAGGGGAGAAAGGCTAAGTGGGAGATGAGGGAAGGGGCGAGAGAGAGACAATGGGGAAGGAGATGGTGCTGGTGAAGTGTTGGACGACGAAGGGAGGTGAAGGGCAGCGACTACAGGGTTGCAGACCAGACGCTTGAAGGTAGCCTCACCAAAATTATCAGAGGGATTAGTCTTGTTCCGGGATGAACATAGGCTAGTCGGGGTCGCCAGAATTCAAAATGGTTACAGCATGTCAAGGTCATATACAGACCCCTAGTCAACATTCTCAAGTCACAATCGACTTGAGAAGGTCCAGGACGGACCGAAACGTCATCGTCCCTTCACTTTCTAGTGTGTGGTCTGGTCAACATATTTCAGCCACGTTATTGTGACTCATCGCCTACCTAAGAGACGTGGTTTATTACAAAATCGTGCCAATCACACATTTGGGATTTCTGTCCACATCTAAAATGATTAGACACTATTCAAGCCAAGGCTGTGCAATTGAAGTGCTTGATCTACTGCCATAAGTGCAGCCTGTGCAATACAGAAAGTCTGAAGTTGGTCCCTCTTCAAGAAGAAACTAGTAAACAGAGGTGCGATATGTGAACACCAGGTAGATGTTCCCTTTGCACGAAAACAATTGCAATGCAATTTGGCAACAGGCTGGTGACTAAGACGTACTGTCACNAGAGTTCTGGAAGATCTCTTTGCTAGTATATGAGATACAATAGCTTACACTAGCTTAAACTACCAGAAACTAGCTTCCACTACCTTAAACTAGCTTGTACTAGATACCTTACACTAGAATACTCTAGTGTATACTAGCTAACACTGGCTTACACTGACTTACACTAACTTACACTAGCTTACACTGATTTACACTAGCTAACAATATCTTACACTATCTTACACTAGTTTACAATAACTTACACTAGCTTACAATAACTTACACTAGCTTACGACAACTTACTCTAGCTTACAATAACTTACTCTAGCTTACAATAACTTACACTAGCTTACGATAACTTACTCTAGCTTACAATAACTTACTCTAGCTTACAATAACTTACACTAGCTTACGACAACTTACTCTAGCTTACAATAACTTACTCTAGCTTACGACAACTTACTCTAGCTTACGACAACTTACTCTAGCTTACGACAACTTACTCTAGCTTACGACAACTTACTCTAGCTTACAATAACTTACTCTAGCTTACAATAACTTACACTAGCTTACGACAACTTACTCTAGCTTACAATAACTTACTCTAGCTTACAGTAACTTACTCTAGCTTACAATAACTTACACTAGCTTACAATAACTTACACTAGCTTACAATAACTTACTCTAGCTTACAATAACTTACACTAGCTTACGACAACTTACTCTAGCTTACAATAACTTACACTAGCTTACAATAACTTACTCTAGCTTACAATAACTTACTCTAGCTTACAATAACTTACACTAGCTTACAATAACTTACACTAGCTTACAATAACTTACTCTAGCTTACAATAACTTACTCTAGCTTACAATAACTTACTCTAGCTTACAATAACTTACTCTAGCTTACAATAACTTACTCTAGCTTACAATAACTTACACTAGCTTACAATAACTTACTCTAGCTTACAATAACTTACTCTAGCTTACAATAACTTACACTAGCTTACAATAACTTACTCTAGCTTACAATAACTTACTCTAGCTTACGATAACTTACACTAGCTTACGATAACTTACACTAGCTTACGATAACTTACTCTAGCTTACAATAACTTACTCTAGCTTACAATAACTTACTCTAGCTTACAATAACTTACTCTAGCTTACGATAACTTACACTAGCTTACAATAACTTACTCTAGCTTACAATAACTTACACTAGCTTACGATAACTTACACTAGCTTACAATAACTTACACTAGCTTACAATAACTTACTCTAGCTTACGATAACTTACTCTAGCTTACAATAACTTACACTAGCTTACAATAACTTACACTAGCTTACGATAACTTACTCTAGCTTACAATAACTTACTCTTGCTTACAATAACTTACACTAGCTGACAACTGGTTACATTAGGTAACCTTGATATTACCTTGAGGTTTAAGGTTACCTTGAGAATACCTTGAGGTTACCTTAAGATTATGTTGAGGTTACCTTAAAGGTTTTGATGAGGTTACCTTGATGTTACCTTGAGGTTAAGTTTGAAGTTACTTTGAAGTTATTTTGAGGTTAAATTTACCTTATAGTTACCATAAGGTTACATTGATATTACCTTGAGGTTACCTTAAAGTTACTTTGAGGTTACTTTAAGATAACCTTGAGGTTAAGGTCATCTAAAAGTTACCTTGAGGTTGCCTTGAAGTTACCTTGAGGTTGCCTTGAAGTTACCTTGAGATTGCCTTGAAGTTACCTTGCGGTTGCCTTGAAGTTACCTTGAGGTTGCCTTGTAATTACCTTGAGATTGCCTTGAAGGTTCCTTGAGGTTGCCTTGAGGTTGCCTTGAAGTTTGAGATTGCCTTAAAGTTACATTGAGGTTAAAGTTACCCTTGATTTGATTGTTGCCGCCGAAGGCGGCTAGATTATTGTGCACCCCATACTCATCCTGTGAGAGGTAGCGCAAAAGCATTACAGAGGGCACAAAAGGTCTTTATCAGACCTCATCTTAGATTATTACATTAACAATTACATCTATCATTCACACCTTATAGTTACAATGTCAGCTAGTTACAGAGTAAGTGCTATTTCAAGAGCTACATATTTACAGTAAGTCATCATACATTAATGGTAGGTCTTATCGCTAATACATAATAGTTTGACCAATGGGGATATTACAGAGTCATAGGGGAGCTTCTGTTTATTATTAGTCCTTACAGTACACTACTTGTTTCTGAATCTCATATGTCGTTCATCTACTGGAAGCGAAATGTGGATACAGTGCAAGGATTTCAGGTAATTTATCCATGGTAATAAGATAGGTTGCCATATCATACAGAGTGAGCTTAGATTTATCTCTAAATGGCTCAATTTTACTACAATCCAAGATATAGTGTTCGAGTGTGTGTCCCTGTCTTTGTCCACACACTTTACACTTTACTTCATCTAGATCCCTATACAAGCCGAACTGCCAGAGATACTTGTAGCCAAGTCTTATACGAGCTGTGACAACATTTAGTCTACTGACTTTGTTACTTGCTCCATACACATGTTTTACTTCACACATTTCATTGTGATGAACAATGGACCTGCTAATTCCAGTTTGCACAGTTCTACTTTCTTCAAAATTCATCCAGGAGTTCTCGTCTAATGACATTTTTAAGTGACCTATTTGATAATTCAAGATTCCGTTCAATACTGTCTTTATTTACTGCAGCCTTAGCAAGGGCGTCAACTTTGTCATGTTCCTGCAGGCCAATGTGAGAAGGAATCCACAACATTTTTATATTTACCCTCTTGCTAAGTATTCTTATATATCTACGTCTAGCTTCCAAGACAAGCACGTTATTACTTGATTGCAAACTGTTTATTGCTCGTAGTGAGGAAAGGGAGTCAGAAATAATTAAGCTGTCTTCTTCAGTGTTGTCAATAATTTCGAGTGCTACCAGTATCGCTACCAACTCAGCTTGCATAGTGGACGCCCAGTTACTAATTCGGATATTCCTTTCAATTGTGCTGCCATCGGGCTGATGAGCAATAACAGCACTTCCTGCCCTTGTCTCTCTGCTCGGTCCTTGACCCGATCACCTGGTCAACGAGATAGACGCGCTGATCGAATTTTGTTGTATCACAGCTTGGTTGATCAGGGGTCCTTAGGAGGTATTTATCATCATTTATTCTGAACACCGCGAGAGGTTGGCCAGTTATGCCCCTTATGTTTAGAGGGAGTGCTCAGACGTCTTGGGCTCTTGATAATGAATGAATGAATTATCTCTCAGTGTACATATTGCAACTCTGATTTTCTGATTTGACTGATTTGATTGTGTTGTTTTGACTGATTTGTGTCTGATTTGACTGATTTGTTGTGTTGACCAGACCACACACTAGAAGGTGAAGGGACGACGACGTTTCGGTCCGTCCTGGACCATTCTCAAGTCCATTGTAAATTTTTATATATCTCTCGCATGCGCTATAAGAATAGAGTTTGACAAATTTTAAGCGGTCCAGATCAGAAAATTATTTTCAGCTTTGAATGGGGCTCTTAGAGTACTACAACATTCCTCAATAAATAGCACCTGTGTCTTTATTAACGAGTATCACAATTGGTCTGGTATTTCTTGTTCGAAAGCTTATTATCCAACCTGTTAATTTTAACATTGTTGCCATTTGTAAGTAATTGACTGTGTTTTCTAAAAGTAATGTCTTCCGACAGTGTGCTTTCCAGGTTTGTTAATTCCTTTTCGTTTATATATTGTGATTTGACTGCGTTGTAAATGTGGTTTCCGTTTTGATTGTTTTCGTTTTAATTACCGAATTTTATAAATCCAACTAGAGTATATTAAAATTTTGTATTCTACGATTACCTCCTTATTTAATCATTTTAAACAATTTTATGTTTTTATGTACACATTTATATAATTAAAAAAATTATTAAGATAAGATAAAAATGAAAGAGAACATTAATCGGTCTTTTGTAAGAGACTTACCACCTAATTGATATCCGCTTGATTGATCTCTAATTAACAATTTCACGAGTTATCCAGTTCTATTAATTACAAATCCCTCGTCCATCCTTCATCCCCGGTTTGAGAGAATTATAGTACTTTTTTCCACCAACCCTTCTCTCGTTTATCATGTTCTGAAAGCGAGAGACAGACAGACAAAGAAACAGACACAGAGACAGAAGGACAGAGAGTGAAAGTGAAAGAGACAGACAAAAAGACATGATATATTCGTGACTACAATGTTCTGTAAGATCTGTTTGTTAATCCCCAACACTGAAGTCGAACCAATATAAAAATCTTTTAAGTGGCAACTCATACTGATGCTGCTACGTTCTCTTCCTTCAAGGTCAGTTGAGGGAGGAAGTGGTGGGGAGGGGTGGGTAAGGTAAAGGATATTGGGGGAGGGGATGGTAAGGGAAGGGGTGGTGGAGAGGGGTTGGTATGGAAAGGGTGGTTTTTTTCAGGGGGGAGAGAAGGGAGAGGCATAGGGAAAGTGAAAAGTTTGGAAATAGGAAATGTGGTATGAGTTATGAAAGCAGGCGGGCTGTCCGCCTTGCTGACACCATGTGTGTGAGTGTGGCAGCTAAGCTAAACATGCTCTCACTTGTCAGGGAGCTGTAAGAGAGTGTGGTTATTCACATGTATTTCATCATATATGGATGTCTATAGATGAATACTGTGTATATATGTAGTATTGTGAATATATTCACATATACACACTCAGACGCTTTCACACATGTTTTGATATTCTGTTTAGGAATCGTTATTTTATTATTATTGAGTATTTATTTATTGTTAATTATTTCTAAAAGGGGGTGAGGTTTCTGATCAGTATTTCCTCTGGGAATTATATATTGTTTGGCTTGGTTTTCATCGAGTAGATGGAGGCTCTTGGGCCACCAGCTGTGGGAGCTGGTGGCCCAAGTCTCATCTTGGTCTCATCTTGGAGTAATCTTTCTAACATTGAGTCTTCTAACAAGTCGATAATGTTCCACACCCTGGTGGCTTAGTGCTGTAGTCTGATGTTTAGTGGTTGTATATTCAGGATGTTCATGGAGCCGGTCGGCCGAGCGGACAGCACGCGGGAATTGTGATCCTGTGGTCCCGAGTTCGATCCCGGGCGCCGGCGAGAAACAATGGGCAAAAGTTTCTTTCACCCTATGCCCCTGTTACCTAGCAGTAAATAGGTACCTGGGTGTTAGTCAGCTGTCACGGGCTGCTTCCTGGGGGTGGAGGCCTGGTTGAGGACCGGGCCGCGGGGACACTAAAGCCCCGAAATCATCTCAAGATAACTGCAAGAAGATGGACCTCCTGGATTGTGTGATCAAATGGAGGACGGTGTTTTTCTACTCTCCTTAGTGTCTTATTTTGCACTGCTTGTAGTTTTTGCATGATAGTTTTCTTTATAGTGTGAAGTGGTACTGGAGGATATTCGAGATGCAGCCGGAATATATCTTTATATAACTGTAGCTGTATGTTTGTGTTAAGGCTTCGGAATCTCCTCAGTTTTTCTTATGATTGTTTTTACTTTATTCTATCCTTGACGTGAATTTGTATACCTGTTCTATTGATCTTGAGTCCCAGTCTACATTCATATATTGGATAGGGCGGGTGTCAAGGATAATGGGATCTGGGGTTCTTTTTGTGATGTGTGTTATCTGGAACTTTGGTTTAATTTGTTTATTAAACCAAAAACCATTTGTTTTTTGGACTTGGATTTAATATGCTTATAATTTCAAATTTGTTTATGAATTCAATTGCTAATTTGGTCTTGTTGGCTAGTAGTGTCTTTGATGATTGACATATTATTTAAGCGACATTATCACCGTATGTGATGTATTCTCCATGCTAGGGTTGGGGCAGATCAGCTATATATATGTGGAAAAGCGTGGATGAAATGTAGGTACTTGTGGTACTCCAGTTTTCATTTCGTTTATGTACCCAAGAAGCTGCCGATGTCGAGCATAGCTGTTTTGTTGTAGATAAAGCTGCATAGTGGGGGCACTAAATGTCTGTGGAAGCCCTAGCTCCGATGTCTTGTATTTTAGGTCTGTGTGCCAGACTTTGTCGAAGGCTTTCGAAACATCTCCGAGCACAATATTACACTGGTCTTTTTTCGACATTGCATTGGCTATATGCTCATAGATCAGGGCTATAGTTGTATGGGCCCCTCTGCCGTTTCTAAACCCATGTTGTCTGGTGTTATACTTCTCTTCCTCTTTCATGTACGTCACCAGTCTCTAATTAATTATTTTTTCGAATATTTTACCATGTATTTAGGGGAAGTGAATTGGTCTGTAAATTTCAATTTGGGTTGGGAATTTACCTAGCTTGGGGATTAATCTGACTGTGGCATTTTTGAAGTTTGTGGGGAATAATCCAGACGCAAGAGCTGCTTTTAATGTTCGTGTATTCTAATGGGTTTCAGTCACTGGACGGTTGATTAATATCCTTTTATTTATTCTGATATTACCTGGCGTCTTGTTCTTGAATCCTCTACCTATTTTTTTTACCTCTGCGATGGTTGTGTGTTATTAGGTGACACTGATTGGGAATGTTGTTAATGTCTATTGTTTGCGTCGGAAGTAATGTTGCAGCTCTGTTATCGACTAGAGTTGTAATTTTTCTTGCTATGATGGGGCAAATGTTGACATTTTCTTCGGTGTTTAATCTGAAAATTTTTCCCAGAACTTCTTAAATTTCTGTTCCTATTCTCTGTCCTCGAAGAGTTTATTTGCTGAGGCGTCCTTGATGTAGTGCATTTCCTCAGCTGAGGTTCCCATCAGGGTTCAACCACTTGTGGTGGACGGTAGAGCGACGGTCTCGTTTCATGCAGGTCGACGTTCAATCCCCGACCGTCCGAGCGATAGGGCACCATTACTTCTCCCCGTCCATCCCAAGTCCTTCTCCTGACACCTTCCAAGTGCTATATAGTTGTAATGGCTTGGCACTTTCCCCCCTGATAGTTCCCTTCCCTTCCCATCAGATCTTACTTTTCCAGAACTTTCCTGAGTTTCTGTAATCGACTTGAATTTGGATTATTGGGTCATCCCGTATTTTGGTGTATTCTGTTCTGCGAAGATCTTGCAGCTCATTTTGTAGTTCTTTTTGTAGTATTTTGTGCTCGTCCATCCACCCATTGTAGAAGATTATTATATCTGGTTTACAGTGTTGTGAGCCTCAGTGGCTGGGGTTGTGGGAGCGTTGTGTGGTGAGCTGCTGGGTTATGCTCGTTAATGCATTTTCTACTGTGCTAATCCATTTGTTTAGTTATATATTTACGCTTAATGTTTCCTTACCACTAAAGTCTGTGAAAATGATTTCCTGCGCACTACTTTTGAACGCCTCGAAGATCTGTCGTCCTAATCTTTAAATCCTAAATGGGCTACCAGAACTCTGTGAGTCTCTGCGCAGTAATATCTACGTGTGATGCCGAGCTTATGAGAAGGGTAAAGAATGAGGCGTGTGGCGGCCTATTGCATGAGACCCGACGCAGACTACATGAATGGTCATACACAGGAAGATAATTGGATGGTAGGAGACGAAATGGCACATGGCTGCTAGAGCTCAACCATTTTAGTGCAGACATCCCATGACTAAACCGGACGGTCGAGTAAAAAAAATAATATCTGCAGCGAGTATAAGTTTGTCAACGCACGAACGACTTTTCAAACTTTTAATAAGGGACGGATTTCAGGACAATACTCACAACTTAGGCTAGATTAGGTCCATAACATGCACCATCAGCAGGTTCATTAAAGTATTTCAGCCTGACAACACTAGAAGGGAGAAGAACATGAGGAGATATGATCACAATGTGAAAGATACCAGGGAAATATAATATTAAATTTCACTAAAGATTTTCACTAAATTTTGGAAACAAATTTCACTTAAACGAGTAAATGATCATGTATTAAATGTGGAAATATATTTTCCGCATCTTGGTTATGATAAATGATGTTTAGTTCGAGCCACTCTCGATCTACTGCTCCGTTAAAACTACAGTTTTAAAACTTCGTCGGGTAGACCCCGGCTAGTGGAGGGTAGACCCCGGCTAGTGGAGGGTAGACCCCGGCTAGTGGAGGGTAGACCCCGGCTAGTGGAGGGTAGACCCCGGCTAGTGGAGGGTAGACCCCGGGCTAGTAGGAGTGGTAGACCCACGGCTAGTGGAGGGTTAGACCCCGCTAGTGGAGGGTAGACCCCGGCTAGTGGAAGGTAGACCCCGGCTAGTGGAGGGTAGACCCCGTCGAGTGGAGGGCGTCTGACACATGATACCCGGCGCCAGCCTAGCTATAGCCGGATGCCTGACGGCCTCAACCCGTTACTGATTCAAAATATATTAAAAACGTTCCTAAATTCAACCAAATCGCATACGTTGACCAGTATATTTTTTTATCTTGTTTTCTTGAAGTTAATTCGCGGTGGATACCTCTCTTAGAGCTGAGAGCTCGTTCTTGAGCGCGTCGAGAGCCCCACCAAGCCCAGCTCTGTGTTCTACCTTATCCCTCTCGTTAATTTATTCTCCTCTGTAATATCTCTTCTTCCTATATATTCTTAACAGCCCTTCGTGGCCAATTCTGATGCTCTGTCATGTAGCCTTTAAATATATTCTTACTCCTCTTTCTATCTGGTCTTGTTTTCAATCGTTCATCCATTTTTTTTGATGAAACAATTAATAACATTAAAGCATTATTGCTGATTATTTGGTTTGTTCAGACCCGTTAGTGACCGTACACGGGGCGTGAGCACATGGAGCAGTGGTGTACCGTGGGTGTGAGCACACGGCGAGGGCAGTAGTGGGTGTACAGGCAGGGGGGGGCCTGTGAGCACATGGAGCAGTGGTGAACTACAGGGGTGTGTGTAGGTCTAACATCGGAGCATTGGTGTACACTTCCACAAGGACATCATAATAACGGGGTGCGCCTACGACAAAACCTTTGGAGTAGGATGAGGGAGGACATGGGTAAGCGTTGCGGCTGGGCAGAGCCAGGACGATGGTTCGAGCCCACCGTCCTGCTCCAACCAGAAACACACTAGAAGTGAAGGGACGACGGACGTTTCGGTCCGTGCCTGGACCATGTCTCAGAGGCGTTGTGAAACGAGTTCATTCACAATCGACTTGCAAATGGTCCAGGACGGACCGAAATCGTCGTCGTCCCTCACCTTCTAGTGTGTGGTCTGGTCAACATACTTCCAGCCACGTTATTGTGACTCCCTCGCCTGCACATATAATGATTTCTGCCAAAATACTCTGAAATGTTATTGAAATCTGTCCTATTTTACAGCTAATACACACGAATTTACAAATGAATGATGATGATTTCCGACCAAAAAAATTTGGACTTATTTATGGCCTATCATATTTGCATAATTTACTCTGAATATGCTAATTGATTTGCAATTTGCAATTTGTTTAATAATTTCAAATGATGTCATGCAGTTCAAGCCACCGTTATCTGTGAGCCTTTCACAAATGATAAGGTCGATGATATTTACCATTTTGACTTACATGTCCATGTGAAGGCATAGACGACATTACGTATCTTTGAAGGTGTGAGCTTGGCCTCGGGAGAGTTCTTCATAAGCTGGCGGTGTTCTTGGTCTTGTTGAAGGTTGTCAACTCAGTCTTCTGGCTGGTGGGGGTCACCTTTCTGTCAATAATGTCAACACTATTTCCTCCGCTCTCTAAGCCATGGGAAATATGTAATAATACGTCCACTATTACCAGCCCAAAACTAAATATGTTTTACTTTAAATGAATATTATTATATTTTTAACAATTTTAACCAATAACCTTATTTCAGAATTTGCAAGGACGATTTTAACTATGTTATTTGATTCTGACATACAATAATACAATATTTGCTTGTACGAGGGCAATGTGAGGATTCATTAAAGCTGCCTGAACTGATCGTTCGTTAAGCATTGTTGAATACATGTTTTCAAAAGATCTAATATTTATATATTAAATATTTCACTGTTGGGGAGGTACACTCGGAGAAAATAAATGTGTATTCTTAAATACCAGTCAATATTTTTAACCTTTCTAAAAATAAAACAAACACACACACATGTATGTGTGTGTCACACACATACTTGTGTGAGTGTCTCACACACACACACGCATGCGGCGTATGCGAGGCTGGTTAACATCAGAACTGCCTTCAGGAACCTGTGTAAGGAATCATTCAGAACCTTCTATACCACATATGTAAGACCAATCCTGGAGTATGCGGCCCTAGCATGGAGCCCGTACCTTGTCAAGCACAAGGCGAAGCTGGAAAATGTTCAGAGGTATGCCACTAGGCTAGTCCCAGAACTAAGAGGCCTGAGTTACGAGGAAAGGCTGCCGGAAATACACCTCATGAAACTGGAAGACAGAAGAGTAAATGGAGACATGATCACTACCTACAAAATTCTCAGAGGAATTGAGAGTAGAAAGCTCTCAATTCCAGAGAAAAATTCTCAGAGAAAACAGGGTAGATAATGATTAACAGTTTAACGCGGATGGTACGCGAACAAGGGGACACAGGTGGAAACCGAGTACCCAATGAGCCACAGAGACGTTAGAAAGATTTTTTTCATTGTCAGAGTAGTTAACAGATGGAATGCATTAGGCAGTGATGTGGTGGAGGCTGACTCCATACACAGTTTCAAATGTAGATATGATAGTGCCCAGTAGGCTCATGAATCTGTACACCAGTTGATTGACAGATGAGAGGCGGGACCAAAGAGCCAGAGCTCAACCCCGCAAACACAACTTGGTGAGTATAACTAAGTGAGTACACACACACACACACACACGGGCACAAGAACAAGGGGACACAGGTGGAAATTTGAGTGTCCAAATGAGCCACAGAGACATTAAAAAGAACTTTTTTGTGTTAGAGTAAGTATCAAATGGAATGCATTAGGCAGTTATGTGGTAGAGCTGTAATGGAGTGCAGCTTTTGTATTCTTTGTCAGTTTCCCTTCGAATGTTGCACATTGTTTTTTACCTCCTATCTCTTATTTCCTTCAGTGGTAAGGTCCAGTTCTCTCAGTCTATTGTCATAGCCCAATCACTTCCGCTCAGGAAAAAGTCTCGTTCCATATCTTTAGACTCTTTAAAGTTTCTACTTGTCATTTTTGAAGGTAAGGATTCCATGCGGAGGATGCATGTGTCAAGTGTGGGTCATTTTGAACAGCACGAACAGCGCAGTAATAGCAGGAACAGCGCAGTA
>WNGS01164858.1:34373710-34387865 GCA_020271785.1 Procambarus virginalis
GCTCACCGACACGTCCTCAGTGATGTCATTGTGGTTCCCACTGGAGATTTCTGCTGATGTTGCTTGGCTCTCTGTGCTCTCACTGCTCGCGAGAGTGAGAGTGGTTAGTGGGTGCGTGTATTCACCTGATGAGTACATGAGTACACCCTGCAAGCACATCTAGGTACTCATCTAGATGTGCTTGCAGGGTTGAGCTAGGCTCCTAGACTCGTCTTCCGACATTTTTAGATTAATGCAATGACTCATTTATGAGGCTTGTATTATATTTACATTTGCAATTCTGAATAGTATTAGCTTCAACGACTTCCGCGTCAAACTTATTCATTATTGACAGCTCTAACATTGAAAAAGTTCTTTCTGGTGTCTCTGTGACTCATTTGCGTCTCTAGTTTCCTTCAATGATTCCTCGTTCTTAACGTTGAACAATACTTTGTCAATTTCAATATATATATATATAGATATATATATATATAGAATATATATCTATATATATATATATATATATATATACATACATATATATATATATATATATATATATACATACATATATATATTAGGGGTACCACCTCTGGTGCAATTGCAGAGACCCACATCCTCGAAGAAGAAAACAAAGAGCATTCAGAGAAGATCTTGTGGATTCTCACTGAATACTTAATTCTTTTCTTCTCCTACCACCCCTATTATTTTTTGTATGTTTTGTTTTATTTTATTGCAATGCTACAGTTTACAGAGAACACACACACACACACACACAAATATATAACAATTAAACAATCAGCGTTCGAAGACCTCGTCCAGCTCCTCGGAGGTTGGGTGCGTACCCAGGATACAGCACGCATTTCCCCTCTGTACTGCGACACTGAGGCGCTGGAACAGGAAACTGGCTGCTCGTGGATCTCTAGTTTTCCCAATGAGTTCCTCACCAACCTCCTTTAAAAACTTGAGTGCACATTTACCCCAGGCGCCCAGAGTCTCTGAGCCTATCGGCACGAACCTGTAACAACGTTCTAGGTCTCTGTACTTGTGGATTTTCTGGGTCTCCCTGAAGGTGGCTGCCCCACCTCCCTCCGCTGAGCTGTAACGTAAATAGGTATCAGCCAATGTAGATGCACAGGTGTAATCCCATACGACCTGTTTACCTTCCCTCCATGGCTGCAGGGTGACTCCATCTGGGCGTTTTGGCTGTTGTCAGGTCTGCACAGCTGGGGTTCCCTTTGTGCTGGACACCCAGCTGTAGCCAAACTTCTCTTGATGATGTCATTGACTGCCTCGTGTCTGGCAATCTTTCCCTGTGTCTTACGACAGATGAGACCATGGCTGCCGTATTGGTCTGCCCGTGCCTGGCCGCAAATATATATATATATATATTATATATATATATATATATATATATATATATATATATATATACATATATATATATATATATATATAATATATATATATAATATTATATATATATATGTGTGTGTGTGTGTGTGTGTGTGTGTGTGTGTGTGTGTTGTTAAATATGACCGAAAAAGTAAGATTAATAATTCTAACACGAATTTTCTCAATATTTCTTATGTTTCTTTTCACTGTCGATGGTAATTGAAAAATCAATTCTCCAAAATTCCTTTTATTCTAGTCTGACGTGACGCTTGAATGCGTTTCGTAATAACTTATTACATTTTCAAAGACTTCAGTTTACACACACAACTGTAACTAAGCAGAGCCGCTAATCAGTCATACTTTCTACTCACATTTGGGTGAGATGATATGGTGCCACAGTTTTGGATGAGTTTTTTTGCAACAGTTTTGGATGAGTTGTATATGTATACACAAGTTTGAACAAACTTGTGACAAATACAAAACAGAACACGAAACTGTGGGTATTAATTGGATATAAGAGCATAAGAATGGAAGTGACTGCAGAGGGCCTATTGGCCCATACTTCCTCTTGCTGCTTCTGTATTGAGGAGTGACTCTTACCTGACCTTATCATTGCCCCCCCCCCCCCCCCCAGTGAGAGGGGGGACAATGATGAGATCAGATAAGAGTTGGGGCAGTTAGGTAGGAGAGAGCTTGGGAGTGACCCAGTGCGGGGGGGTACAGCATTAGGCAGGAAAGTGAGGGGAAGATGAGGTGATAATCTCCCAAGGGACCTTTCTCTTAGGCTAGAGCTAGTGACGCCACTAACACACTTTCTGTATCAAATGACTAATATGAGCGTATAACGAGTCACTGGATCTCTCTCAACAAACAGAATGCTAGCCAACACCATTGTTCACCGTGACCGTTCATTGTTGAGTGTAATTAAGCCTTACTCCCGACGTCCTTCGTGAAGAGTCGTCATGTACCGTTGGCTTGCTGTTAACGCCATTCGTATTTATCACTTTTCGTAGAGCTTATTAACTCTCAACAATTTTTCCAGACCGTCCAGGTACACCTTATGGGTTATTTGACAGATTTTCATAATTGCATCTTTCAACCTGAGATAATACGCTGTGTGTGTCTGACTACTGTACTTGTGGGAAAATGCGTAAACTTCAGTGTACAGGTTCCTGAGCCTATTGGCTCAGAAACCTGTACACCAGGATTCATATCACAAAGACACACATTGTGAGTTTCCAGTTTCCAATTATGTCCTCTCTCTCTCTCTCTCTCTCTCTCTCTCTCTCTCTCTCTCTCTCTCTCTCTCTCTCTCTCTCTCTCTCTCTCTCTCCTCTCTCTCTCTCTCACGCGCGCGCGCGCGCGCGCGTGTGTGTGTGTGTGTGTACTCACCTAGTTGTGCTTGCGGAGGTTGAGCTCTGGCACTTTGGTCCCGGTCTGTATGTGTGTATTTTACTTACTATTTGTGCCTACAGGATCGAGCATTTTCCCCTTGGAAGCCTTTGTAAGCCTCGGTTGTCTAATGTACCGACTCCCAACCTATTTCCTCCTGTCACATCTACTACATTTATGTCTCTCTAACAAACACATGATGCAGCCTTATTATCCAAAGCTTCCCAGCATTACGTAAGTAATGAAGAAATGAAGTAACATATTTACTCACTATAATGTGAGTAAACCAAACCTCCCAGCCATAATACACAGCAGCAGCCTCAAGGAAATAATGAACCTATGCACCAGTGTGCAACGAGGAAGCCGTCCAAGAAGAGCCTGGGAGCTGCAGTTTGCAATACTCCTGACGAAATTCATCAAAGAGAACCTTGCTCGAGCATGCAGGTTTCCTGCCCAATGGTAAAGTCAACTGAAACATACAGCAAGTACAATTTCGAATACATGTATGTATTTATATAAGCAAGTATTAGGTATGAATGTATTTTTTGTAAGTGTTTATATATGTGTATTTGATTTTTCCCCCGAGTTATTGTGTTTAGCAATTTATATGACTAGGACGGGGATCACCTTACACCTCCATACTTAAGTGGCATCCCCTGGGAGACTTAATGTCTCAGTTGGATACCAGTTTTGTATTTTTGGCATCATTGTATATTGTGGGGTGCCCAGTGTTAGAGCTCCGGGTTCATGCTCTTGTGATGCTGTATTCGAGGCTTCGATGATCCAGGTGAATGAGATAGATATATATATATATATATTATTAGTTAAATATGTCCACATTGCTGACGTTGTTGATCTTATAATTATAGATTCCAATTATTCTATTTTCTTAGTATTAAGAAGAGTAATCAACTTACCAAAATACATGGCAAAGAAACTCTAGAAATTATTGTTGGATATATTTTCTACAACGTTTCGTTATGACGGATATGTTGAAAAGAACATTAAATAAAGCTGAGCCGCCATGCAGCCTCAGAGGAAACAACCAACATTATATACTGATTCCTGCAAATTAAAAAAATATCCCATCACAAATTGCCTGTAATAGCCTGTATTAGGAGTTCATAAACATCATGAACACTGGTTCTACTACACACCATACTTCCCGATCCCTCCATACCTCACGTCTGAGTGTAGGCTCACAATACAACACACACACACACTCTTTGTGTCTGGGATGTGTTCATGGTGCACCTGCCACCCGTCAGTGGGTACTCTACTTGCCTTTCGAGCTCTGTCCACCCCCTCTTCTAACCCCCAGCGGAGAGAGAGAGGAGAGAGGAGAGAGAGAGAGAGAGGAGAGAGAGAGAGAGAGAGAGAGAGAGAGAGAGAGAGAGAGAGCAGAGCAGAGAGAGAGAGAGATGAGAGAGAGAGAGAGAGGGGGGGGGAGGGAGGGAGGGAGGGGGGAGAGAAAGAGAAGAAAGAGAGAATATTCTGGCCGGGGGGTCTGACTAGACGCCAGTCCTAAAGTGTACGCCTCTGTTCACCAGCAGTGATTGGGTAACTGGTTGTTAAACGATTGGCAGGACGCATTCCGGGGAAACAAGTGGGTAAGGCTTACCATGAGCTATGGAATGGGTAAGCTTGCTAACAGGAGTCAGCTGTCGTCTGTCCCATACCCTACTGGGTAGAAAAAAGACAAAAAGATAGAGGCACAGACCGACAAACAAACACAGAGAGTCAGAAAAACACACAAGCAGACAGGCATAATTAATAGAATTAATAGAACAAACAACCTGTGCTCTATTTTAATTAATATTCAAATGATTTCCTCTCAACACCTGACTGATCACTCATTATTATCTAGATAAATCTATCATCATAACACAATTCTTATTACTGCAATATACTAACATAATATTTAGCATATATTATATTAAAGCGATTTTGTTTATCTCTACTGTAAACTAAAATAGAAAGAGATAGGTGCAAATAAGTTATAGGTAAAAATAAATATATGTGCAAATAGATAGTAATACTTGAAATAAAAAACTATAGGTGAAGACAGAAAGTTGTAGTTGAAAATATGAAGTTATAGGTGCAAATATGAAGTTATAGGTGCAAATATGATGTTATAGGTGCAAATAGAAGGTTATAGGTGCAAATAGAAGGTTATAGGTGAAAATTGTGAGTTATAGTCATCGACTTGAGAATGGTCCAGGACGGACCGAAACGTCGTCCTCCCTTCACCTTCTAGTGTGTGGTCTGGTCAACATTGTGAGTTATAGGTGAAAATAGCAAGGAACAAACGGAAAGTTACTGAACAAATCAAAAATTATTGAAAACGTTCAAGTAAAAACTTTGGCGCCATTAGTGAAAATTGCAGCATTCGCACTTAGAACTTTTAACGGGGTTTGGAATTAATCAAATTCAATAAAGTTAATGCACTTTATATGTCTTGTTTGCCCTTCATCTCATATTGAATAGGAGATCCAAATTAAGATGTTTAATGCATGTGATTGAAAATCACGATTATGGGTTTTGAATTCAATTTGAAGTATAGATGCTCTATTGATTGCTAACACATGAAGATTGCAGTGATTGTGAATATTTTTATTAAGGAAGTTTAGTGACCAAGACTGGTGTGATATCAAGACGTTACAGAATCATTCTTATTGGTAATTACAATGGTAAATGGGATAATAGCTGTAGATTGACAAATCTGGATAATAAAAGAAAGATATGATTGTGTACATCTTTAAGTTTAAAGATATACGTAAGAATATATGTAACACCATGCAAATGATGAAACGCAGAGAAAATCAATTTGATTTTGAGTTTCTTTTTTTTTTTGAGAGAGAGGAAACTTTAAATTTATATTTCTGATACGAAATTTATACTAGTAAGGTATCGAAACTTTGTCTGATTAAATGATAGTACTGATTATACAAAACCGAATGTTAAATCTATGACGGTGCTGAACAAAGATTTAATAAGTTTTAAAACAAAATTAGATTAGGTGTTAAAACAAAAATATTGTTGGCCGGTGAACACAAGCGGGAAATTAAGTGTGATGATTGTACCAGAGACTATAACTTGAAGAATAATGGTGTTGTTTGGGATGCTGAGCTGGATGTATTCAGACAGGATGTATTCAGACAGGATGTATTCAAATAAATTATCATCCACACTTCCGTGGAAATAAACATTTCATTCACCTGGGCTCTAGGAGACTCGAACCATGGACACCATGCATGCGAGGCAGAAGCTCTATCCACTCAGCTAATTATTTCCACAGAATTATGGATGACGATTTGTATGAGGCGGGCGTGGTTCACTAACTCCTCTGAGCTTCAGTAGTAGTAGTCAAGGAAAATTGAAAATTCCAGCATATTAGCAGTAGTTGCTTCTGGAACCTTTCCTTATTAAGACTACTCACAGCTCAGTGGATAGAGCTTCTGCCTCTCACGCGTGGGGTACATGGTTCGAGTCTCCTAGAGCCCAGGTGAATGAAATATAAATATTAGGAAACCAGTAAAAATAATAGTTAAAGGGGAACACGGAAAATAACGCAATCAATTTATTTTTACCGAAATATGAAGATATTTTAAAGAAGTTTTAAATACAAAAAAAGAGGCTAATGATGAAGCCGACAAATGCTTAAAACATGCACGAGAGAATTCCAACTAAAAAAATAAAGTAAAAATTAAACGCGCAAAAGACTGACTTGGGATTATATGTGCTGGGAACAGATACGCGGATCAATGCCGGAACTGAAATATGAGAAAGTTGCATGCACCTGTGAGCAAGATGCAGAGATTATTATTAACAACAGAGAAAGGGGAGTGGGAGTGGTGTGGAAAACTTGCAGGAAGAAACTGGAAAAGCCGTATTCTGACAGATGATTGGAAAAAAGAACTGTGATTAGACTTTAATAAATAAATAAATGTCAGTGTTGAAACTAAGAGGCACTTCTCTACTATAAGTGTAATAGTCAAAGTGTATATCAGGATAGTGATTGGAAGGTAACAGCAAATAATTGAGAAATTATCTAGTGATGACCAAATTGGATTCCTTAATGAACGAAGAAGTTGAGTGGATCAAATTGAGATCAATAGTATAACTGCTCTGTAGAGTAGCGACGAACATGTTTGGAGTTGTAATGTTATTCAATGTTACGAAGAGTTCATATTGAGGAAGCAGACTATGTGTTTATAGTGTAGTGGGGTGAGTTATTCATATTAATGCAGGAGTGCACCAAGGGCTGTGTTGTCACCTTGGCTGTTCACTCGACACATGAATGAGGTCGACATGACGGAGATCACGCTAGCAAATGATGTGACATTCGTGTATTAAAGGAACATTTGAAGTTTATAAAATAAAATGAACGTTAAGCAGGTCTTCTACTAGTAAAGTATAAAGACAAGTAGTGTGATAAATATGACAGAGAGAAGAACACTTAAAAGGAATGTGGATTAAATTAATGGAGGTAGAGAGGAGCGGACAATCCTGGGCGCGTTAAGCTGAAAAATGAAGAAAGTTGGAGAAGTGATGGATCAAAAAATAATTAGAAGGGTAATTAAAAAGAGAATGTAGTAGGTGCAGAAATAACGAAGGATAAGAGATGTTAACTTCGCCGCTACTGCTCAATTTACCTCCCAACAAATTACACTGTACACTCAACTAATGTTAGTTTATATCATATGAGTTGTATAACTAGTATCTAATTCAATATATTTTGATGGACGCTCACCCTTTAGTTGTTAATATTCCTGCGTCATAACCGCGACAGTCAATATATAAATGGAAGAGCTTCACCACTAAACTTACTGAACCGGAAAGCGTTGACGTCCCAAGAACTGAATATGTTGATCCCAGCTGCACAACGCCACGAGAATAACTCGTAATTAACAATACTAGTGCCATCAGTCCGCTCAGTTCCCTAGTCCAATATGGTCTCTACTCCTCCCTCGAGACGCATTTTCTATACGCATTTTAATCTTTTTAATTCCGGGAGAGAGTAGATATCATTTTAGCATTCTTTAAGATAAATTGAATTTAGATTTACTAGTTTAATTAATGCATAAACCAGTCTTTAGAGTATACGACTATACGCATTAAGGTTTTAAGAACAGGCACAAATTCGGTCTGATATTTCATGTTTGCTAACGTGGTACTTAAATTATAAATTAATAAATACGAGGAAGACTTAAATACAATTTTCCCTTTTTAAATAAATTTTACTCCAGTTTAAGGGTTGGACGGTTGAGCGAGGGTCTCACTTCATGCAGGTCGGCGTTCAATCCCCGACAGGTCAAGTGGTTGGGCACCATCCTTCCCCTCGTCCCATCCCATGACCCCTTCCAGGTGTTGTATAGTCGTAACGGCTTGGCGATGCCCTGATAGTTCCCTTCCCTCCCTCTAGTTTAATTTTAGTAATTTTATCCTAGAGTATATATGTTATTAAATAAAAATTAGGTAAAATTAAATAGAACCAGGTGAGGAAATATCCCACATCTTGGATTAAGCCTAAGACAATATTTTTCCACTGAATACTGGAATACTCGAATGGAAAAACCCCACACTCCAGCTCCTCAAAGGTTATCAGGGACAAGGCAGTAATGAAAATGTGAACGTTCGATAACTTAGAACGGAATAAGTATAGTATTTCCCTAGTATAAGGAAAACGAGAGAATATTTCCATACTCCCTATGTCAGGTCAGCTTAGAAACAAA
The DNA here is from genome assembly GCA_020271785.1 of Procambarus virginalis. NCBI lineage: Eukaryota > Metazoa > Arthropoda > Malacostraca > Decapoda > Cambaridae > Procambarus > Procambarus virginalis. Next base: position 34,382,212 of record WNGS01164858.1, read on the forward strand.
TTATTAATATTAGATCTTTTTAAATGCTCAAACGTTGTGGTAATATCATGTAACTTCTTTTCTATCTCTTTAGAAATAAGACATAATTATTATTATTATTATTTAGAAAATCCATAGGAGCCGTGATGGAGGTTCGACTACTGCTGCGGGTGTTCTCAACGTACAGTCTCAGCCTCAGGAAACTCTCGAGTGTTCAGCAGAATTCCAGGTTGCAATCATTATACCATGTCGTGGTCTAGTTGTTTGGGGCGTGTGCCTGGGATCACCCACCGCATACGTTCGAATCCTCATCACGGCTCCAAGGAATTGTCTTAATGCTGCAGTCACGTTAGAGTGATTACTCTCAGTGTATTATTATTATTATTATTATTATTATTATTATTATTATTATTATTACTGACATTTTGTATATCATTTATATTGCTTTAACTATAATCATCATTAATATAATATGCTCGGATCACTGCTTTTATAATTATTTGTATGAAGATAAAGTCCTCACACTTACCATATCACTCTTCTCAAAACAGTAACTCACATTACCAACAGAATGTGTCGTAACTCATAAACAAATAATAGTGCATTTACTTACTTGTAGGTGGTTTGCCTGATGTATATATGTCTTGACTCCTCGTACTCACTACTCATTGTGAGTCCTCACCCTGAGTACCTCACGTGAATACAAAGGACCTGTTTGTGAGTATTTCTAAATCTCTTCAAAGGTTTCCTCTCTTGGAAGAAACCTCCTCTTTATCTCCAGTGAGGCGAGATTTTGTGTATAATCTTCGTTATGAGAACGTAATTCTGCGTTCCTGTCTCACGCTGAACCAGGTTGGAGTAAGCCTCGGGACTAATCTTGTGAGTTACTCACACGTCGGCGGTCAACCATCGGAGTATCTGAATGACACAAGTTATTACTATAAATTAGTTGAACGAATCATATCGCGCACCACACAGCACAGTGCCTTAACACGACTCACTATACCACACTATACCTTACTATATCACACTACACATCACTACACTACACAGAGCCTCACTATACCACACTCCACAACAATACATTACACAACATCACACCACATTACAACATATCAAGCAGCTCAGTATCACACCACACTTCTCCACACTACACAACACCACGCCACAACACGTGGTGTTGTGGCGTGGTGTTGTGTTTGTGGCGTATAATGTGCCACAACACATTATATCCACCCATAACACCACACTACACCATAACACTACATCATAACACCACACCATAACATCACACCATAACATCACACCAGAACACATCAAAAAGTCTCCTTGAGATATCATAACAAGAAACACAGAAATATAAAAGAAAAAAAACCATCTTGCGAGGGACAATTTTACAGTATCTTGTGTTGTCATTCACGCAGAAGGAAATATGAAAAGATGATAAAGGACGACTTGGAGGAGACGAGATATTTAAAAGAATAGAGGAATGAAATAATAATACATAAATGCAAATATGTATACATAAAGTAGAAGGGTACCCATCTCTCTCTCGCTCTCTCTCTCTCTCTCTCTCTCTCTCTCTCTCTCTCTCCTCTCTCTCTCTCTTTTAAGTGTATATATATGCTCTTCCAGCCTCGGACAGAAAGATATGTACTTATATATATACTCTTATATATACTCGCAATCACAATGGTGTTATATATCCTCAAGATCATTTTGAGACATAAGAGTAACTTGAACCGGCCTTCTGGTGATTCCCGTCCTGTCTTAAGGCTGATACACCTGCCTTAACAGACTCGGTCATGATGGTACAAACATCGAGCAATCCGGACTCTACTGAATTTACAGGGATGTTCTGGAGGACCCAAACTGGTGCCCAACCAGGGTTTTACAGTTCACCCGACCAGCCTCGTTCACCCGACCAGACTCGTTCACCCGACCAGCCTCGTTCACCCGACCAGACTCGTTCACCCGACCACCCTCGTTCACCCGACCAAACTACGATAATGGACAAATCCACAAGGCCGTGACGAGGGTTCGAACCTAGGTCCGAGAGGATCCCAGATGCTTCCTTCGACTGAGCTACGACATGGTAAAAAAATTGCAACCGGAAGTTCTACTGACCTTACTCAGATTCTGCAGCCTCTCCGAGACACAAACTAGGATTTTACACAATTCCCCCATGCACCCGAGCTCTATCAATAAGCTGTTCTACCTCTTCGACCTTACTTCATTACACACAGAAATCACAATAGCGTGATGCATCAAATGAACAAATCCACAAGGGCCGTGACGAGGGTTCGAACCTACGTCCGAGAGGATCCCAGACGCTGCCTTAATCGACTGAGCTACGACATGGTAAAAGGAATTGCTGCTGACCTTACTCGAACTTCCGGTTGCAATTCTTTTACCATGTCGTAGCTAAGTCGATTAAGGCAGCGTCTGGGATCCTCTCGGACGTAGGTTCGAACCCTCGTCACGGCCCTTGTGGATTTGTTCATTTGATGCATCACGCTATTGTGATTTCTGTGTGTATGTAGTGTGTGTAGTGTAGTGTAGTGTAGTGTAGTGTAGTGTAGTGTAGTGTAGTGTAGTGTACGGTAATGGTCTTTAGTCCCCTTCCATTTAAGTGACCTCCCAAATTACGTGATCCAAAGCCGCGTTCTGGTGATTCCCAGACACCTTCCTTAATGTGACCATTACCACACTACGGTAATGGTCTAGTCTCCATTAAGGAAGGTGCCTGGCCACCAGATCCACCAGAACGCGGCTTTGGATCACGTAATAGGGAGGTCACTTAAATTCCACCTCGTTAAATGGCAGTTAAATAGTTAAATAGCTCCGTCCTCACTCAGATTCATTCAGCATATTAGTTTCTACGTGATGATTAACTGCTATAGGAGCCCCAGAAGGCTTTCAGTGAAGTGAAGCCCTAGAAGGCTTTCAGTGAAGTGAAGCCCCTAGAAGGCTTTCAGTGAAGTGAAGCCCCTAGAAGTGAACAGGTAACAGTGACAGATAGTGCATAGTGAAGGTGGTTTTAGTAATGAAGATCGTGTGTAGTGTAGATGGTTGTTACAGTGATGATGGTCGTTAGTGAAAATGGTTACAGTGTTGAAGGTCGTGTGTAGTGAAATGTGTCCTCTGGCACCCGAGCAACGCAGGATACCCAAGCAGGTTGATCATATAAGCAAATAACTATTTTGATTAAAAGTTACTCTCTAATCCCCCACAGCACAGTATGCACACACACAGCACAGTATGCACACACACAGCACAGTATGCACACACACAGCACAGTATGCACACACACACACACACACACACACACACACACACACACACACACACACACACACACACCACACACACACACACACACACCCACACATACACACACACACACAGACCTGGACTTGAATGTTTATATTTTCACTTGAGAAGACACAGCGTGACGACTGCATTTGCTGCTGCCGATAACGACAATCGTGTTTACACAACTGGAGGAAACATCGGAAATAGATTCCGAATCCTTCGTGGATTAATGGAAGCGGATATCAAGCGGGATTATTGACGTCAGCTGGAGCACGACCCATTTATGTTACCTCGCATTAAAGCAGACAGATCCATGCTACTAAATATTTATTGCTTTATTGATATTATTTACTAGCTCTTAACAGCGGTTATTCGCTGGTATTTTATAACGATTAAGCTTTAGTATTATAAAGAGAATAAATACTAGTGACTGACAATGATTAACAACTAGTATGTGTCATATATGAGTGAACACGGCCTAGGCTACCGCCTGGTGAGCCTTGTTCCTAGCCTTCCCTCCATAACTGAGGGCATATTCCTATTCGGGGATTGGATAAACAGTGTAGATAAATGTGGATAAATAATGTAGAAAATAAATATAAGAGGATTGATGTCAACAAGAAATATTATGAGAGGAGAATCGAGAGGCGATGCCGTTTCCTCCTGGAAAGTGGAAATTTCCCGGGAAAACCAGTAGGCTGGTGAAACAATTGATAATGACAGAGAGAAGACAGTCTGGACCAATCACCGTCTAGGAGACAGTGACGTCCCGACGACCAGACGCCACGGGCGGGAAAATCGTCACTTCACCTCCAAGATTCGAGAGCTGCCGGACGCCTGTATCTGAATTTTTTTTCCCCGGAGCTTTCAGGGAAGTTAAGAACAATGTAGAACTAAGGGGAATTTCACTCTTGCTCGACAGCAGTAGTTACAAAACTTTATATGAAGCAGCAATGGTGCTCAGATCTTGAGTTAAATACATCCGGTATCGTAGATGGCCAATCCCGCAACACACTACCTGCTACTCCAACTTGCTACACCGGCCTTATATGGCTTGCTACACGGATTTAGAAATTGTCCAGGAGTACAGACATTCAAACCTCGAAGAAAAAAAAACAGTAAGATTCACGAACATTTAAATTCACTAAGAACGACACGGACAATATAACCAGGTTGTCAACACTGCATTCTTAATACTAGAGTCTAATGACACGGACAGTTACCCGGACACACGTGTCCAGGACACGAGGATGACTACAGATAGTCACCAGGACACGAGGGGATCACCCCCCCCCCCCACCACCCCCCCCCCCCCCCCCCCTATAGATACAGTCACCAGGACACGAGGGATGACTATAGTAGTCACCAGAACACGGAGGGATCACTATAGTACAGTCACAGTCCCCACGAGGGATGACTATAGTATGTCACCAGGACACGAGGGCTGGACTATAGGTAGTCACCCAGGTACCACGAGGAGGTGATGACTATAGTAGTCACACAGGACACGAGGGATGACTACTAGTCAGTCACCAGGACACGAGGCTCACCTATAGTACCGTCACCAGGACACGGGACACATCACTATAGTACAGTCACCAGGACACCGAGGATCACTATAGTAGAGTCACCAGGGGACACGAGGATCCCTATAGTACAGTCACCAGGACCACGAGGGATAAACGATAGGAGTCACCAGGACACGAGTGGATGACTAATAGTAGTCACCAGGACACGAGGTAATCACTAGTACAGTCCACCAGGCACACGAGGGATGACTATAGTAGTCACCAGGCCACGAGGGATGACTATAGTAGTCACCAGGACACGAGGGATGACTATAGTAGTCACCAGTAGCGAGGGATGACTATAGTAGTCACCAGGCCACGAGGGATGACTATAGTACAGTCACCAGGACACGACGGCTCACTATAGTCCAGTCCCAGGACACGAGGGATCACTATAGTACAGTCACCGGACACGAGGGCTCACTTAGTATTCACCAGGCCACGACTGGATGACTTAGTAGTCCCCCATGACACGAGGGATGCCTCTAGTAGTCACCGGACACGAGGGATCACTATAGTAGTCACCAGGCCACGAGGGATGACTATAGTACGTCACCAGGCACGAGGATCACATAGTACAGTCCCAGGCCACGAGGGATCACTATAGTAGTCACCAGGCCACGAGGGATCCCTTAGTAGTCACCAGGACACGGTCGATACTGGAGGGAGGAGGTGCCAGAGTGCCAAGGGGATGTGCATGGTCCCGCCCCGTTGACCTGTGATTGTGAGTGTGGGATTTATCACGGTATTGTGTGGTCTCAGAGAAGGGGGGAGCTGGCGTGAGAGGGGGAG
>WNGS01164858.1:34413690-34431410 GCA_020271785.1 Procambarus virginalis
ATATATATATATATATATATATATATATATATATATATATATATATATATATATGTGTGTGTGTGTGTGTGTGTGTGTGTGTGTGTGTGTGTGTGTGTGTTTAGCCTGGTCTGTCTGGTAACAAAGGAAATGCTGCCAAGCCAGACATTGGTCTGCTGTAACACCTCAAGGTATCGTAGACCACCAACACCTGAAGGTGTCGTGGACCAACAACTACTCAAGATAGGCTGTCGTTACCAACACAGGCGACATATTTCCTGCAGTGAATAAGGCACCAAGGAACACACTGCTAATATTTTCTTCTTCTCCCATCTGCACTAGCCGAGGTAGGTGGTGTTGGAGTAGCGGGTGAAGGAATAGAGCCACCTAGCCGAAGAAGGTGGAGTAGGTGGAGCAGGTGGGAGAGTAGGGAGATCCACCTAGTCGAGAAAAGTGGCGCTGGAGAAGCAGGTGGTGGTGAATGCCCCCGGGCTGAGGATCTCCCTAAAGGCGCTCCAGGTGGCCGCCACGCCCCCAGCCACGCCCACGCCCACAATAACGGCCAGCACCACCTTCTCTACGGGCTTCAGCTCTCTGTCCACACCACGAGAGACAGTCATGAAGCAGTGGGGGAGGTGTAACTGACAACATGTCGTGTTACATATGTGAGTACATGGACGGTTGCAACGACTCATACATGTGTGGAATGATTGGTGTGTACTCACATACTTTTACTTAACTGGTTTTTTCTCACAAAAGTGTACTTGAGTATTTATGATCATAGTAATCAATGTGTATACTTGCCTATTTAGTAACTTTTATACTTTGGCCTACATGTTATCCCACGTGTGCCTGTCTGATGTCTATACACACACACACACACACACATACACACACACACACACACACACACACACACACCACACACACACACACACACACACCACACACACACACACACACACACACACACACACACACACACACACACACACACACACACACACACACACACACACACACAAAGGGACCAAAGAGCCAAAGCTCAAGCCCCGCAAGCACAATTAGGTGAGTACACACATACTAAGAGAGACATGATCACTACCTACAAAGTTCTCAGAGGAATTGACAGGGTAGATAAAGATAAACTGTTTACCACACAGGTGGGTACGCGAACAAGGGGACACAGGTGGAAACTGAGTGCCCAAATGAGCCACAGGGACGTTAGAAAGAACTTTTTCAGTGTCAGAGTAATTAACAGATAGAATGCATTAGGCAGTAATGTGGTAGAGGCAAACTCCATTCATAGTTTTAAATGTAGATATGTTTGAACTCAGTAGGTTCAGGAACCTGTACACCAGTTGATTGACAGTTGAGAGGCGGGACCAAAGAGCCAAAGCTCAACTCCACAAGCACTACTATGTGAGTACAAAAGTTCAGAGGTATGCCACTAGGCAAGTAACAGAACTAAGAGGCATTAGTTATGAGGAAAGACTGCGTGAACTGCACCTCACGTCGCTGGAAGACAAAAGAGCTCGGGGAAACATGATCACTATATACAAAACTCTCAGGGGGAATTGACAGGGTAGACAAGGATGGATTATTTAACAAGAGTGGTACACGCACAAGGGGACACAGGTGGAAGCTGAGTACCCAAATGAGTTCCAAGGACGTTAGAAGGAACGTTTTAAAAGTAAGAGTAGTTAACAGGTGGAATTCATTATGCAATGATACGGTGGAGGCTGACTCCATACACAGTTTCAAAAGTAGATATGATAGAGCCTAGTAGGCTCAGGAATCAGTACATTAGTTTATTAATAGTTGAGAGGTAGGACCAAAGACCCAGAGCTCAACTCCCGCAAGCACAACTAGGTGAGTACACATCAACAACTAGGTGAGTACACACACACACACAAAGGGTCCTTGTGGCAGAGTGTATAGTTTCTGGGGGTCTTAATCCTTATAGCCCGGGTTCGATTCCCGGCGGAGGCGAAAACAAATAAGCAGAGTTTATTTCACCCTGATGCTTCTGTTCACTTAGCAGTAAATAGGCACTTGGGAGTGAGACAACTGCTACTGGTTGCTTCCTGGGGATGTGTGTGCGTGTGTGTTAGAGATAAATATATGTTGTAGATATAATAGAGAAAATATAGATTGCTTAGAATGGCGTGGTCCAGGAGCTAATGACTCGATTCTGCAGACAAAAATAGTAAATACAAATAGCAAATAACCACACAACACGGTTAAGACAAACAGGGTGAGGAGTCTCAGTAGAGAACAATGGCGGAGATGCTGTGTCCACCGTCGACATAGCACCCACATCGTCAGCTCAGTAGTTGTAGCTGGACTATACATGTTCAGTACCTGAGCACAAAGACCTGAGCGTGGACATACGCACACACATAACCCATCGGAATTTACAGTGTGTTGGTAGGTGATTATCAAAGCAAGCAAGAAGCTTGGAAGGCTACTTATGTTAGATTAATCTACTAATGGTCTGGGGAGGGACCCAGCCGCCTCTGGTGGAGGAAACATCGAGGAATTAAGCAGCAGAGTCGCCCTAAGGTTCATCTCTTGATTTTGTAATTACTGTAATGCACCATCTTCAATACTCTCGCTCCATTAAGTGTATGATTGCATTATATTTATTCTGGTTTATTATTGTTATTGGGGAATTTTGTATTTTTGTTTGTGTAACCGGACCAAAGTTGTGTGGAACTGATTGGGGTTATTATTTTGTTTATTATTATTTGTGTGCGGGTATGTTTGTTTCTTCTTTATATCTGTGAGATCTTTAGTTTGTTGTGTCTGTGTTGTCTGTGAACCGTGTTGTTGTCATGGTCCTCTGAAGGTGAATACAATACTATGAAGATGAATACAATACTCTCAAGGTGAACACCATACTCTGACAATGAATACCATAATATGAAGGTGAATACCATACTTTGAAAGTGAATACCATACTTTAAGGGTGAATACTATACTTTGAAAGTGAATACCATACTTTAAGGGTGAATACTATACTTTGAAGGTGAATACCATAGTATTCACCTTCAAAGGCGAAGGCACTTTTGATATTTTCAAAGACAAATTTACAATGCTTTAGCAAGAGCTTCTATTCTCTTTGTGTGAGGTGGTACAGGACGTGATTGAGATGAGCAAGTGGATGAAACATAATGGATATTAATAGGCTATTATAAATATGCTATTATTAACAGTCTATGTTCTTGCTTCTACTGTCTCTGTGTTAGTTCGGGGTCTTGGAGAGGACATTTCGCTGATTGTGATAACCCATTAATTCTATATTTAGGAATCTTTTAGACAAAGTAGTTTTGCTTTTTGGGAGTGTGTGTGTTTGTGTCATTTTATGTTATACCAAACGAGTCGACTCGTACCAAATGAAGAACTCGGTCGAGACTCATCAGAATTTAAGCTTGTTCACCGGTCCTAGATCTGCAAACCATTACTCTGTCACACTCACCTTCACCCTTACTCAGCCACACCTGCCTAACCTATCTACTCACCCACCTGCCACATTTATCTACATACTTCCTCAGCCACCTATAAAACACCTGTAAAACACTTATTCAGCTGCCTATCATACCCGCCTATTCCCTTACATATTCACCAATTTATATACAAGGACCAAATAACCTCTCACCCATCTGCTGATTCAACCAACTTCCCGCAAATTTTATCCCTACAACCCTAACTGCTGATTCACGCCGCACCCACTAGTTTATTCCACCTACCCACCTTCCACCTACCCACCAACCCACCATTCACCTAACTACCTTTCACCTTCACTTACCCACTACCCACCCAATGGTTGACCTATTCACCCACACACACCAACTTCTCTATCTCCCATTTCATCCGTAAATCATATCCTATGTAGCCGTACTGGCTTAGTACTTTCTCGTGATAATTACCTCACATTCATCCCTAAATTAACCCACTAGCACCACCGCCTACCTCAGTGGAAGGCCATCGTGGCCCTGGACAGCGCAGAGACGGAGGTAGCAGAGTGGAGGAAGCACAAAGGAGAGGAGAGCCACGGTAGACCCACCCACCAAGTCTAAGATCTTGCTGAACTCCGGCACCGCCAGGCTCACCAGCATCACCACCAGGAGGACCCCGGTGCGCAGAAGGCACCGACGCACGCCCAGCCCTGCCGGGTGTTATCACAGGTCACGGATAAGCGGGGAGCAAGAGTTGCGGATGTCAGGCGTGGTGACTTGGGGAAGGTCAAGTAAAGTCATTTCCAGGAAAATGTGCTAAGCCAGTATGATTACATAGCAATTAGAAGGATAATGAGAACAATTAAGGATCTGGGATATGGAGACAAGGAGCTGGGATATGAGGACAAGGTGCTGGGATATGTAGTCAAGGAACTGGGATATGAGAATAAGGATCTGGGATATTAGAACAGAGTGAAGGATCCGTGCCCAACCATAAAGACTATCTGGGATCGAACGTCAACCTTGCAAACAGCGAGGGCATCCCTGTATCAACTTGTCCAAATGAATAGACTAAGATCACCTGGAAAATCGTTGGCTACGGGGATGGGAAACAAAAATTTTGATTCTAAAGGCAAATATTTTTTAGGCGACAGAAACTGGCATGAGTGTGGTATCCAAGACGATTGGTCACTGCAGCTTGAGCTACATATAAAGAGCTCAATTACCTCTAATATAAATATATTCCATAAGTTTTATCAGGAACAGTTCTTGAATGTATATATCCAAATTTTTAGGTTATTAATCCTATAAATATTTTATTTCGGCCCTGTGGCTAGGTATCCTAGCCATGTTGTAGGACAATAAAATACCCCGTCAATATATATGACTATTTCGTCTTCCATTGCGAAACTCAGAGAGGATTATTATGCATCGTAGTATAATCACTAAGACCATTATAATCGAAGACCATCCTGTTATTCAAGCATGCCACTCTGGTGAGGCGTTGGGCTGAGGGCCTATTGGTCTCTGGTGGGTGATTATGGTCACCGCGGGAGCTACTGACCAATCAACAAGAGTACTTGTTATCTTATATCTCCTAATCCTACAACCCCCTCGTTCCCCCTCCCCTCATCTCACGTAAGGCAACACCCACTATTTGGCAAATTGAAGAGCCCCTCCAGAGTCTGGTTGAGAGGGTTCACGATGATGCTGAAGGCGAAGATGAAGTGGCAGAAGAGGAAGGCTTGGGTTACAGTGACCGCCCAGCCGGACACCGCCAGGAGAATGTTGTCGTGAATACCGTTGGCACCCAGGACACCGTAGCACACAGTCACCATGGGCAGGTAGAGGGCCAGCAGCACTGGTGGCGAGAGACAGAGAGAGACAGTTTTTAGTGTCAGAGTGGTTGACAAATGGAATGCATTAGGAAGTGATGTGATGGAGGCTGACTCCATACACAGTTTCAAGTGTAGATATGATAGAGCCCAATAGGCTCAGGAATCTGTACACCTGTTGATTGACGGTTGAGAGGCGGGACCAAAGAGTCAGAGCTCAACCTCCGCAAGCACAAATAGGTGCGTACACAGGCAGTGTGTGAGAGATGCGGTGACAGAAAATGAGCGTGAAAGTGATAGGTGGAGAAAGTGAGAGGATTTGAGAGTGGGGGACCCAAAGCATGAGTGTGAGAGACAGATAGAAATTGAGATAGTGAGAGAGGAAAAGAGACAAAGTTTGTGAGAAAGGGAGAGATAGACACACGTACAGAAAGTGAAAGAAGAATGGGGAAAGAAGGCAATCAGAGCATGAAAGTGTGAGCAAGAGAAAGGAGAGAAATTAGGAGTGTGAGAGGATGACAGACGCACAGAACCTTAAAGTGAAAGAGAAACAGATATATACACGCACATAAAGTAAGAGTGCGAGAGAGAAACACTTTCTATGTTTGTCACATAGAATGTGAGAAACACAGATAAGACCAAAAATGAGAGTAAGAGAACGAGAAACAGAAGAGTGAGAACGAGGAACAGAAAAAAACACTCACAAAGAAAGTGAGGGTGGGAGATAGGGTGAGAAGGGAGAGATAGGCTGAGAATGAGAATAGAGAGAGGAAGATGAAGTGTGAAAGTGAGAGACAATTAACTGTAGAGAGAGAGAAGTGAATGGTGCAGAGGCTGCAACAATATTGATAATAGTAATAACAAAATATAATTAAAAGCATAACATTACTAATTTGATAAAAGGATGCGTTCTCATCTATTATTACTCACCTTTTAATGCCTGTAGGATCGAGCTCTAGGTCTTGGACCCCGCTTTTCTAGCCACCGATTGTCTACTGCAACTCCTAACCTATTTCCTTATCATACCTACCAGGTTACGAATGGTGTTGGCCTCTACAAGCTGCTTCTTTAGTTTATTCCGTTTTCACACTACTTACGTTAAAAGAAAATATTCTAACATCTGTATGAACATCTACGTTTCAAGCTTCCATCCGTGTCCCCTTGTACTACTGGCGTTCATTGTGAATATTTCCTCTTTTTCCACCTCAACATCAACAGCTACCCCCTCAACATCAACAACTACCCCCCCCCACCCAACATCAACAACTACCCCCCCCCCCACCTCAACATCAACAACTACCCCCTCAACATCAACAACTACCCCCCACCCACATCAACAACTACTCCCTCAACATCAACAACTACTCCCTCAACATCAACAACTACCCCCCACCCAACATCAACAACTACTCCCTCAACATCAACAACTACTCCCTCAACATCAACAACTAGTCCCTCCTGCCCACACACTTACCCAAGAAAGTGATGATCACACACTGAGGGAACTCCGACCTGACCCTCATGTCGTTCTGGACGGTGGGGAAGATGGAGGCTCCCCCGAGGGCGAAGAGGATTGAACCGAAGCCCAGGAAGAAGGAGTTGAAGGTCGGCGCTGGGTAGAGAGCGGGGTCGTAGTGGTCCCTGCGGGCGATGACCACCCCGATGACCACCAGGCAGGCCAAGAACGTCGACGACACCGCCACGACCGACGCAGGCCTAGGGGAAGGGGAGGCGGCAGTAAAGGGTTGATCGCTGTGGAGGAACATTGAAGCCTGTTCTTTCTATCTGTCATTCCGTAAAAAATACAACTGTTGTGTTACAATAAGGTATGAATCCAAGGAACATGTGTTTGGATATATATGTGTCAGTTCAAAGCTCGTGGTCATCTGCTTGGGGCTAGACCCACCCAGACTGGCAGAGGGAATGGTCTGGGGTACGGAATGAACATAGGCTGGTCGGGGGTCGCCGCCTGAATGTGACCTTACCCTGGCACGATTTTCCTTGTGAATACTGGCGACCAATTCAATTTCTTTCTTTACTGTACTCCATACCCATCCCTTGGGTATGAGACATTAGAAAGAATTTTTTCAGTGTCAGAGTAGTTGACAAGTTGCCTCCACCACATCATCTAGACTCCACACACAGTTTCAAATGTAGATATATTAGAGCCCAGTGGCTCAGTAACCTGTACACCAGTTGATTGACAGTTGAGAGGCGGGAACAAAGAGTCAGAGCTCAACCCCCGGAAGCACAACTAGATAAGTACAGGAGTCGATAGCTGAGTGGACAGAGCTCTGGACTCATAATCCTAGGGTCCAGGTTCGATCCCCGGTCATGGCAGACACAAAATGGGCAGAGTTTCTTTCACATCGGTTACCTAGCAGTAAATAGGTACCTGGGAGTTAGACAGCTGCTACGGGCTGCTACCTGGGGCTACCTGGGGATGTATGTGTGTGTGTGTGTGGTGAAAACAAATTAGTAGTAGTTAGTAACAGTTGACTGATTGACAGTAGAGAGGCATGCTGAAAGAGCAGAGCTCAACCCCCCAAAGCACAACTAGGTGAATACAAACACACACACACACACACACACACACACACACACACACACACACACACACACACACACACACACACACACACACACACACACACACACACACACACACACACACACAGCGTTCAGGAACCTGTGTAAGGAATCATTCAGAATCTTGTACACCACATATGTAAGACCAATCCTGGAGTATGCGGCCCCAGCATGGAGCCCGTACCTTGTCAAGCACAAGACGAAGCTGGAAAAAGTGCAAAGGTATGCCACTAGACTAGTCCCAGAACTAAGAGGCATGAGTTACGAGGAAAGGCTGCGGGAAATGCAACTTACGACACTGGAAGACAGAAGAGTAAGGGAAGACATGATCACAACCTACAAAATCCTCAGAGGAATCGACCGGGTAAACAAGGATAAACTATTCAACACTGGTGGGACGCGAACAAGGGGACACAGGTGGAAACTGAGTACCCACATGAGCCACAGAGACGTTAGAAGGAACTTTTTCAGTGTCAGAGTAGTTAACGGATGGAATGCATTAGGCAGTGATGTGGTGGAGGCTGACTCCATACACAGTTTTAAATGTAGATATGATAGAGCCCAGTAGGCTCAGGAATCTGTACACCAGTTGATTGACAGTTGAGAGGCGGGACCAAAGAGCCAAAGCTCAACCCCCGCAAGCACAAATAGGTGAGTACAAATAGGTGAGTACACACACATACACACGTGTGTGGTGGGTATACATTCATTTCTCTCAATGTTTGCGGACGATGCCAAAATTATGAGAAGGATTAAAACAGAAGAGGACTGTTTGAGGCTTCAAGAAGACCTAGACAAGCTGAAGGAATGGTCGAACAAATGGTTGTTAGAGTTTAACCCAACCAAATGTAATGTAATGAAGATAGGTGTAGGGAGCAGGAGGCCAGATACAAGGTATCATCTGGGAGAGGAAATTCTTCAGGAGTCAGAGAAAGAAAAAGACTTGGGGGTTGATATCACGTCAGACCTGTCTCCTGCAGCACATATCAAGAGGATAACATCAGCGACATATGCCAGGCTGGCCAACATACGAACGGCATTCAGAAACTTGTGTAAAGAATCATTCAGAACTTTGTATACTACATATATGAGGTCAATCCTGGAGTATGCAGCCACAGCATGGAGTCCATATCTAGTCAAGGATAAGACTAAACTGGAAAAGGTTCAAAGGTTTGCCACTAGACTAGCACCCGAGCTGAGAGGTATGAGCTACGAGGAGACACTACGGGAATTAAACCTCACCCCGCTGAAAGACAGAAGAGTTAGGGGGGACATGATCACCACATTCAAAATTCTGAAGGGAATTGATAGGGTAGATAAAGACAGGCTATTTAACACAAGGGGCACACGCACTAGGGGACACAGGTGGAAATTGAGTGCCCAAATGAGCCACAGAGATATTAGAAAGAACTTATTTAGTGTCAGAGTGGTTGACAAATGGAATGCATTATGAAGTGATGTGGTGGAGGCTGACTCCATACACAGTTTCAAGTGTAGATATGATAGAGCCCAATAGGCTCAGGAACCTGTACACCTGTTGATTGACGGTTGAGAGGCGGGACCAAAGAGCCAGAGCTCAACCTCCGCAAACACAACTAGGTGAGTACAACTAGGTGAGTACAAACACACACACACACACACACACACCGTTCATAAGCAGACCAGCGCTATATTATCTCCTTGAAGTCTTTGATGTGTGGTTGCAGTAAAGGAGGTAAGGTATTAGGGGTTTCAGCAGTGGGGTCGGTGGTAGTGTGGAGGCAGGTCGGTGGTGTCAACAGTGCGGAGTTCGTAGCTATTGTCACCTAAGTGTGCGAGTATTAGCAGCGGTGAAAAGTATATCGTCAGTGTTACGGTGGTGTCAGCCGTGGGTTTATTAGTAACAGTGCCAGCAGTGGTAGTTATCATGGTGGTAACAAAATCGTGATAATATACGAATATTTCTCTACATTTTCGGAACGATTTAAATATAATATATTGCATCTTCCTGTCGTGAAGCTAATTATCCCTCGAGCGACACAAATCTCTCGCTCTCCGCAGCTTCTGTAAGGATTACAAGGCTAGAAGGCATGTTCCAAGGGTCTTTCTCTACTTGATTTTGTTTAGTTTCCGGTGTATTGAGGTAAAATATATTCTGTATTTGCATTTTACATTCTCTCAATCGGTGAGTGAGATTATATATGAGATTGGTTGTTAATGAGCTACGAATGAGTAAGTAAATAAGTTAGTGAATGAGTTATTGAGTGGAAGTACTGTGAGAGTAAGTGCGTGACTGCGAGTGGGTGAATGAGGAAGTCAGTGAATGAAAGATTAAATGAGTGAACCAATGAGTAAGAATTAAATATTCTCTTTGAGTATGACGACGAGTAAAGCAAATACCACCTCTGGCACCACAGACCAACTCGTATAAATAAACCCTCCCTATCCCACCTACTTCCCTGCTCCCTAACAGAGTGTCAATTACTCACCAGAAATCCTTGGGAGTGCCAAGCCAGCTGATGGGTATGAGTGACAAGCCGATGATGAGGCTCCAGGCGCACTGAGTGATGCTGGGTATCAGCTGACCCACCATGTCTCGTATCAACTGCGAGGCCAACAGCAGGTACACAGTGCCAGCCCCGAACAACGTCAGCCCGAGTGCAATCTCTGTTACGATTCTGTGAGAGGGAGAGAGAGAGAGAAAGAGTGAGCCAGAGAGGGAGTCACAAACAGATATACAGGGATTTTATTATATATGGCTTATATTTATTTATTCATTAATAATTTCCGTTGTCAGTTGCATAACAAGTCAAACAGAAAAATTCACAAGGTCTATACACAAGACATTACCAGTTACAAGGAATCTCACCGACCCCGTTGCTTCAGGCTGTCACGACACACATCTTCAGTAATATTGCCCCACTGACATACGCGTCTAACCTCTCTTAACTGACATCATATTTTCACTCTCCGAGTAAACCAAACCAGGAAGATAATCCAACTCTCAGACTGTATCACTATCTTCACGTCCCACAGATACATGTAACATATCTGTCTACAAAATGTCCATAAAATAGCTCCAGTCTTTTGCCTTCCTTATCCCTCATTATTTTCCTCATGATGAGGACCAGGAGACCTCACTCCTCATCCATCGCCTCACAGAGACTGCCAGGGGACAGTTTATCTCAGTAACAACACTGAACCCTGAATCTTCTCAGCCAACCCTTACATCTTCCTTCAAAAACTGTCCCTGGAATACATAAAAACGGAAATAATTATCTCCCACTCACAACACTGAGGCGACACAGAAATACATTCCCACTCACTACACTGAGACGACACACAAATACATTCCCACTCACTACACTGAGACGACACACAAATACATTCCCACTCACAACACTGAGACGAGACACAAATACATTCCCACTCACTACACTGAGACGACACACAAATAAATTCCCACTCACTATACTGAGACGACACACAAATACATTCCCACTCACTACACTGAGACGACACACAAATACACTCCCACTCACAACACTGAGGCGAGACACAAATACATTCCCACTCACTACACTGAGACGACACACAAATTCCGCTATACTCACAAAACTGGATCACTCAATTACACTTCTACACTGCCTACACAAGGATACCACCCAAATTATACCGTCATCATATATCATCAACCTTTTTACCAAACGTAATCAACATATGTGAAGCGATCTTCTCCTCCAGTTGAGACATTTCTTGAACTATTACCGTCCACATTTCCAATTACCCTTCCGCTCGGGAAAATTGCGCCGATGATGTTGCTCTAAGCAAACCTCAGTAATCTACAATGTTTCATCAGGGAGGGGAAACTACCAGACAGATGGAAGACTCTTCTCAAACCCACATATATAAGAAGAGACACTAAACTACAGATCTGTATCTTTGACGTGTATACGCAGTATGGTCCGACAGTAGACAAATTAATCGGGAGACTAGTGATACACAGAGAGCAGATAAATCTTGTGGCAAGGTTTTGGTTTGGATTCACACAAGGAAGGGTGTGCCTGTAAATCTTGCTAGAGCTTTAACACTAGATCGAGAAAGATAGAGAAGGAAGGGTTGACTGCATTTTCCTGAGCTGCTAGAAAATCTTCAACACTGTCTCACATACGAGGCTATGGACAAACTCGAGAAACAAGCGGATGTATTTTTCAACGTGCTAAAATACCAATTGACTAAGGAGCAAATATTAGTAGTGAAATGTTAAAGATTAGAGTGGGGTGAAATAACTAAAAAAGTGAAGAGAATGTCACAATACCTCGGGTGAAAATATATAAATATTAAAGGTGACAATTCTGTCATAATATTTGTTATAGATGTTAAAGACATAACATGTCAATGGTGGGTATATCACCATGCCAGTGATATACCCACCATATCAATGTTATGCCCACCATTACAATGTTATGCCCACCATGCCAGTGATATACCCACCATATCAATGTTATGCCCACCATTACAATGTTATGCCCACCATGCCAGTGATATACCCACCATATCAACGTTATGCTCACCATTACAATGTTATGCCCACCATGCCAGTGATATACCCACCATATCAACGTTATGCTCACCATTACAATGTTATGCCCACCATGCCAGTGATATACCCACCATATCAACGTTATGCTCACCATTACAATGTTTTGCCCACCATGCCAGTGATATACCCACCATATCAACGTTATGCCCACCATTACAATGTAATACCCGCCATGTCAATGTTATGCCCACCATATAAAGGAGACGAATCAGATCACACGAGAACTAGAGAATGCGCGAAGTGTACCTAAAGAACTACAAAAATGGTCCGGAAAACGGTTACTCGACTTTAATGCAGACAAATGCAAAGCAATGACATTTCGAATTGGTGTGACTAGCAGGCCTCGGGGAATGTTCAAGGTAATGAGAAGATAAATTCATTAATTACAATAAGTAAAAGATCCGGCAATAGACAACCCCAAGCCTGTCACCAGAAGCACACACATTAATAGAATAACGTAATCGGTGTATTAAAAACTGGGGAACATTTAAGGCGTTCAGGAACCTGTAGAAGGATGCTCTCACGAAGCTGTTCACCACTTACGTAGCCCTGCACTAGAATATCTTCCCGCACACTGAGAAGGTCCCCTCATCTATAAAAAGCACAAAGAAAAACTATGAACATGGTGACCAGGCCACACATTAGAAGGTGAAGGGACGACGACGTTTCGGTTCGTCCTGGACCATTCTCAAGTCGATTGTGAGAATGGTCCAGGACGGACCGAAACGTCGTCGTCCCTTCACCTTCTAGTGTGTAATTTGGTCAACATTCTTCAACCACGTTATTGTGACTCATCACCTGCTAAAACTATAAACAATTTAACTAACAGCAAAGGTTCGTAAACTAGACCTATCCACACAGGGTAAAAGAAGCCGTCACCACAATATAAAATTTTTAAGAGGCAATGACAAATTGCCTCTTAAAAATTTAGGTTATCATGAACAAGGTTATCTTGAGGTTATCTTCAGATGATTTCGGGGCCTAGCGTCTCCGCGGCCCGGTCCTCGACCAGGCCTCTTTTTTGTTACACCACACCCAGGAAGCAGCCCGTAGCAGCTGTCTAACTCCCAGGTACCTATTTACTGCTAAATAGGGATTTACTTCATAGGATATAGGAAGAGAAGGCATGGATGGACACTAGAACCTCAGATGAACCATAGGGAAGTGTCAGGAAGCACGTCTTACCTCAGTAGCCAACAAATGGAATGAACTACAAGAAGAGTCAGAAATACGATACATAGTAAATAGAGTGGGACCCAGGTGGTGAAGCTGTCCTTGCAAGGACACTTAGGTGGGTTAATATAGGTGAGTTCACACATATATGGCTATATATCCCTTTCCCCCCACGCTCGTCGCTTTTAATTTCCAGGATGAACAAGTATTAGTGATCCGGACCCCAGCTCTCCACGGACCTCACTGCGAACAATTGCTTTTTGTTGAGTACTTTAACTGTCAATTTTCTCGTGTACTGTAACTGACAATTTCAGTCGCGCTGTAATTGGCAATTTTTATGATCCCCAAAACGGAGACGAGAATAAAGTTGAGAGAAAAAGTGAAAGGGAAAAGTAAAAATGAATTTTAAATTGCAACTGCAAGTTTGACGTCGGAGCCGCCTGACACGACTCACGGAGACGTGGATGTGTCTGTCAGTTCTCTCAAGTATTGCACTTGCCTATTTCATACTTTAATGTATATAATAATTCCCTGATGTATTGTAATTACCGTTATCCTATTGTACTATAATTCATATTTTCTTTATGATTTAATTGTCAATTCGTGTAGAAGTACAATTACCAATTCCGAATGTATTATAATTGTCAATTAGTGTAGGATCTGCCTTTATCTCGGCACGTTAACAACTAGCGCTCCTCAAGCTGTCTTGTTGTGTACCTGTATTTCACCTCGTTGTATTATATTTACAACTAGGTGAATACTCACTAAAGTGTGTGTGCGAATATGTGTGAAAAAGTGCATGTGGGAAAAAAAATTCGTGTGAAAATGGCTACTAAAGTTCAACTCAGGAAAGTGTAAAGTAATGAAATGAGGCGAAGGGAACAGAAGGCTGAACACAATGCACCACTGGGAGGTGATATCCTGCAAGAGTCAAATAGAGAGAAAGATCTGGGGGTTGATATCACACGGAACCTGTCCACAGAGGCCCACAACAATAGGATACCATCAGGGGCATATGCTAGGTTGGCCAACATAAGAACTGCTTTTAGATACCTGTGTAAGAAATCGTTCAGGACCCTGTATACCACTTATGTAAGACCAATCCTGGAGTATGCAGCTCCAGCCTGGAGTCCATACACAAGACAAAGTTAGAGAAGATTTAGAAGTATGCCACCAGACTAGTCCCGGAACTAAAAGGTATGACCTACGAGTAAAGGCCAAGGGAGCTGAACCTCACATCCCTGGAAAACAGAAGAGTAAGAGGAGACATGATAACCATCTACAAAATTCTCAGTGGAATTGACAGGGTGGACAAAGACAAACTCTTTAGCACGGGTGGAACACGAACAAGAGGACACAGGTGGAAACTTAGAACTCAAATAAGGCACAGAGACATTAGAAAAAAAAATCAGTGTCAGAATAGTTAACAAATGGAATGCATTAAGTAGTGATGGGGTGGAGGCAGACTCCATACACAGCTTCAAGTGTAGATATGATAGAGCCCAGTAGGCTCAGGAACCTGTACACCAGTTGATTGACAGTTGAGAGGCGGGAACAATGAGCCAGAGCTCAACCACCGCAAGCACAAATAGGTGAGTACAACGAGGTGCGTACATATCCCCAGGACACAGCTCGTAGCAGCTGTATAACTCCCAGGTACCTATTTACTGTTAGGTGAACAGGGCATTGGAGTGAAAGAAACTGTCCATTTGTTTCTGCCTCGGCCGGTAATCGAATCCGGGCCCTTATGACAACCATCCCGGAGCCCTGTCCACTCAGCCGCGAGGTCCCCTGGGTGCGTGTGTGTGTGTGCGGGCGTTTGCGTGCGCACGTGTGTAAGTGCCAATTCCTGATTGTGATTTCCTGAGTGTAATTACCTAAGTATAATAACCAGGGTGTAATTATAGACGACAGCTACGCTTGAGGGTTACCCTTATTATCAGTAAACATTGTAATGTGCAGTTTGAAGCTTTTGATGGTTATGCACCCAACACCTCTCATTTGTTTTATTCCATCCGTCTACCAGGCGGTTCGTTAAGGAGAATTGTCTACTAAATATCGGTACTTTCATCAGCTTGAATTTGTTGCCTACTGTTCTCGAAGTTACGTGTTTCAAAATTCAATTTCATCAATTACTGTCACGATTTTGGATGTGGTAATCATATCTCCTCTTTTGTTTATTTGCTTTAGCATGTTTAACGCCTCCAGTCTTTCCTCGTTACTCTTGAGTTTTAGGTCTGGGAGCTATTTAGCATCAAGTCTTTACACCAGTTCCAGTTATATGATATGTTATTTGAGATAAGAACACCACGTGTCTGCTGCACATTCTAATTTGGGTCTCACGTGTGTCATGAGCAAGTTCGTAAGCGTTTCTCCATCAATGGATTTAATATAAATTTTTAAATTGGTATATGTAGCGTACGCTCATAAAAAATGTCATTGACGTGTTCTCAAAGACCGTTGCCCGGTCTTTGTCCAGGCCTCCTGGTTGATGGTCTGGTCAACAAGGGCTGATGGACGCGGCTGCTCGCAGCCTGACGATTGAATCACAGCCTGGTTGATCAGGTTTCCTTTGGAGGTGTTTGCCGAGTTCTCTCTTGAGCAGTGTGGGGGGTTGGCCAGTTATGTCCCTTATGTGTAGTGGAAGTGTATTGAACAGTCTCGGGTCTCTGATGTTGATAGTTGTCTCTCAGAGGGCCTATTTACCTCTTCTTTTCAACGGAGATATTCTGCACATCCTGCCATGCCTCATGGTCTCATGTAATGTCATATCTATGTGCAGATTTGGACCAGCCCTCTATATCTTCCATGTGTAAATTATTATGTATCTCTCCTGCGTGTGCTCTAAAGAAAAAAGAATATGGCTTTTGAGTCGGTCCCAGTAATTTAGATGGTTTATTGAGTGGATTTTAGCAGTAAAGGATCCCTGCACGCTCTCTAGGTCAGCAATTTCTCCAGCTTTGAAAGGGGCTGTCATTGTGCAGCAGTATTCCACTCTAAAGCGTACTAGCGTCTTGAAAAGTATCATCATTTTTAAGGCATCTCTTGTTTGAAAGGTTCTTATTATCTAACCTGTCATTATTCTTGAAGTTGTGACGGCTACTTTATTGCGTTCTTTAAGGGGGTAAGGTTTTCTGCTATGATTACACCCTAATCCTTTTCACTGCTATGGTATGATTTGACTGTGTTTTGTACGTGGCTTCCGTTTTTATATTTTCATTTTTCCATAGCGCCGGAGCTGGCACTAATCTTCATTAAATACCATATTATTTTATGTAGCCCATTGAAAGGCCTGATTACCATCAGTGTGGAGGTTTGCTGTGTCCTCTATTTTGTCTATTCTCCTAAAGATCCTAGTGTCATCTGTAAAGGATGATACAGTACTATAGTTTGCACCCTTGCCTATGTCCGGTATGAGGATGAGAAAAAGTACTAGAACAAGCACAGTATCCTGGGGGACTGAGCTCTTCACGGTTGATGGTCCGGATTTTACTTTGTTGACTATTACACACTGGGTTCTGTTAGGAAATGTTAGATCCTTCTTAATATTTTTCTGGTGATTGCTTTGAACACATTTTGTGAGCAATAACATCATGATCACATTTGTTGAAGGCTTATGCAAAATCTATGTATATAACGTCAGTGTTTTGTTCGTCTTCCATGGCATCTAAGACCATGTCATAGTGGTACAGAAACTGTGATAGGCAAGAGCGCCCTGATCTGAAACTGTGTTGACCAGGGATATGTAGACGCTGTGAGTCCGTGTGTTCTGTGATACTTCTTATCACTCTTTCAAAGATTTTTATGACGTGTGATGTTAGTGCTATCGGCCCATAATTTTTTGCCTCCGCTTTATTCCCACCTTTATAGAGTAGTTCTATTTCTGCTGTTTTTAGTGTGTTAAGGATAATGCCAGTATCTAACCTCTTCAAAATCAAGTGGAGTTAGGGGTGACATTTGATACATGATTTGATGATGGAATCTCATTCATGAAAAATTTGTTCGTGTTATCAATCTTCAGTGTGTTTAAGGGCTCACTGAAAACCGAATGGTACTGTTGCCTCAGTTTTAGCTTATTTCTCTGCTGTCATCTGTGAAAGT
>WNGS01164858.1:34433591-34441091 GCA_020271785.1 Procambarus virginalis
TCCATCTATCAATTCGCAGGGGACCCAATACTAGTATTAATGTGTTTTGTTTAGATTTTGCATAGACACAAAAAGTATTTCGGATTTCTCTCTATTTCGTTTGATGACCTCCTTTGCTCCCTTTGCCTCTTACCTAGAGCAACAGGAGACACGAGTCAGTGTGAGGGGTGAGGTCTCAGATTGGCGAGACGTTACGAGTGGAGTCCCGCAGGGGTCAGTCCTTGGACCTATACTGTTTCTGATATATGTAAATGATCTCCCAGAGGGTATAGAATCGTTTCTTTCAATGTTTGCCGATGATGCAAAAATTATGAGGAGGATTGAAACGGAGGACGATAGTAGGAGGCTACAGGATGACCTAGACAGACTGAGTGAATGGTCAACAAAGGCTGTGAAGTTCAACCCGAGTAAATGCAAAGTAATGAAACTAGGCAGTGGAAATAGGAGGCCAGACACAGGATACAGAATAGGAGGTGAAGTACTTAATGAAACGAACAGAGAGAAAGATCTAGGAGTTGATATCACACCAACCTGTCTCCTGAAGCCCACATAAAAAGAATAACGTCTGCGGCATATGCGAGGCTGGCTAACATCAGAACAGCGTTCAGGAACCTGTGTAAGGAATCATTCAGAATCTTGTACACCACATATGTAAGACCAATCCTGGAGTATGCAGCCCCAGCATGGAACCCGTACCTTATCAAGCACAAGACGAAGCTGGAAAAAGTCCAAAGGTATGCCACTTGACTAGTCCCAGAACTAAGAGGCATGAGTTACGAGGAAAGGCTGCGGGAAATGCACCTTACGACACTGGAAGACAGAAGAGTAAGGGGAGACATGATCACAACCTACAAAATCTCAGAGGAATCGACCGGGTAAACAAGGATAAACTATTCAACACTGGTGGGACGCGAACAAGGGGACACAGGTGGAAACTGAGTACCCACATGAGCCACAGAGACGTTAGAAGGAACTTTTTCAGTGTCAGAGTAGTTAACGAATGGAATGCATTAGGCAGTGATGTGGTGGAGGCTGACTCTATACACAGTTTTAAATGTAGATATGATAGAGACCAGTAGGCTCAGGAATCTGTACACCAGTTGATTGACAGTTGAGAGGCGGGACCAAAGAGCCAAAGCTCAACCCCGCAAGCACAAATAGGTGAGTACAAATAGGTGAGTATACACACAACACTGGTGGCTGAGTGGACAGTACGCTGGATACGTAGTTTTGTGGTCAGGAGTTCGATTCCCGGCGCCGGCGGAAACAAAAATGGGCAGAGTTTCTTTCACCCTGATGCCCCTGTTACCTACCAGTAAATAGGTACCTGGAGTTAGACGGCTGCTTCCTGGGGATGTGCGTGTGTTAGAGAATATATGTAGTAGATATTATAGAGGAACAATAGATTGGTTAGAAAGGCGGGGTCCAAGAGCTAATAGTTAGATTCTGCAAACACAAATAGTAAATATAAATAATTAATACACACACACACACACACACAGATTCTGAAGGGAATTGATAGGGTAGATAAAGACAGGCTATTTAACACAAGGCGCACACGCACAAGGGGACACAGGTGGAAACTGAGTGCCCAAATGAGCCACAGAGATATTAGAAAGGACTTTTTTAGTGTCAGAGTAGTGACAAATGGAATGCATTAGGAAGTGATGTGGTGGAGGCTGACTCCATACACAGCTTCAAGTGTAGATATGATAGAGCCCAATAGGCTCAGGAATCTGTACACCTGTTGATTGACGGTTGAGAGGCGGGACCAAAGAGCCAGAGCTCAACCCCGCAAACACAACTAGGTGAGTACAACTAGGTGAGTACACACATGACAAGTTAGAAAAGATTCAGAGGTATGCCACCAGACTAGTCCTAGAACTAAAGAGGTATGAGCTATGAGTAAAGGCTTCGGGAGCAAAACCTCGCGTCCCTGGAAGACAGAAGAGAAAGGGAGAAATGATCACCACCTACAAAATTCTCAGAGGAATTGACAATCTCAGTTCCCAATGACAAAGATTTCATGGAAAAGCCGCCTGGTTTTTCAGTTTTTTTTTAATGATCTGAGGGTATTTGGTTAGCGCACTGACCTGTCACCTAGCTGACCCAGGTTTGAATTCTCTCATAGGGGAAGTGTTCTGTTTATGTAATATATATATATATATATATATATATATATATATATATATATATACATATATATATATATATATATATATATATATATATATATAATATTCATCATATGAGTTTTCATTCGCATATAGTCCTGGGGACCATTCAGGCTTGTTCGCATATATATATATATATATATATATATATATATATATATATATATATATATATATATATATATATACATAATATATATATATATATATAAGGAGTTAATATATATAATATATTATATATATATAATATATATATAATATAGTTAATATATATAGTATATAATATAGTTAATATATAAGGAGAAAGCCCGCCTCAGAGCAGTGCGTGCCCCCCATGCAGGAGACTTCCTCCTGGCAGTACCCATGTCAGCAATGGGCACGCGCCTAGATCCAGAATCCCTTCGTGTAGCAGTGGCCCTCCGCCTTGGTGCCCCAATTCACACTGAATACAAGTGTATTTGCAACAGGGTGGAAGCAGACCAATACGGACTGCATGGGTTGCATTGCGGAAGCACAAAGGGCTGGCATGCAAGACACAACGAGGTCAATGACATCATCAAGAGAAGCCTCGTCTCAGCTAAGTGCCCAGCGGAGAGAGAGAACCTCGCATCCTAGGGGTCCAGAACCCGGATTTCCCCGCACTTCGCCCTGATGGCATCACCATATACTCATGGAAGGAGGGTAGACAGTTGGTGTGGGACTACACATGTGTATCCACCCTGGCTGACACCTATGTACACTTCGGATATATATATCTTATATATATATATATATATATATATATATATATATATATATATATATATATATATATATATATATATATATATATATATCACTAAGAACTCTTTGACCCGGCCAGGATTCGAACCCATGCCGTCCAGGATCACCCCTAAACGTACACAGTACCGTGACCACCGCACCAATGATCGTCTATCATATTTAGCTTTGCGACAATATGGCTTGCGCGTTCATGCAGCTTTCTCACATATATATATATATATAATAAATATATGTTAATATATAAACTTATATATTATATAAACATATATATAAACATATATAAACATGTAAACATATATAAATATATGTTAATATATAAACATGTAAATATATAAAATATATATATAACTATTAGCTTTGCGACAATATGGCTTGCGCGTTCATGCAGCTTTCTCACATATATATATATATAAATAAATATATGTTAATATATAAACTTATATATTATATAAACATATATATAAACATATATAAACATGTAAACATATATAAATATATGTTAATATATAAACATGTAAATATATAAAATATATATATAACTATGTAATTTGAATATAAAAAAATTATTCGTTTAAATTTCTCTTACAAAGACAGTGTGGGGCGCAATAAGACCTTTACAACCTCTCAAGTGGTCATCCATCTTTACCGCATACAGTTCCCGGTTTAGAAAAGAAATCGTCTTTCCACTTAAAAATCAGGAAACATGGTGCCGTTCTTCAGAAATTTAAAACACAATTTATTCAAGACTTATATTGACCAGAGTATTCAAGATTACATAAGACTGTAATTATGTGAGTATTCAAGACCACGTTTACTGATTCGTTATACGATGATCCGCTGCTCACTTTGTTGTCTGTTTTTACTTATTAGTTTTTCTCAGCATGTGCCTTTGTTTGTTGTTGGAAGCCTAATTCATTAAATTTCGGTCAACTTGTTGGCCATTACATATACTTTTGTAATAGGATATAAAACGGACTTCTGCTTTCTATTACCTTGAAATTACCTTGATTTGATTTGAGTATTATAATGTCCCTGCGACCATGTCTGACCAGGGCTCTCTCATGGTTGACGAGTTAGTCAATGAGACTGATAGACGCCGCTGCACGCTGACATTCGAATCACAGTCCGGTTGATCAGGAACATTTTGTGTGTTTTGGAGATAATTTTATTTTCCAGGCTTTTCTACAATAAAATATATTTTCCTGAGATGCTGTAACTCATCTCCGCGTGTCAGCATATACAAGCTCTGTTATTATTCATTCCCAATAAATGTTCTAAAGATCTCCATACAAGGAATTAACAAAGAACTGTATCCGTGTCTTACATGTTGTCTCCTCTGATTCATGTCTCCGCTCTTTAATGTCTCCTCCTCTTTAATGTCTTCTCTCTTCTATGTCTCCTCTCTTTAATGTCTCCTCTCTTTAATGCCTCCTCCCCTTTAATGTTTCCTCTTTTCTATGTCTCCTCTCTTTAATGTCTCCTCTCTTAATGTCCCCTCTCTTTAATGTCTCCTCTCTTTAATGTCCCCTCTCTTTAATGTTTCCTCTTTTTAATGTCCCCTCTCTTTAATGTCTCCTCTCTTTAATGTCTCCTCTCTTTAATGTCCCCTCTCTTTAATGTCTCCTCTCTTTAATGTCTCCTCTCTTTAATGTCTCCTCTCTTTAATGTCCCCTCTCTTTAATGTCTCCTCTCTTTAATGTCCCCTCTCTTTAATGTCTCCTCTTTAATGTCCCCTCTCTTTAATGTCTCCTCTCTTTAATGTCCCCTCTCTTTAATGTCTCCTCTCTTTAATGTCCCCTCTCTTTAATGTCTCTTTAATGTCCCCTCTCTTTAATGTCTCCTCTCTTTAATGTCTCCTCTCTTTAATGTCTCCTCTCTTTAATGTCTCCTCTCTTAATGTCTCCTCTCTTTAATGTCTCCTCTCTTTAATGTCTCCTCTATTTCTGTTTTGCCTTTACTAGCGTCATTGGGTGTTCATGCTCACTTCAATGTGTTCATGCTCACTTCTGAGATGGTGTTCGTGGCAAGCTTTTAAACATTTTATAGTTCTGTTTTGTTTGTTCTTGAGAGGAGAACACCACACTAGACCTGGGCATTCACAGACTGATCTCACCTAAGTAGTGATTTTTTTGTAAATCTCTCCAAATGGAAGGTACTAATGATGAACTAATATTTGTACAAGTTTTGCATATGCCGTTGACATTATTCTACGTATGTGTGTTTTGCGAGTTAGGTTTGTAGGTTAAATATTTTCATTTATATTTTATTCGTTATAATTTCCGTGAGGAGATTCCCGTTTATTTGGTGTTCTGCAAGTCTCTTTATTTCATTGTACCCGCTGGAGTATTCTCCAATTGCTCTCATTCTTGTCTATGGTATTACCATGAACAAAAAAATAACACAGGACCTAGAACAGATCCTTGGGGAACTATTGTTCGTTCATTGTTTGGGGAACTATCTTTGTTCAACTATTTGTTTACGTGTTTAATAGTGACCTGATAACAGCATCAGATTTAAAGAAACGACTGAATGTTTATTGGCCGCTTAGAGGCAACTCTCTCCTTTATCCACCCAACACTCACGCTTAAAACAATCAAGTGATTTCACGTCTCTTATATTACCCGATAATTTGTTAACAAAAAAGGAACATGACATGAAATTCTAACATGACATGACATTCTAACATGAAATATTAGAACATAATATAAGAATAACATAAGATATTATGCTAGTTGTGGTTTTATTCTTCCCAACAGAATATGTATATTAGTTTCTTGTACATGACTCGTGTTACAAGTAGTCGACAGCCATCACTCACACTCCACTGTAGAGTTAATGGCATATAAACTCATTATTTAGCCTGTAAACACATTTTAGTAACACGATGGCGAACGCTTCCAGGTTTTCACAGCTTACTTGCTAAAATCAATCACTATTGTGTCGAATGATCCCCCAATTAAAGTTGCTGTGGACACTGGAAAGGGCATTGATTAAAGCGGATGTGTTCAGTACAAAAGAAGACTGTCTCGTCTTCTCAAGCGATCATCATATCTATCCTATAATTAATCCCAGTGACGCCAGTTTATTTGTTTACTAAGAAGAGAGTATGACTGCATTACATTGGGAAGGGATAAGAGTACTAGGAGTTGGGATATAAGTACAAGAAACTTAGATGCTAAGACAAGGAGTTGGGGTATGAAATCATGAAGCTTAGATATAAAGACAAGAAGCTGGTATATGACAAAGAGCTGCAATATGAAAACAACAAGCTGGGATACAAAAACAACGAATTGGGATATGAAGACAACGAGTTGGGATATAAAGACAAAAGCTGGGATATGAGGACAAGGAGCTGATTAAATGCATCAGCTTCCATCCGCCACTGGTTCAACTAAGGAATACCCATAAGCACAGCAGAATGCAATATTACTAACCATATGCCTATATCATAAGCAATGTAAGTACTAGTTGTCCGAATACTATAATCACGCTAAAATTTGTTTGAATCATGAGCAAATATTAATATTTGGCTACACTATGATGGATGGAACAATGTGTAAGATTTGTTTGGTCGCCGAAGTTTTACCTCCTCCAGGAAGTGTTCAGGGCTCTGGAGTTTGCTACTAATGTCTAGGGGCTCCTGATGGGGCCAGACTAAAATACAACAAAATGCCACAATACGCAAATAAGGCAATGTGTCTATGTCTTCTGGAGTTTGAGGTACTGTTCCTTAAAATACCCGGGAGCGCCTAGCCCTCGAGGTGCTGATTTTTAAGGTGCTCGGGGGCTCCTAGTCCTCCACAGAGGTGCTGCTCCTAAAGTCACTCGGGGCACCTAGTCCTCCAGTAAGGTGCTGCTCCTTAAGTCACCCGGGGGCGCCCGGTCCTCCATAGAGGTGCTGCTCCTTAAGTCACCCCGGAGCGTCTGGTCCTCCTCAGAGGTGCTGCTCCTTAAGTCACCCGGGAGCGCCTGGCTCTTGTACCAAACTCAGGAGCTTCAGAAACAAGAGCTAAGGTTTTCTCTGTACAAGATTTTATCGTAAATCACTTACGCACTTATTTAAAATCAATAAATAGAATAAGCTGATTTTTCTACATCTGCCATCATCAAAGCACCAGTAAGCATCATGCACTGTGCAATATTAACATACTTGTCTCTATCTCCTGACAACGTGTTGCATAAAATGTATGATAATCATATCTTTTCTTGGCCTCCTTCTAACGAGAATCATTCGCTATTCGATAATAATACATTTTCCTCCATCTCCGTTTAAGACAACAATAAGCGTGCCAACTCCTGCTATATTACTTGGTGGTATACCAAGAGAGAGAAACAGATTGCCCACAGGTGGTTGTGTTGTTCCGTCTGAGTGTCTCATCAAATTCTTCCTAACGTTCTTAATCCTTGCCCATGTTATGTGAGCGAACAATTTGGCTTTAATCTCTGCCACGTTAATTAGCTTTGATTTATTTTTAATTTTGCGGTAAGTTCTTTTGATGATTTCCAGGAAGTTGAGGAGGTTGTTTATAATATCTGCATTCAT
>WNGS01164858.1:34446091-34450788 GCA_020271785.1 Procambarus virginalis
ATCGAGATAAACCCAGACGAAAGTCGGCAAGCTCCTTAATAACATCAAAATGACATGTTGTGGTTATTAGGGAGTTTATTTGCCATAAGGGACTGGGAGGTACTAGGATTCGAGGACACTATTCCTACCAATGACAGGCGATGTAACCTTCCAGAACGGAGGTACAGGCCATTGTCATGGTAACAGTTCAAGACGCCGTGCATGGGAACAATCAGCGCAAGACAGGCTCAAGACAGACGTCATGCAGGGAGGCACTGTGATTGGCCCAAGCACGCCACTCAAGTCGGAGATTCAGTTGGCGCAGCACACTGTCACACAGTGTACTACGCCTCACCTCCTGGTTATATATCTCCAGATTGATAAAGTATGTGTCGGAAAGACTCTAGAAAAGAACTGTGGAGTTCTAGCAGCGTACTTGTCGAAGCTTTGGTACAAAAGGTAAATGAACAGGCTGCTTCAACGGTCGAGAAGAGCGATCCCAATGTGTGTGGTCTGAATCGTTTTTGGAGTGGACGACGAGATTTCAAAACTTATGTGTGCCGAGGAGGACGCACAAGTGATTTACGACGTCCAAGGAAGTACGCTTAGTCTTAAAATGTAAGCCAGGGAGGTTGCACGAATCCTGTGCAGCCATTAGTTGGCGCCTCAACTGGTAATCCAGTGAAGTCACCGTGGTGTGATTTCCATGACTAACAGTTTGAGGGAATGTGACTCGGATAGTTTTCCAGAAGCAGTGTGTTACTTCAGCTGATTGGCAGACACTAGGCACTGAAAAAAATAATCATATTTATTTGTGTATAACTTATATAATAATGTGACCAAAAAGAAATTAAGTAGCAAGGAAGAGACATATACTAGAGCACGCTGTATAGGATTTGATGTGAAATTGTGAAACAACTGAAGAGTCGTTACTATGAAGTTACAGCCCACAGATTGCCACCGATGATTCCAGTTAACTTGTATTGTGTGGATAATGATTAATTGATGTCTTATGTGGTTTGCCATGCACGATAGGAAAGCATGTGACTAATGGCAGGATCAGCCAGGAAAAACATCAATATATCTTTATCCTCACAGTACAAGTTAACTGGAATCAATCATTCAATCAATGCCATGCACGATAAATTGTAAAAGATTATTTTTAGAATTTTTTTATATTTATGAAGCTATTATTTGCTCCTTCCTGGAGGATAATGTGGGATTTTTTTTATCTGAGCATTCAGACACTCGACCTAGCATAGCATACAATCTTCAGACATTTAACAATATAAATCCGTGGGAAATCACCTAAGAAGCTAGTGGAAGACGCCATCGACGGGAGGGCCCGCGGCCAGCCTGGTGAAGCAAGTAAACAGTGTGCCGCAAGTAGACAACGAGCGAAGTCGGCTAATATTTTCCAGGCCCTGGCGAAGGCTGCAGATTAATGTGTAGGTGCTGCGGGGACAGGCGTTCCTCCACGTTCTGTCGAGTTGTTCAGGTTCTCGAGGTGAGTGACTAGTCGTATTAGTGTTAAAGTGGCGAGGTTGAGGTGGTAAAAACTTCGCTTCACATCACAGTGGAAGCTGACAAGTTCAGTTTGGTGGAGCTGCGCCAGTTTCCTCTCTGTCAACGTGTGTTCTGGGCTCTATGGCTGCAGGGACAAGGTTGGTTACACTGTAGTATAGTGAGGTGGGGTACTGTGTCCTGTAATAAGGCTGAGTAGAGAGTCTGTGTAGTATACAATCTGGATACAGTGTCTGTGTGTAGGGAAGAGAGGTGGGATACAGGTCTCTGTGATTGTAGTAAGGCTGGGTACAGTGTCTGCATAGGGTTGTGAGGAGGAGTATAGTGTATGTGTATGGTAGTGAGGCGTGGTACAGTCTGTACAGGGTATTGTGATGGGGGTACAGTGTCTGTGATGGCAGGGTAGAGTCAAGATCAGGAGTCTAAAGTAGAGAAGGAAATCTTCCCTTAGAGGCCAGTTATATCGACCACAACCTTCCATATGCTCTCGTCCCCTTTCTTCTTCCCTTCTTCTTCCTTCTTTATCTTCCCTTTTGTTATCCTTATCTACACATGACTTTGACTTCTTTAACATCAATAATCTTCCAGAGACATATCCAGTCCTAAGAGATAAACTTTGTATTGAAATCTTTACATGGTAATTTGTAAATGACAAAGTTTTCACTAAGAGCATGATTTCAACTAACTGTTCCATGATCTTAATACCTCTGTAAAGATTGTGATATATTTTTTACTAGCAGTACCCGACCACTCGTTGCTGTGGCTCAGCAACGCATGTGCATTGCTGAGCCACAGCACCTTCCCTGTCCCCCAGTCCTCCCCACCATTCCCCCTCACCCATTTCCACGGCCTCCCAACCATTTCCCACTCCACCGGCCCTTCGTCCTCCCCACCATTACCCACTCCACCATCCCCTCTTCCTTCCCGCCATGCCCCACTCCCCGATCCCTTTATCCTCCCCACCATTCTCCATTCCCCATCCCCTCGTCCCCACTATCCCAAACTGCCCCTTCCCCTCGTCCTTCCCCACCATTACCCCCTCCCTTGTAATGGCTGACTTCATGCACTTATATGGAGCTCGTCTCTAACCTTGGCTGACTTCATGTACAGTTCCAAATGTAAATATAATAGACCCCAGTAGGCTCAGGAACCTGTACACTAATAGATTGACGTTTGAGAGGCGGGACCAAAGAGCCAAAGCTCAACCCCCTCAAGCACAACTAGGTGAGTACCTAATGAACCCCAATTTTAGTTAAAAAAAATGCGAAAGACAGAGTGAGACAGACAGACAGACAGAGACTGAGAGAGAAACAGAGAGAGACGAAAAGATAGAGGATTAAACACTATTAATAGTGAGTCTACAAGGACGAGCCTCACGTAACACGACCCTTCATAGCTGTGGCAGATTCCTCCAAACACACCATCCATCGCCCTCCTTACCTCAAGATGTCTCCTTCCACTCCTACTGCCTCATCTTCTCTCCTCCCACTCTCACTCTCTCATCTTCTCTTCTTCCACTCTCACTCTCTCATCTTCTCTTCTTCCACTCTCACTCTCTCATCTTCACTCATAGTCCCACCCTCACTGTCTCATTTTCACTCATAGTCTCACCCTCACTGCCTCATTTTCACTCATAGTCTCACCCTCACTGCCTCATCCTCACCCATATTCCCACCCTCACTGTCTCATCCTCTCTCCTCCCACCCTCACTGCCTCATCTTTTCTTCCTCACGTCTCCTCACCGCCCACTATCACGCTTCCCATTGATCAGGAAGAAGAACTAAGAGACAACCAGAAATTAAGTGCCGCCGGAAGAACAGCGTTGACGTAAAATATAACAAGTCACGTGCAACAAGCCATGGTGCAACAAGCCTCGTGAAACATGCCACGTGCAACAAACCACTTGCAACACCCCACGTGCAACAAGCCACGCGCAACAAACCACATGCAACAATCCCCGTGCAACAAGTCTCATGCAAAAAGTCATGTTCAACAAGCCACTTGCAACAAGCCTCGTGCAAAAAATCTCGTGCAACAAGCCACGTGGAACAAGCCTCAAGCTCGAGGGAACCATGATAGTGATATGCACAAAATCTAAAGCATAATTTTCACAACAAAAACAAGGGTTAAACTTTAACAAACAACAACTGCAAAATGAAGGAACACAGAAGTAAATAAAAGAATTACAGAAATTTCAGAAACGAGTAAGACACAGGAAGCGCCTTACCGACCAATCAGCGATGAGTAAATTGATGAGCCAATGAACGCACAGCTCTGGGAAAGGTTCACGGTGATTCAGACCACAAGTAAAGCTGGACCGTAAAGCATACAAGATGCTGAAGGACCATCTTACCTCAATGTGCCCTTGGCAGGTGTTGCGTCGTTGGCAGGTGTTGCGTCGTTGGCAGGTGTTGCGTCGTTGGCAGGTGTTGCGTCGTTGGCAGGTGTTGTGCCCTTGGCAGGTGTTGTGCCCTTGGCTGGTGTTGTGTCGTTAGCAGGTGTTGTGTCCTTGGTTGGTGTTGTTTTTGGCAGGTGTTGTGTCCTTGGCAGGTGTTGTTTGGATCAGCAATCTTCGGAGATAAGAGACAATTAAGCCTAAATGACTGGTGATGAGACAACCGCGGTTGTGAGCTGTTTCGGCCGAGCTGAGATGTAACATCAACGGGAGCCGATGGCTGAGCGGACAGAACACGTGGACGCTTGATCCGTGGGTCCCGGGTTCGACCCCGGGCGCCGGCCGAGAAACAATGGGCAGAGTTTTCTTTCCACACCTGATGCCTATGTTACTTAGCAGTAAATAGGTACCTGGGAAGTTAGTCAGCTGTCACAGGAATCTTTCCGTGGGAGGGGGTGGAGGCCAGGTCAAGGACCGGGCCGCGGGGACACTAAGCCCCGTAATCACCTCAAGAGCCTCCACAACCTGTCGACGGTACTATCAAGAGCCACGTTAGAGGGTAGTATACATCACTGAACAATGTGAACAATATAATCACAAAAACATGATGTTTATATGAGAAAATATTGAGGCAATAGGAATGGGATCTAACTCTATCATGGCCTTCTCAGGTCGACGTCCTACCGATTGTACCTTGATGAGCTCAACATGGTTCAGTCAAGTAGTGCGTGTACCTGAGAGTCCAGGGATGCTAGTTCGATCCCATTATTATCACTGTACAGTTCAGGTAATGGAAATA
>WNGS01164858.1:34461194-34481788 GCA_020271785.1 Procambarus virginalis
TTCCTACACCCAGTGTTCACATACAGTTCCTACACCCAGTGTTCACATACAGTTCCTACACCCAGTGTTCACATACAGTTCCTACACCCAGTGTTCACATACAGTTCCTACACCCAGTGTTCACATACAGTTCCTACACCCAGTGTTCACATACAGTTCCTACACCCAGTGTTCACATACAGTTCCTACACCCATGTTCACATACAGTTCCTACACCCAGTGTTCACATACAGTTCCTACACCCAGTGTTCACATACAGTTCCTACACCCAGTGTTCACATACAGTTCCTACACCAGTGTTCACATACAGTTCCTACACCCAGTGTTCACATACAGTTCCTACACCCAGTGTTCTCTCACTGTTCCTGCACTCGTTGTCCCTCCACACAGTGCTCGATCTGTTTCACACTCGATGCACATTTGTTATACTCACACACGGTGATGGATACGTCTGTGATACTTGATCAATACTCGCAAAACAAGAGAGAGAGGAGAGGTTATCTTGAGATGATTTCGGGGCTTTAGTGTCCCCGCGGCCCAGGTACCTATTTTACTGCTAGGTAACAGAGGCATAGGGTGAAGAAACTCTGCCCATTGTTTCTCGCCGGCGCCTGGGATCGAACCCAGGACCACAGCATCACAAGTCCAGCGTGCTGTCCGTTCGGCCGACCGGCTCCCTCCGGAGCCGGAGAGAGAGAGAGACTCTGTGCTAAAGACGAGAACTTGAGAGTGAGTTGGAATGTATATCACAGTATAAAATAAAATCCTTACCCTTTGTGAAGAAAAAATAGATCACAAGATATAAAGGTATGTAGGTCAACCTGCTTGACAAAAGACTAGGGTAGTGCACCTGGTTTTTTTAGCCTTTGAGTCGTCTGGACTGGAATCTTCAAAGTATTTTGTATTGATATTCATAAAGCAATATGTGTTCGAAGCCTTAAAGCAGATTCTGTTGAGAGCCTTAAAGCATTTGTGTTCAGTGTCTGATGCGGAACGTTTCTAAGGCCATATCAGTCAGTCCTCATAAATACTGGCCAATGTTCATTAATCTAGCAACCCGACCTCAAGCTGTGCTCGTCCAAGCTGTGGCTGATCACATAGAAGCATCAGCAACTCACACGTAATGTGTAATAATAAATGTATTTTCTCAAATATATCTTTACAAAATTTTTTATGTTAATTTTTGTATAGTTAGACCTAGGATACGTTTGGTTAGGTGTTCTGGTTCTGTTGTTACTTACTTATATTTGCAGCACATTGGTGAAACACTAAGAGAAGTGTGGTTCGAACAGTGGAAGCGAAAAATTTATTGCTTAAGGAAAGTTCGAACATAATTAGATATGAATCATAGGGTATCACATCCCGTCCTCCAACGAACACTTGGCCTTTGTGATGAGGACGCAGCCCGTTCTCATCAACAAAGGCCAATCAGGGTGAATGAAACTCTGCCCAATTGTTTCCGCCTGGGACCGAACCCAGAACTTTAGGACCACGAATCCCAAGCGCTGTCCACTCAGCCGTCAGGAAGCCGTAATGGTAATGTCTTCTCACAGACATAATAATGGGATAAAAAGCCATGCAAGTCTCGTACTAACCACATTCTCAGACCTTGACACAACACTCAGAAGAGCGAAAGATTTGGTGTAAATCTTTACATAATATTCACAAATACCTGAGTGAGTAATTTATACTTAATAATAATAATAATAATAATAATAATAATAATAATAATAATAATAATAATAATAATAATAATAATAATAATACAGAGTAATCATACTACAGTGATGGATCAGTGAGAAAATCCGTAGGAGCCGTGATGAGGATTCGAACCTATGCGGTGGGTAGTCCAATGCACACGTCCTAGACAATCAGGCCACGACATGGTCAAAAGGATTGCAACCTGGAGTTCTACTGAACACATGAGAGTTTCCTGAGGCTTTCCCTGAAGCCGGAGCAGGATTTTCACACAATCCCCCCCCCCCCCATGCACTCTGGCTGTCATTTAGGGATATTGACCATGCCGTGGCCTGATTGCATGTGCGTGGGACTACCCACCGCATAGGTTCGAATCATCATCACGGCGTCTACTTATGTTCTCAATAATAATAATAAAGATAATAATAATAATAATAATAATAATAATAATAATAATAATAATAATAATAATAATAATAATAATAATAATAATAATAATAATAGTACTAATAATAATAATAATAATAATAATAATAATAATAATAATAATAATAATAATAATAATAATAATAATAATAATAATAATAATAATATACATACACCTCAACAGTTCAATCTTGTGATCGGCTTATACTCACAATATCATTTAGTAAAATGTAAAGAATTCCTGCATTGAAAAAAAGAGAGGCCGTATGGTCTCTGGTATGTTGCCAGCTAGACATGTGTTGGCGAATCTTGTTAGTTCCACCAGGAGGCCCTGTGCAATGTCTCCCAGTGCAGGGTTGAGCACTATATATATATATATATATATATATATATATATATATATATATATATATATATATATATATATATATATATATTGTGACGATAATCTCTTCCCAGAGATTGAGCCTGCTATTTCCTTACTTCATCACGTTCTCAACAATATGCAAGATACGTTTTGTAGTGGCTTAACGTATATATCAAGACAGCCACACGCACCTGCAACTCCCTCCTCCCCCCCTCTCCAGCACCTGCTGCACACCTGGTCGACTTGCCAACTCCTGCTCCCAGCCAAACTAGCGACTTGCGGCCGTCCTGCGTTCTCATTGGCTGCCAACCAACACACCACTCCCGTTCCACGCCAATCACTATCATCGCCAGTCATTGTTGGAGTCCCTTGCAGTTCTGCCAGCCAGAATATATCTCGTGCTCCTGCTATGAACACCTAATTTGACTCACCTCGTGTGATCAAATAAGAGGTTTATAGCTAGCGCATATATTCCCAGCACCATTTAACTTTGTTAACGTAACCAGTTCCCCCCTTTTCAATTTGTTATATACTTTTATGTATTTTTCTTTTACATTATTTTAAGTGCCAAGGTATCGTCTTTATTTTATTTTGTTTTCTAGATTAAGTAAAATACTTTTTTATATTTTGTGTTTTCGTGTATCTTGCCTTACCACAGATTATCAGACAAGCAGTCACTCTTTTTTTTCCTTTTTTTTATATAAATTAAATGTATGTGGCCCAGCATTGACACCTGCTATTTGGAAGACTGCCGACCACCATTTCCAACACGTTACCGTCACAAAATATATATATATATATATATATATATATATATATATATATATATATATATATATATATATATATATATATATATATATATATTCAGAGTTTAAAAAGTCCGCAGAATTTTCAAATAAATATTGCCGAAATAGATGTCTCTCAGTATTTCCAGTAAAATAATATCGTCCCGTGAGATCACAAAGGTTCGCCCGCAACAGCCTCCCAAAATATCAGCTTCCCAACACAGTGCTCTAAGGAACGCTAATTTAATTCGAATGGAACAAATACTAGAACAAATTTATTCATTACGTGAATGGATATTTCCAATGCAATTATCTGGGTTGGGAAGCTTTGACGTCAACTCTCAGAGAAGGATAAACATGGTCGCAACGGGTTCATGACTAGGCAATTGCATCCCAGCAATATTGTGAATGGAAGGTCGATTTTTGTACTCCACTTGATGTCGTGATTCATTCATATATTAAGAATTATACAGTCATAATAGAGTTTGTGTGTGTCTGTATGTGTGGGGGATGGGAGTGAGTCTGTGTGTGAGTGTGGGTTTGTATTTACCTAACACTTGGTGGCTGTTAGGTGAACAGCCACCACGGCGGGTGTCTTCCCTCTTGGTCAAAGGAGGGCCAGAGGGAAGATACCCATCGCATTAGACAATCATCAATTGACGTTAGACAATCATCACTTAACCCTATACTTCGTCGCTCTCTACGTTTAAGAACAACTCATACCCAAGAATGAGTATACCGAGGTGAGGTGAACCCAGACTTATATATGTATGTTCTCGCATGTAATTTGGTATACTCGTGTTCTTTGTGACATGTGTATATGTCACGTTTTTCGTGGACGAGGAAACGCCGAAATAAAATTGAAAGACTAAGTGATTTAATATTTCTTCACCCATTGGATATTTGGCCACTTCTTGCGGAACATATATACTGAAAAGTGCGAAATTTCAAGTCTGTTTACATTTGACCTATAAATTGTATTGAAATCTTTACATGGTAATTTGTAAATGACAAAGTTTTCACTAAGAGCATGATTTCAACTAACTGTTCCATGATCTTAATACCTCTGTAAAGATTGTGATATATTTTTTACTAGCAGTACCCGACCACTCGTTGCTGTGGCTCAGCAACGCATGTGCATTGCTGAGCCACAGCAACCTTCCCTGTCCCCCAGTCCTCCCCACCATTCCCCCTCACCCATTTCCCACTCCACCGGCCCTTCGTCCTCCCCACCATTACCCACTCCACCATCCCCTCTTCCTTCCCGCCATGCCCCACTCCCCGATCCCTTTATCCTCCCCACCATTCTCCATTCCCCATCCCCTCATCCCCACTATCCCAAACTCCCCCTTCCCCTCGTCCTTCCCCACCATTACCCCCTCCCTTGTAATGGCTGACTTCATGCACTTATATGGAGCTCGTCTCTAACCTTGGCTGACTTCATGTACAGTTCCAAATGTAAATATAATAGACCCCAGTAGGCTCAGGAACCTGTACACTAATAGATTGACGTTTGAGAGGCGGGACCAAAGAGCCAAAGCTCAACCCCCTCAAGCACAACTAGGTGAGTACCTAATGAACCCCAATTTTAGTTAAAAAAAATGCGAAAGACAGAGTGAGACAGACAGACAGACAGAGACTGAGAGAGAAACAGAGAGAGACGAAAAGATAGAGGATTAAACACTATTAATAGTGAG
Organism: Procambarus virginalis; assembly: GCA_020271785.1. Lineage (NCBI taxonomy): Eukaryota > Metazoa > Arthropoda > Malacostraca > Decapoda > Cambaridae > Procambarus > Procambarus virginalis. The sequence goes on from WNGS01164858.1 coordinate 34,466,171, forward strand.
TCTACAAGGACGAGCCTCCCGTAACACGACCCTTCATAGCTGTGGCAGATTCCTCCAAACACACCATCCATCGCCCTCCTTACCTCAAGATGTCTCCTTCCACTCCTACTGCCTCATCTTCTCTCCTCCCACTCTCACTCTCTCATCTTCTCTTCTTCCACTCTCACTGTCTCATCTTCACTCATAGTCCCACTCTCACTGTCTCATTTTCACTCATAGTCTCACCCTCACTGCCTCATCCTCACCCATATTCCCACCCTCACTGTCTCATCCTCTCTCCTCCCACCCTCACTGCCTCATCTTTTCTTCCCCACGTCTCCTCACCGCCCACTATCACGCTTCCCATTGATCAGGAAGAAGAACTAAGAGACAACCAGAAATTAAGTGCCGCCGGAAGAACAGCGTTGACGTAAAATATAACAAGTCACGTGCAACAAGCCATGGTGCAACAAGCCTCGTGCAACACGCCTCGTGAAACATGCCACGTGCAACAAACCACTTGCAACACCCCACGTGCAACAAGCCACGCGCAAGAAACCACATGCAACAATCCACGTGCAACAAGCCTCATGCAAAAAGTCATGTTCAACAAGCCACTTGCAACAAGCCTCGTGCAAAAAATCTCGTGCAACAAGCCACGTGGAACAAGCCTCAAGCTCGAGGGAACATGATAGTGATATGCACAAAATCTAAAGCATAATTTTCANATTCTGCTGTGGAAAGACAAGCGAGTTGTCTCTATGATTACTAACCTCCACAATGCAGACACAAATAGATTTCAAAAACGCAAACGAGTTCGTAGGCCAGATGGAACAACAGGACTACAGCAGGTTGTGGTGAACAAACCAAAGGCAATTATTGACTACAATAAGTTCATGAAGGGTGTTGACCACTTTGATCGAAATGGTAAAGTATTACCATTTCGCCAGGAAATGTCACAAGTGGACAAAGAAAATAACCTTTTATTTCCTGCAAATGGCTTTGCAAAACGCTTATGCATTGTACAAGGCCAACACAGATGACCGAAAGAAACTAACTCTGCTCCAGTTTCATGAGGTTGCTATTTGGGCTTTATTGAAATTTGACAAGGAAGAGTGGCCTGCAACAACAACACCATCTCCTCATTTAGTTCATTCTCCAGACATAAATGATGACACTGGTCCTGTGTATCCTGCTGCTGACCTGTCAACACCTGGCTCGTCGGGTGTGAGGCGCCCTCTCTTCACGTCGACACCTCGTGCTGAAGCCGACCATGAATCTGATGAAGATATTTCATCTGCTACACTGTTGTTTGAAGACAATGGTGAGAGCGACGATTCAGACTGTCGACATATATATATATATATATATATATATATATATATATATATATATATATATATATATATATGACATTTTCAAATAAAGTTAGATAAACATACACACATACCAAAAGAATAGGGGTATACCTTGAGGATACCTTGAGGTGCTTTCGGGGCTTAACGTCCCCGCGGCCCGGTCATCGACCAGGCCTCCTGGTTGCTGGAACCTGGGGTGGTAGGAGAAGAAAATATCAAAGTGTTCAGTGAGGATCCACAAGGTCTTCTCTGAGTACTCTTTATTTTCTTCTCCGAGGCTATGGGTCCCTACACTTGCACCAGAGGTGGTACCCCTTCTAGGTTTTTAAAAAAAAAATATATATATTTAATAATATATATATATATATATATATATATATATATATATATATATATATATATATATATATATATATATATATATATATATATATATATATATATATATATATATATATATATATATATATATATATATATATTATTATTAAATATTTAAATATGACCGAAAAAGTAAGATCAATAATTCTAACACGAATTTTCTCAGTATTTCTTATGTTTCTTTTCACTGTTGATGGTAATTGAAAAATCAATTCTCCAAAATTCATTTTTATTTCTAGTCTGACGCGACACTGGAACGCGTTTCATAATAACTTATTATATTTTCAAAGACTTTAATTTACACACACACAACTATAACTTGCAAACACTAAACAGAGTTCTACTTATGCTATGATTTAAACAACTTTCATTTTATACCCGCATTTTGGGTGAGGTGATATGTTACAACAGTTTTGGATGAGGTGAACAAAACTTTCAACACAAGACAGAACACGAAACAATGGGTATTAATTGGGTAAATTAAAGGGAAGAATGGAAGTGACTGCAGAGGGCCTATTGGCCCATATTTCTTGATGCTTCTATATTGGTGCGGAGTCTTGAAGTGGGTAGAATATAGTTGTGCATTAATTGGCTGTTGATTGCTGGTGTTGACTTCTTAATGTGTAGTGCCTCGCAGATATCAAGCCGCCTGCTATCGCTGTATCTATCGATGATTTCCGTGTTTTTTGTTAAGACTTCTCTGGTGATGGTCTGGTTGTGGGAAGAGATTATATGTTCGTTAATGGAGCCCTGTTGCTTATGCATCGTTAATCGCCTAAAAAGAGATGTTTTTGTCTTGCCTATATACTGGGTTCTTTGAGGCTTACAGTCCCCAAGTGGGCATTTGAAGGCATTGACGACATTGGTCTCTTTTAAAGCGTTCTGCTTTGTGTCTGGAGAGTTTCTCATGAGTAGATTGGCCGTTTTTTTGGTTTTATAGTAAATCGTCAATTGTATCTTCTGATTTTTTGTCTGTAGGGATAACGTTTCTATTAACAATATCTTTCAGGACCCTTTCCTCCGTTTCATGAGCTGTGGAAAAGAAGTTCCTGTAAAATAGGAACGGAATGTTCCTATTTTATAGAATGTTCCTATTTTATTTTATTCTATTTTTACAGAAAATAAAATAGAATGTAAAATAGTTCGTTTCCACAGCTTTGTGTGTGTTTGTTTTATAAATATTTAGCTGTGTACTCACCTAATTGTGCTTGCGGGGGTTGAGCTTTGGTTCTTTGGTCCCGCCCCTCAACCGTCAATCAACTAATGTACAGGTTCCTGAGCCTACTAGGCTCTATCATATCTACATTTAAAACTGTGTATGGAGTCAGCCTCCCCCACATCATTGCCTAATGCATTCCATCTGTTAACTACTCTGACACTGAAAAATTCTTTCTAACGTCCCTGTGGCTCATTTGGGTACTCAGTTTCCACCTGTGTCCCCTTGCTCGCGTACCACCATTGTTGAATAGTTTATCCTTGTCTACCCTGTCAATACCCCTGAAGATTTTGTAGATACTGATCATGTGTAGCCTGCGGGCAGTGCCAAAATTCGTCATGAGGGTCTGAATGTGACAATGGTGCGCTCTTCCGTTTGGAATCCTGGCGACGCCGACCAGCCTCTGTTAACCCCGGACCCCAGAACATTATCTGTCAATACTGGGTGAGACAAGGCTTAAGCGTCTGGCTTTAAAATTTGTACAGACAGACAAACATACATTCTCTCCTATAGTATAGATAATGTAGAGAGCATACTGACGCTCCACCACCTGAGCCACGAATACCACTATCCTGGTCTCGTTTGCCTGAGAGTCCAGGTCGAGGAAGTGTTTATATTCATGAAAATATTGATCACAGTTTTAATTTAGCCACAAGGAAGGAGTAGCGAAAATTCCGAGCGCATGTATTATTCCCAGCCCATCCTTCTAAAATGAAAGTACTTACACTAAGTTGTTGAAAGTACAAATATGTCGTGATAAACCACCAAAAAGTTGACTATTTATTACTGAATTTGGACAAGCCGGAAAAAGGTTTATATTTATGTTGCAAATAAGACCTAACCTAACCATCCTAGGCCTAATTCTCGCTATCTGAAGTCTAATATAGTACATATATGTGTTGTATTAGGCCTAGGAATATTTAATTTTGTCTAGCTATATTTTTCTGGTCTCTATTAAAAAATAGTACAGAAAAGTGGCTTCCTGGACTCCGTTGCTTCATATTAGTACTTTTGACCAAATAGTTACAAAAAGTACTATGATTTCAGCAGGATGGGTTGTAATTCCATTCCGAGGAGTATAATGTGTTAATACATAAAATCGCTTGGATTTATAATTGTCTTTTCACCCTTGCAAATAATTATACATAACTGAGTCTTTTTACATCTATCTCGGCGGCCTAAGTTCGAACCCTTATTGGTCATTGAGTGCATGTTGTAAAATTGGTAAAATATAGATACAGTATTATATATATATATATATATATATATATATATATATATATATATATATATATATATATATATATATATATATATATACAGAGCATATATAAAATATAGAAAGCAGCAGTAATATTCACATAGGGGTGGGAGTGGCCGGGGTCGTGCGACACCAGCAGTAAGAGAGAGAGAGACACCCAGGAGGCGTCTGGTTAACACACACACACACACCTCCACTCCACCAGGCGCTGTGCTACACTGGCGCTCCCCAGCAACATCACCCAGCCACCACCCTTCCTCACCTCCCTCCCTTCCTCCCTTCTCTTACTCTATTCCCTCCTTCCCTCCCTTCCTTCCTATCCTCTCTCTTCATTCCTATCCCCTCCTCCCTTCCTATTCCCTCCCTCTCTCTCCCTCTCTCTCTGCCACTTATCAGCTACACCCAGATGAATCACAAGGTAGTTGGACGGGAGGTTAGTGCATGGACTCACCTAAATATGCTTGCGGGGGTTGAGCTTCAGCTCTTTTAACCACCCTTCCAAGTGAATTCCATTTGTTAACTTTCCGATATTGAAAAAAAATATTACTAATATTTCCGTGGCTCATTTATGTACTCATTTTCACCTGCGTTCAATTGTGCAAGTACCACTCGTGCTAAATTGTTTGTCTTTATCGACCCAGCAACTCATACCACATAGTTTAAGGACTAGTCTATTGGCATACTTTTACTTTTCTTTCTTTATTATGCACCCCATACCCATCCCGTGGTCGGTGCTGTAAAGGGTTACAGAGGCACATAATCGGTTCAGGAACTGAATACCCTAATTCGTTTAGCTAAACAAATAAAAATCTTTTGACGCTAGTTACACAATTATTAATGTTATATATACTCGTACACATACTCATACAAACATGCACATACATATACATATACAATCACCAACACAAATACACACATCAGTAATCTTTTATATCACAAGTGATTCAACAAGAGGCTCACAAGTCACTATACAAAGCACTTTACATCAATGGTGAGTCACACAGTTACTAGTCTTGCTCCACACCCACCCAACTGGGCGGCAGCTTTACAGTCATGTGCATGCATTATCTACAGTAAGCAAATGTTGAATACTTCGCTAAGACTCCCGGCATCACATCATTATGAATGAAGTACTTACACATTTCTTGGACTCCATTGATGGTGTTATCTTTGAATTCCGCGATTGTTTTTAGATTCCATTATATAATGACGCAAAGTATGCGAATAGTTCTGCTGACAGAGTTTACATTTAGTAAAATCTGCATCAGCAGATGTTACAAACTCCCAGAGGTACTTGTAGCCGAGCCTAAGCCTAGCAGTGGTAACATCTAGAAGTCTGCTAACCTTATTGGATGACCCATAGACGTGCGGTACTTCCTGCATAATAGAATGATGATAGATGGAGTAACTGGTGTGAATTTCACTTTGCCTCAAGTGTCCGAGATTTAGTTGATGTTCCCGGAATATTACTGCCCTCAGGCTGCTCAAAGGCAGTCCAAGTTGGAAATCAAATCCCTCTTTACGAGCGAAAGTCTTAGCCAGCTCATCAGTTCTATCATGCATTCGGAGACCACTATAGGAAGGAATCCACAGGAGACAGATTCCGACTCCATCATTGATTATTTCATTATATCTGTGTTTAGCTTCAGAGATAAGCACGTCACAGTTATGCCTTTGGTAGCTGAGGGCAGTCAAGGATGACAAGGAGTCATTTATAATTAGTATGTCAACTTTGGATTCATATACGCTCTTGAGTGCAAGGATTATGGCAAGCAATTCTGTTTAAAGAGTGGAGGCCCAGTTACTTAGACGCGCTCCACACTCATGGGAGAAGGAACCATCTCTCTCTGTCACAACAACTGCACTTCCAGCTGAACCATGGGACTGATGCAAGGATCCATCCGTGTAAATAATCTGGGAAAGGGAGAGCTCTCTGACTAAAGCATCAATTTGGCTTAAGGTATAGTACTTTGCTTCTTGTCGAAGCAAGGCTTGTTCTTTAATCAGCTTCTTGGGTGGGAAAGGGGGGACAGTAATTTGGAAAGGAGTGATCTCCCATGTGGCAGGAAAGTGTCGTTGTTGTCTCTCTTGGAAGAGATGATGAAAATTATACATTCTGAGCACAGTGGCAATTTTGGTAATCTATTTTGTGGGATGCTGACCTTCAAGGAAGAAGGTTTGGAGGGCTTCGGTGCAGGGGTTAGGATGGGTTAGCCTAAGCATTTTGGTACCAATTAAAGCATTAATTTCAGTGATACGATCACTTACACATGATTCAGTTCCTTCCTCATGTTTAATAATTTAGTTGTATAGGAGCATCCAAGGATAATCCTCTTGGCTTCGTTTTGCATCTTTTCCAACCCTCCAAGCATTCTCTCAGGCACTAGAGCAAGCATGGGTGCAGCATAATCAATCAGAGATCTAACATATGATAGATACATCATTTTGCCAATTCTCACATTTGCACCATAGCTTGGATAGTAGCCTGCAACAACCATGAGAGCACGGAACTTCTCTCTACATCAGGGGTCTCCAAACTATGGCCCGCGGGCCACATCCGGCCCGCCACATAATTTCATCCGGCCCGCCAAACAAATCCCTGTGTGGTGGCCTTGAAAAAATAATTATCGTACGAATGGCATCGCAGAATTATTCAAAGCTGGGGCTGCTGACTGGTGGCGCTCAGCCCGAGTCAGTTTTCCTCTCTCTCGATAGTGTGACGCACAGATACTAGTACTGGTAGGTATGTGTTGTGCATTACAACCAATCAGTTGTGTATAACTGTATATTGTGGGGATGGAGGGCGAGTGGGGCTTCGCTGCTTCTGTTTCAGGGAGCACAAATACTGTACAATATTCTTTTCTCTGTACTTTGACAATACCTTTATCTTAGTTATACAAAATAGCAATAATACTATTGTAGCCAAAAATATTGCATGTTTAAAATAGTTAAAATGGTAACCATTAAGTTTATCAACGAAAGCTGTTGCCATAATATTTACCACTTTATAATAATATGCTATGCTTTTTAACTATGAAATTAAATTACTGGCACTGATTTGTTTTTTGTTATTTTTTTCATTTTTTATTCCTTCGGCCCGCATAAATATGGGAAATATATAATGTGGCCCTTACATTGAAAAGTTTGGAGACCCCTGCTCTACATTGACGACCTAGTCTGGCTACAACATTGTGGTACAGCGGAACCTCAAGACCAAGGTATTTGTATCTGGTTACATAGTCGAGCAGAGAGCCATCATCCAACTGCATCTTGCAAACGGCCCCACCCCGTGTGGGTGGGCGTCAGTTCAGGATCTTTGTTTTCTCTACTGAGATGACTAAGCCCAGTTCCTAACATGTGCGCAATACAGAGTTTAGAACATTTTGGGTGTTGGTATACCCATTGATGTGGATCAGTATATCATCCGCATAGCTAATGATGTGTACACTGGGCCTCCTAGTTACTGAGTTTAAAAGTGCATTGATTAACACATTGAACAGAGGAGGACTGAGTACACCTCCCTGTGGGGTGCCAGGAACAGTACAGATGACTTCCTGTTGGATAGATAGCCTCTTATCCACCGTAGAAGCCATCCTCCAACATTCATTTTAGCAAGTTTGCTCATAATGACGTGTGGGTTAGCAAAGTCAAAGGCTGACTTAAGGTCTAGGAAAGTGGTATATGACCTATCAGTATGCAGGGTGAGGAAGGCGGTAATACAGTGATGAGCACTCTTTCCATGCGTAAAGCCATATACCTGGGGAGACAACATGTTACTAATTCTGTAAAGGAGACGGTTGAGAACCATCCTCTCAAGACACTTACAGAGACAACTAGTGAGGGAGATTGGACGAAAAGCACTCTGCTGGTTAGGTTTAGGAATGGGAATAATAAGGCTGTTGGTCATGACTTTGGAAGCTCCCAATTTACATAAATCATATTATACAATTCAAGCAAGGGATTCCCTGGAATTAAAAGAAGCATACGCAGTATGCCGTAAGTAACTCCATCCTCCCCGGGTGATGTAGCTTTGCCTTTATGTAGAGCAGAGTCTAGTTAGTATTCAGTAAAAAGCATGTCACAGTCATCCTCTTGATGAAGCATGAAGTCAAGGAGCATTGCTCTATCAGCATATTTATTATTTAATTAATTCTGTGTGGGTAGAGGAAGACTGTCAAAGCTGGAAGTTGTGGTCCAAGCATCAACAAGCTCATTTGCTCTGTGTAGAGGATTAGGGTGCGAGATCTCTGCAGCATTTTTCCCTTTGATCTTGTTGATATCCTTCCATGCCCGACTTAGTGGCGTGTGAGAATTGAGACCACTGACAAACGTTTCCCAGTCCGTCTGCCTCAGCTCTACCATACGTTCCCTGGCCTCAGCCAGGGCCCCTTGAAAGAGCTTAAGCATCTCAGCAGTGCGGGTACTTCTATAAACTAGTCCAATTCTTCTGGCAGTGCGTTTTAGTGCATGTAATTTTGGATCATTATAATATGCATAATTGCTATGACCAGTGTAATTTGGGTTACGTGGCCTGGACGATGGATCAAGTGATTCTATAAACTGCACGATAGTACCTGTGAGTTCATTGTTAAAATCTTCAACTGATGAAGGCTCAGATGAACTGTACCATCCCGACACATAGGCAACTAAACTGTCTCGTTGATCGATGGGCACAGCCAGCCTCTTTCGATTGAACACTCCGCTGGGAAAGGATAGAGCTTCCGATGATTACAATGCCTAATATGGGCAGATGATCAGACGCCATATCTGGCACTATTGACGAGTTGCAGACGGTGCAGGAGACGTTGAAACCGAGACATAGATCAAGAATTCCTCCGTAGATATGCGTCGGTTCAAAGTCACCCACAATCTGTGCATCATCGTGACTACATGGCATACGTTTGAACCTTTTCCAACTTCGTCTTTGCTTGAAAAGATACAGACTCCGTGCTGGAGCTGCACACTTTACGATTGGTCTGACTTGTGGTATACAATGTTCTGAAGGTTTATTTTTCGTAAATTTCTGAAGGTGGTCCTGATGTTAGCCAGCCTCGGATGTGCCAATGATGATATCCTTATAATGTGTAAGTTAGCAGACAGGTTCAGTGTAATATCTGCCTTTAGAACCTTTTCTCTCTCACTGGGCGTTTCTAGATTGATTTCATCATCCATTTGGTATCTTGTGTCTGTCACCTGCTCCCTTCACCGACCTTCAGTCCTTTACATTTACTTGAGTTAAAATATAGCAGTCATTTTTTTGACGATTCTTTTAGTTTGTCCAGGTCATCTTGTAGCCTCTTGCTGTTTTAATCATCCTCATAATTTTTACATCAGCAACAAACACAGTCTATTCACTCTGAAAGAGCATTTACATAAATGAGAAACAGGATATGTTTGAGAACTGAACCCCTCAAGAATATTTCGGTAGTGACATTTCGTCACTGTTAGATCGCATCTCTCACAGTAATTTACTGTCTTCCGTTGCTTAGATGCCCCTTATCCACTGGAGCACCTTCCCTGTCACTCCTACCTGCTTCACCAACTTCTGCATGCGTCTCTTATTGCTTTTTGGAAATCTAAAAATATACAGTGTCATTTTCATACCATCTCTCTGTTTTTTATCTCATTCTGAGGTACTCATTCCTGGCCTCTGGTATCTTTCTCTGCTCTATGGTGTTGTGTCATTCCTGTAGTTTATCCATGCCCTTGTACTTAATTGCTTTGCCACCTTACATCCTTGACTGAACCATGAGTTCCTGAATTGCATTTCGTTTTCTTCTGGACAGAGGCAAACTTGTCTACTGCTTCCCGACACATTTGGGTGATGTAGTCTATCATGTCTTGGGCAGCTTTTCCTCTGAATTCCGTTGCTCATGGTACTTCTATTATGATTTTTCTTATCTTCACGTAATTTTCCTTCCGGAATGCCAGTCTTTCGTTTTTTTATCTCTTCTTTGAACAAGTTATTCCTGCTTCCACTAAAAATTCTGACGTTAGTACTCTGTGATCACTCATTCCCATGGAGGGGCTTCCATATTGTTTTCCAGTATGTCTGACTCGTTCAGAGTGAATTCTAGGACAAATCCTACTGGTTCGTATTTGACTTTCATTCTTGCGAATCCACTGACACGTTGGCTTAAAAAGTTTCTTACTCACACTTTTTCTTAAAACGTTTCTTGTTGCAAGTCCAATAATTTAGCTCTCGATTTTTCTGTACTCAGTGATCACTCACTGTTCCTGCACATAGTGTTCAGTCACAGTTCCTGCACCTGTGTTCATACACTGTTCCTACACCCAGTGTTCTCTCTTTGTTCCTACATCCAGTGTTCTCTCACTGTTCCTACACCCAGTGTTCTCTCACTGTTCCTACACCCAGTGCTCTCTCATTGTTCCTACATCCAGTGTTCACACACAGTTCCTACACCCAGTGTTCTCTCACTGTTCCTACACCCAGTGTTCTCTCACTGTTCCTACACCCAGTGTTCACACACAGTTCCTACACCCAGTGTTCACACACAGTTCCTACACCCAGGTCTACGTTACCAGTGTTCACTACAGTTCCTACACCCAGTGTTCACATACAGTTCCTACACCCAGTGTTCACATACAGTTCCTACACCCAGTGTTCCACACTACAGTTCCTACACCCAGTGTTCACATACAGTTCCTACACCCAGTGTTCACATACAGTTCCTACACCCAGTGTTCACATTACACCAGTTCCTACACCCAGTGTTCACATACAGTTCCTACACCCAGTGTTCTCTCACTGTTCCTGCACTCGTTGTCCCTCCACACAGTGCTCGATCTGTTTCACACTCGATGCACATTTGTTATACTCACACACTGGGTGATGGATACGTCTGTGATACTTGATCAATACTCGCAAAAAAGAGAGAGAGAGAGAGAGAGAGAGAGAGAGAGAGAGAGAGGTTATCTTGAGATGATTTCGGGGCTTTAGTGTCCCCGCGGCCCGGTCCTCGACCAGGCCTCCACCCCCAGGAAGCAGCCCGTGACAGCCGACTAACACCCAGGTACCTATTTTACTGCTAGGTAACAGAGGCATAGGGTGAAAGAAACTCTGCCCATTGTTTCTCGCCGGCGCCTGGGATCGAACCCAGGACCACAGCATCACAAGTCCAGCGTGCTGTCCGTTCGGCCGACCTGCTCCCTCCGGAGCCGGAGAGAGAGAGAGACTCTGTGCTAAAGACGAGAACTTGAGAGTGAGTTGGAATGTATATCACAGTATAAAATAAAATCCTTACCCTTTGTGAAGAAAAAAATAGATCACAAGATATAAAGGTATGTAGGTCAACCTGCTTGACAAAAGACTAGGGTAGTGCACCTGGTTTTTTTTAGCCTTTGAGTCGTCTGGACTGGAATCTTCAAAGTATTTTGTATTGATATTCATAAAGCAATATGTGTTCGAAGCCTTAAAGCAGATTTGTTGAGAGCCTTAAAGCATTTGTGTTCAGTGTCTGATGCGGAACGTTTCTAAGGCCATATCAGTCAGTCCTCATAAATACTGGCCAATGTTCATTATCTAGCAACCCGACCTCAAGCTGTGCTCGTCCAAGCTGTGGCTGATCACATAGAAGCATCAGCAACTCACACGTAATGTGTAATAATAAATGTATTTTCTCAAATATATCTTTACAAATTTTTTATGTAATTTTTTGTATAGTTAGACCTAGGATACGTTTGGTTAGGTGTTCTGGTTCTGTTGTTACTTACTTATATTTGCAGCACATTGGTGAAACACTAAGAGAAGTGTGGTTCGAACAGTGGAAGCGAAAAATTTATTGCTTAAGGAAAGTTCGAACATAATTAGATATGAATCATAGGGTATCACATCCGTCCTCCAACGAACACTTGGCCTTTGGTGATGAGGACCAGCCCGTTCTCATCAACAAAGGCCAATCAGGGTGAATGAAACTCTGCCCAATTGTTTCCGCCTGGGATCGAACCCAGAATCTTTAGGACCACGAATCCCAAGCGCTGTCCATCCAGCTCGTCAGGAAGCCGTAATGGTAATGTCTTCTCACAGACAGTAATAATGGGGATAAAAAAGCCATGCAAGTCTCGTACTAACCACATTCTCAGACCTTGACACAACACTCAGAAGAGCGAAAGATTTGGTGTAAATCTTTACATAATATTCACAAATACCTGAGTGAGTAATTTATACTTAATAATAATAATAATATAATAATAATAATATAATAAATAATATAATAATAATATAATAATAATAATATAATATAATAATAATACGAGTAATCATACTACAGTGATGGATCAGTGAGAAAATCCGTAGGAGCCGTGATGAGGATTCGAACCTATGCGGTGGGTAGTCCAATGCACACGTCCTGAACAATCAGGCCACGACATGGGTCAAAAGGATTGCAACCTGGAGTTCTACTGAACACATGAGAGTTTCCTGAGGCTTTCCCTGAAGCCGGAGCAGGATTTTCACACAAACCTCCCCCCCCCTGCACTCTGGCTGTCATTTAGGGATATTGACCATGCCGTGGCCTGATTGCATGTGCGTGGGACTACCCCCGCATAGGTTCGAATCACATCACGGCGTTACTTTGTTGCATCAATAATAATAATAAAAGATAATTAAATATAATAATAATAATAATGAATAATAATAATAAATAATAATAATAATAATAATAACATAATAATAATAATAATAATAAATAATAATAATAATAATAATAAAATATACATACACCTCAACAGTTCAATCTTGTGATCGGCTTATTACTCACAATATCATTTAGTAAAATGTAAAGAATTCCTGCATTGAAAAAAAGAGAGGCCGTATGGTCTCGTCTCTGGTATGTTGCCAGCTAGACATGTGTTGGCGAATCTTGTTAGTTCCACCAGGAGGCCCTGTGCAATGTCTCCCAGTGCAGGGTTAGCACTATATATATATATATATATATATATATATATATATATATATATATATATATATATATATATATATATATATATACATATATATATATATATATATATATATATATATATAATATATATATATAGTGACGATAATCTCTTCCCAGAGATTGAGCCTGATATCTCCTTACTTCATCACGTTCTCAACAATATGCAAGATACGTTTTGTAGTGGCTTAACGTATTATATATCAAGACAGCCACACGCACCTGCAACTCCCTCCTCCCCCCCCTCTCCAGCACCTGCTGCACACCTGGTCGACTTGCCAACTCCTGCTCCCAGCCAAACTAGCGACTTGCGGCCGTCTTACGTTCTCATTGGCCGCCAACCAACACACCACTCCCGTTCCACGCCAATCACTATCATCGCCAGTCATTGTTGGAGTCCCTTGCAGTTCTGCCAGCCAGAATATAACTCGTGCTCCTGCTATGAACACCTAATTTGACTCACCTCGTGTGATCAATAAGAGGTTTATAGCTAGCTAGCGCATATATTCCCAGCACCATTTAACTTTGTTAACGTAACCAGTTCCCCCCTTTTCAAGTTGTTATATACTTTTATGTATTTTTCTTTTCCATTATTTTAAATGCTAAGGTATCGTCTTTATTTTATTTTGTTTTCTAGATTAAGTAAAATACTTTTTTATATTTTGTGTTTTCGTGGATCTTGCCTTACCACAGATTATCAGACAAGCAGTCACTCTTTTTTTTTCCTTTTTTTTTATATAAATTAACATGTATGTGGCCCAGCATTGACACCTGCTATTTGGAAGACTGGACTGCCGACCACCATTTCCAACACGTTACCGTCACAATATATATATACTAATATATATATATATATATATATAATATATATATATATATATATATAATATATATATATATATATATATATATATATGTCGTACCTAGTAGCCAGAACGCACTTCTCAGCCTACTATACAAGGCCTGATTTGCCTAATTAGCCAAGTTTTCATGAAATAATGTTTTTCGACTACCTAATCTACCTAACCTAACCTAACCTAACTTTTTCGGCTACCTAACCTAACCTAAACTATAAAGATAGGTTAGGTTAGGTTAGGTAGGGTTGGTTAGGTTTGGTCATATATCTACGTAACTTTAACTCCAATAAAATAAAATTTGACCTCATACATAATGAAATGGGTAGGTTTATCATTTCATAAGAAAAAAATTAGAGAAAATATATTAATTCAGGAAACTTGGCTTATTAGGCAAATCGGGCCTTGCATAGTAGGGTAGGCTGAGAAGTGCGTTCTGGCTACTAGGTACGACATATAATATATATATATGTGCGTATATCACGAAATTAAATACGTGATTTTAAAATGTGACAATGTCAGACCACGGAGGAAAAATGAAACAGGAATTTCCTTAAGTACTTTCGTATATTAATACATCTTCAGAAGGAGTGATTTTACAGATCGCGTGCTGGACATAAATAGGCAAGAGAGAAAGGTAAAGTGAGGTGAGGTACAATCGATTAAGTCACCCCAGAGATGGCACGGGCATGTAAAGGTAATTATAGCATACAATAGTAAATATATACAATGAATTAGTGAGACAAATGTGTTCCAATAATCCTACTTAAATCGCCCTTTAATTGATCTATTAAAAATGGATCTAAGTTATATAGACCACTGCTAATGTTCAAATTACTTTCTTTTGTGATCTGTATCAAAGCAGATTCAATTATGTTTCTGTTATAGGTGCTTTTACAATTAGTTATTGAAGAAGCCATCTCCCAATCAATTCGGTGAGCATCTTCTGACAAATGAACAAACAGAGCATTAGACAATTGGCCCTGTCTTACAGAGTATTTATGTTGCGATATTCTAAATTTCAAATCTTTAGAAGTTTGCCCAACATAGAACTTATTACAGTCTTTACAAGGTATTTTATAAATGACACAATTATCACTACGAGGGCTGTTCCTAACTAATAGCTTACCAACAGTGTTTTCGTAGCTAAACATGACATGTATGTTAAAAAGTTTCAAAGCCTTGGCAATATTCTCAAACCCAAGGAAATATGGTAAACATAACACATTCTTTGGGCGAATACTTTCACTGCATATATTATTATAATATGTACGCCGTGCTATGTTACGGCAAACTTCCAAAAAAACTCAGTGGGTAACAAAGCTTGAGACCAATCGAATCAATAGTCTTAAACTCTTCATCTAGGAATTCTGGACTCACAACTCGACGAGCTCTTAGATACATTGAAGAAAAAATTGACTTTTTCATATTGTATCTATGCCCTGAAAATAATGAACATAAGATAGATTATTCGTAGGTTTTCTGTAAACACTAAAATTTAGTGAAGAACCTTCCCTATGAATAAGAACATCTAAGAAAGGCAAACATTTATCAATTTCAGTCTCCATAGTAAATTTTTATAGAGGTGACTTGATCATTAAGTTTGGCT
>WNGS01164858.1:34537537-34576503 GCA_020271785.1 Procambarus virginalis
CGCAAACTGAGAGAAATGAATCGATACCCTCTGGGAGATCATTTACATATATCAGAAACAAGATAGGACCGAGTACAGAGCCCTGTGAGACTCCACTGGTGACTTCACGCCAATCGGAGGTCTCACCCCTCACCCCTGTGTGTGTGTGTGTACTCGCCTATATGTACTCACCTATATGTGTCTGCAGGATCGAGCATTGACTCTTGGATCCCGCCTTTCGAGCATCAGTTGTTTACAGCAATGACTCGTATCCCATTTCCCTATCATACCTGGTTTTAAAATTATGAATAGTATTGGCTTCCACAACCTGTTCCTTAAGTGCATTCCATTTTCCCACTACTCTCACGCTAAAAGAAAATTTCCTAACATCTCTGTGACTCATCTGAGTTTCTAACTTCCATCCATGTCCCCTCGTTCTGTTACTATTCCGTGTGAACATTTCGTCTATGTCCACTCTGTCAATCCCTCTGAGTATTTTATACGTTCCTATCATGTCCCCCCTCTCCCTTCTTCTTTCTAGTGTCGTAAGGCATAGTTCCCCCAGGCGCTCCTCATACCCCATCCCTCGTAGCTCTGGGACGAGTCTCGTTGCAAACCTCTGAACCTTTTCCAGTTTCATTATGTGCTTCTTTAGATGGGGACTCCATGATGAGGCGGCATACTCTAAGCCTGGCCTCACGTAGGCAGTGTAAAGAGCCCTAAATGCCTCCTTACTTAGGTTTCTGAATGATGTTCTAACTTTTGCCAGTGTAGAGTACGCTGCTGTCGTTATCCTATTTATATGTGCCTCAGGAGATAGATTAGGTGTTACGTCCACACCCAGGTCTCTTTCGCGCGTCGTCACAGGTAGGCTGTTCCCCTTCATTGTGTACTGTCCCTTTGGTCTCCTATCTCCTAGTCCCATTTCCATAACTTTACATTTGCTCGTGTTGAATTCCAGTAGCCATTTCTCTGACCATCTCTGCAACCTGTTCAGGTCCTCTTGGAGGATCCTGCAATCCTCATCTGTCACAACTCTTCTCATCAACTTTGCGTCATCCGCAAACATCGACATGTAGGACTCTACACCCGTAAACATGTCGTTAACATATACAAGAAATAGAATTGGTCCCAGCACCGATCCTTGTGGTACTCCACTTGTTACTGTTCGCCAGTCCAACTTCTCGCCCCTTACCGTAACTCTTTGGCTCCTTCCTGTTAGGTAGTGTGTGTGTGTGTGTGTGTGTGTGTGTGTGTGTGTGTGTGTACTCACCTAGTTGTACTCACCTAGTTGTGTTTGCGGGGGTTGAGCTCTGGCCCTTTGGTCCCGCCTCTCAACCGTCAATCAACAGGTGTACAGATTCCTGAGCCTATTGGGCTCTATCATATCTACACTTGAAGCTGTGTATGGAGTCAGCCTCCACCACATCACTTCCTAATGCATTCCATTGGCCAACCACTCTGACACTAAAAAAGTTCTTCCTAATATCTCTGTGGCTCATTTGGGCACTCTGTTTCCACCTGTGTCCCCTTGTGCGTGTGCCCTTGTGTTAAATAGCCTGTCTTTATCTATCCTATCAATTCCCTTCAGAATCTTAAATGCGGTGATCATGTTCCCCCTAACTCTTCTGTCTTCCAGCGAAGTGAGGAGTGTGTGTGTGTGTGTGTGTGTGTGTGTGTGTGTGTTAGAAATATGTGTAGTAGACATAATAGAGAAAAGCTATATAGGTTAGAATGGCGGGATCCAAGAGCTAATGCTCGATCTTGCAGGCAAAAAGAAGTGAACGCACGCGCACACACACACACACACCCACCCACACACACACCCACCTTCCGCCTCTTGGCCGTGTACATGGCGCTGATGATGTGATAGATGAAGAAGGTAAGCAGCAGGCACGGGAGGATCTTGATGAGGACGCTGTAGAACCAGAAGTGAATGCTCTGTAGGAGGCTGTTGGAGGCCCGGGCGCGGTCACTGAAGTCCACATGGTACAGTGACTTGTTGCTGTACCTGCAGCACGGAGGACAGTGTGGTGATGGTAGTGTGGTACAGTGACTAATTGTTGTACCTGCAGCACGATGTAAAGTATAGTGATGGTATGGTATTTGTTGCTGTACCTGCGGGGTGAAGGACAGTACGGTGATGGTATGGTACAGTTACTTGTTGCTGTACCTGCAGCATGGCGGACAGTATGGTGATGATTGTGGTGTGTTACAGTGACTTGTTGCTGTACCTACAGGGTGAAGGACAGTATGGTGAAGGTATGGTACAGTTACTTGTTGTTGTACCTTCAGGACCGTGGACAGTATTACGACGATACAGTGATGTTATGGTACTGTTTTCGTTTTTTTGTAAACTCTACTTGTAATTCGAACGACCACTCTTATTGTGAAATTTATAGTTTATTTATAGTTCAAGGACTACGCCTGTAAGATTTAAACTCCTTTTTTTAAACTACAAGTCCCCACCGTAAACAACACAGATATATAAATTTGTGATTAATTTCTAGATACGAAATTAGTTAATAAACAAAGGATATCAGTTGCTTAGCTGCAAATGAAGGTAGAGTCAAACGGCTAGTAGGCTAAACTTCTTGGCGGAACTGCACTAGAGTTTAACTGCCACGACTCGTGACTGCTGCTTCACCAACCTCTGGAGTCTCCCACCAAGAGGATTGGTTTAAATAAATTTACATCCAGCGCAGCACGGCACTGATTCGTTATTTCCTACTTAGTTACTTTTTGGTAACAATTATCTATAGCATGACACTTGCTAATAATAATAAACGATTTAGGTAATCGATATATCAAGATTAAACCAAATCTTATTCTTCATATATTTCAATTGATAGGCTATATGATCAAATTATTTAATACTGATATTAAGAATTAATACGAACATTTAGCTAGGTTTAAAACCCGTATTGTAACCGAATCTCCAGTGGAGGAAATAGTGGCTTGAAATGCGGGTGCCTGAATCTACTTCTATATTGTCCTGGCTCAATTAGCTCTCCTCCGAGCTTGGCACTGATACTTTCTTTATGAACTATAGCGACAATGTGGCGTCGTGACTGGATTTTAAATAAATGTTTATTATTTCACTATTCACTTATTTTATGTTGTAATTCAGATCAGTTTATTCTTTGACCACTTAATTAAGCACGTTCTGATTACATTAACGAAGTGTGCTACAAGATTATTCTTCTATAAAATGTCCCGTAAAAGTCGTGATGGTCAAAAGCGGCCATTAAGAGAGACTCACGTGACAGTTTTTGTTTCTAAAGTGCGTCTTCCCAGTCGGAGGAGTGGGGTGAAAATTAGTTACTTTTTTATTGTCAACTATTAAACAAAGATATCCCTTTAATTTGGCTAATACCCAAATGTCTGAATTTATATTTTAGATGGAATATTATAATAGTATATCAATAAATTAAACTCAAAAGTGTAGAAGTTAATATCTAAAGTTAGTGTCGTGACGTTTAATGACGTCATGGCTGGCCAGATTAGCAAGCGGTTGCTATGGGAATATTTACAGCATGTTGACCATAAATGATTTATCTAATGGAATGATGATATTTTCCACAACAGTGATATCTTGTTGTACCTACAGTACGGAGAACAGTATGGTGATGGTGATGATTGCATGGTACAGTGGCTCGTTGTTGTACCTGAAGTACGGCCGACAGTATGGTGATGGAATGAAATAGTGATCTCTTGTTGTACGTGAAGCATGGTGGCCAGTATGATGACTGTGGTGATGGTGTGGTACAGTGAATTGTGCCTGTAGCGCGCGGTGATGATAATGAAAACGGTAGTGATGGTGTGGTACAGTGACTTCTTGTACCTGCAGGGCTTAGGATAGAAATGTGGAGGAGGAGGAGGTGTTCCTGCAACAGGCGGACAGCATGGTGATGTGATGGTGTGCCGGTGCTAAGCAAATTATCGATAAAGGGAGACGGCAGAACAGAGATAAAGCATAAGAGGGGAATGGAAAAGGGAAAGAGAGAAGACAATAATTAAAAGGTGAAAAGTCGGCGATGATGGATGAATAGGAAGTAGGAGGATAGACGAAAACAACAGGAAGTAGAAAGAGGAGAAAATATAAGAAAGAAGTTAAAAGAAAGGTAAAGGACAAAGAAGACATGTTAAAAATAAATGGATCTGAAAGACAAAAAACTAGCTCAGCTCTTATGCACTTTGTGCCTCCCTACCTTCCTTCCTTCCTTCCTATATTCCCCTTCTCTTTGTTCCTCGTATCTCCTTCAGGTCTTTTGTTTCTCCGTTTCCTCTGTCTGTTCTCTCTCTATACCCCTTCCCTCCTATTGTTCCCACTTTCTACCCCTGTTCTTTCTTTCTTCCTTCCTCTCTCTCTGTATTCCCCCTTTCTATCCCAATGTTCTCCTTCCCTCTATTTGTCCCAGGCTCCCTCTCTCAGTCCCTGCCTCTCTTCCTCCCTCTGTTACTCCATCTCTTTCTGCCTCTTCCAGTCCCTCCCTCCCTTACCTGTCGTGTCGCTGGCGTATGGAGTACATGAGGTAGTTTGGTACGGAGAGCACCGGAGATACCAGATAGGCGACGACCACGGCCAGTCGCGCGCGGGGCAGCGTGCACAGGAAGAGATTCAAGTGTGGCTTGCAGATGGCGATGTAGCGCCACACCGCCAGGGTGATCGTCAGGCAGATGGCTATCGTGTGTGTCACCTGCGAGAGCGAGAGAGAACAAAAGACAATGAGAATGAGAGACAGAATGAGGAAGACGGGAAGAAGAGAGAGAGAGAGAGAGAGAGAGAGAGAGAGAGAGAGAGAACGTCAATGGCAGAGTGCTTCCCCAATCAACATCCTGATGGAGAACCTAGTCTCCCAATCCAACATAACTATCAGCACATAATTGTGGGTGTCGTCAATCGGTATCTCATTGAATTTTGATAAACTCTTATCAGTTTTCAAACTGAACAATTTTAAGCTTTTCATCCCACATATCAGGCTCTTCCCTCGATCCTGTCGTGATTGACCTTCCTGCAAGCATAGTTCACTGCAGATCTATGAGATATGTTGCTTCCTCAATTCTTTCTAGTGTCTCTGTTGCTCATTAGGGTTCTCAGTTCCACCTGTGTCCTCCTTGTTCGTGTTCCACCTATACTAAATAATTTGTCCTTGTCCACCCTGTCCATTTCTCTGAGAATGTTGTAGGTGGTGATCATGTCTCCCTTAACTCTTATGTCTTCCAGGGACGTGAGGTTCAGTTCCCGTAGCCTTTCATCATAACTCATCTCTCTCAGTTCTGGGACTAGTGCGGTGGAATACCTCTGAATCGTCTCTAACTTATATTTTGTTTAACTAGGTATGGACTCAAGGCTGTAGCTGCATACCCCAGGATTGTTCTAACATAAGTGGTATACAAGGTTCTGAATGATTCCTTACACAAGTTTCTAAAGACAGTTCTTATATTGGCTAATCTAGCATATGCCGCTGATGATATCCTTTTGATGTTGGCTTCTGGGGTCAGGTTCGGTGTGATATCAACCCCAACCCCTATATCATTCTATTTGACTTTCAGGATTTGATCTCCCAAATGGTACCTTGTGTTCGGCCTCCTGCCCCCTTCACCTAATTTCATTACTTTGCACTTACCTGAGTTAAACTTTATTAGCCATTTTCTAGATCATTCCTCCAGTTTGTGGTTACGGCCCTACTGGGACGCAACCGGGTTCTTTTCTGATGGTAATAGTTGTTTGGGTATCCGGCCCCAAGTTAGTAGAGGCTTTCAAGGGGCGAGTTCTGTAACGCAAGTTAAAACAACGGGGAAGGTACATTGAAGACACTAGTAAACTTAATTATATATATTCCTTTCCCACCACCATATGTAAAAAGTCACACACGGGAATTATTACTACACAATTATATACAGCTTCGTCTTCCTCCGAAGACACTGGACACGCGGCGACGCTCACTCTGGGTAGCCTTTCCTGGTCTCTTCCGTGGCCCAGAACCCACGATGAATCCACCCTGGCCACAGGCCAGCCAAATCACAATCCCACTGGGTGCCTCGTCGTGATGGCCTACAACCACAGTCCAGCCCGTAGCTGGCAGGTACTATATATATATAGTCAGCTTCACTGTCAGGCCACTCCACGACTAATATTAGGGTTGCGAGCCCTAGGCAAGAGCCTCGTGTGACTCGCTGGTCACCCTCCTCAGTCGGCACCTCAGTGGGTAGTCTCTTCCACCAGCCAGCCCCGGATACGGCGAATCCCGTTACTGCCACTCCTCAGGCAGGCAATCACATACTCAGCAGATTTCGCCCGGGGGTGGCTCACAGCTCCTACAAAGAAGACTGGTGAAGAGACCTTGGCTGCCTTGCGTAGACTGATTCAACATACCCCTCCAACTGTCCTAGGTTGACTCACCCAGTACTGATGACACGTCATCAGTACTGGGGACACTACATGGGGCCACTTGGAAACTTCACTTACTAGCTTAGACACAAACGTCCACCTCTTTGCTCCATAGATGGCGTTCACTGTCTAAGCGCCACCTCACCAGAGGTCAGCAGCGGCTACGTCACGAGCCGACTAGGACAGGCATCCAGCACTTATTGCCGATATCTCCCGTCATCACTAGATGGCGTTGTCCATGGTGTGGGGTTTTCGGGAGCGGACTCACAGATGGCGTGGACTTCATGGCTTCGTGCTCGGGCGAGGAATTTGGGTTCGTAACATTTGTCCAGGTCGTCTTGTAGTCTGTCTGCTTGCTCTTCGCTTCCTTTGACGGGTGTCCCTTTTCTCGGCCGTTGCTCTATGTGTGAATTTCGCTAAGGCCCTCCATCTCGTGTCTTCTCGATTTTTGCTGGGTCACAATACCTCAGATTCGCAAGAAGCTTCAGTGGTACTGTGGATTACCGGGTGATCGTAATCTCTACAGTGGATCTCGTTCCACATTGGTTTTTCTGGGATTGTGGTGGTGGTGGGGATGTCACACGGTCACCGTGATATCACGCCTGTGCAGACGATGAGTCACATTAATGCGGCTGAAGATATGATGACTAAACCACACATCAGAAGGTGAAAAAACGACAACGTTTCGATCCGTCCTGGACCATTATCAAGTCGCGTGTAACCTAACCTAACCTCACACTCACGACTTAATGGGCCAGGATGGACCAAAATGTTGTCGTCCCTTCATCTTCTGATGTGTGATTTAGTCATCACGCCTGTGTCTCTGATCTTTTGGAGATTCTCTGGCTGATCCTGGCGGCCTGCAATGCATGCTAGGAGGCATGCGCCCATGGTGAGCCTCCACGAGGGGTCCTCCTCTCGTCTATGGGCTCAGAATGATACCAAATTCTTGGACACAGTCCACACCCGCCTCAGGCTCCGGTATTCTTTCCTCGTAACGCACCTTCATCGGCTCTGGCTGACTGAATCTTCCTAGTGTCAGCGGTTCCAAAACCAGGAGGATACTGTCGAACACTTGACCGCCGGAGGCGAGATCGCTTAAAATCCGAATGCGGACAAAATATGAGTAATTTCCATGGAGAGATTTGTCCATGTAATTCCAGAAAACAGAATTCAGATAATGAAAAATTTAATGGTAGGGAAGATATATATTTCAAGGAGCAATATATTCCAATACATCTCCCAGTGAAGGATGGTCTGAGGTACGCGATGGACACAGGCTGCTCTGGGGTAGGCCTAGGTTAAATGCATTACGAAATATTAGTATTTTAGACTCCCCTGCAATTTTCAAGGAGATAGGTTGAAATACATAGTGTGAGTTCCCTAGAGATTTTTATGATTGTAATAATATATTTTCTGGGAGCATTTTGTTACAGTTCGTCTTAATATTTTTTCTAAAGAAAGGGGAAGATGGGGGGGGGGCAATGGGGAGATGGGGACCAAAGAAGAGATGGAGAGCAAGGGGAAGATGGGGGGCAAGGGGGATGGGGACCCAAGGGAGATGGGGCAAGGGGGAGATGGGACCCAAGGGAGAGATGGGGGCAAGGGGGAGATGGGGACCAAAGAAGAGATGGGGAGCAAGGAGGAGATGGGGGGCAAGGGGAAGATGAGAACCAAAGAAGAGATGGGGAGCAAGGGAAGGTTGGGTAAAGAGTGTGTAAAGTGTTCAAAAAGAACCCGAGTGCAGCCGGTTACCCTTTCTGTTATATAAATGGAAATGTCTTTCAAGAGGAAACTAGATTGTTTCCTCCAAGGAGTGCCGGACCAACCGGGCTGTGGTGGGTATGTGGGCCTGCGGGCCGCTCCAAGCAACAGCCTGGTGGACCAAACTCTCACAAGTCAAGCCTGGCCTCGGGCCGGGCTTGGGGAGTAGAACTCCCAGAACCCCATCAACCAGGTATCAACCAGGTGTCTGTCCATGGTTGAAGGGTAGGAAAAAGAAACAAGGGTGGGGCGAAGAGGGAAAATAGGGAAGATGACCGGGAACAGGGATAGGAAAGGGAGGGGAGGGAAGAGGTGGGGATGTGAGGAGAGAGAAAAAGAAGAAGGGTGGAAAGAGAAAGGATGGGGAAGGGAATTATCAGGAGAAAACGCCAAACCTTTACGACTCCATCGACTTGAGAATGGTCCAGGACGGACCGAAACGTCGTCGTCCCTTCACATTCTAGTGTGTAGTTTTGTCATCTTTACGACTATATAGCACTTGGAAGGGATCGGTATAAGAATTTGGGATGGGACGGGGGAAGGTATAGTGCCTACTTGGACGGTCGGGGATTGAACGTTGATCTGCATGAAGCGGGACCTTCCCTCTACAATCCAGTCCAAGTGGCTTGGCAGGGGAAAAGAGACAAACTATCCAGGGTGCCACCGGGTACCTCTCCTAGTACCAATATATCTCCCAAGAAACAATTTATTCCAATATATCTACCAAGGAGCTATGTATTCCCCTAAAATCTCATTGATTTAAAATCAGATTATGTATAATGTAAGCAATATTTTGGATAAGTTTTCAATCTAAGCCATTTCCAGGGCCGATGCTCATTTTATTTGGTCACTCGCGAACCAATAGAATAAGATAAACAACGTCGCGGCGCAATTTCGCTAAGGAAATATTTGGAAAGTTGCACGAAAATATGTAAACCGGATGTCGAAAATACACAATGCCATCAGTTTATTTTAATTTTACAGATAAACCTTTCCTGGCGTCGATGCTTCTTTGCATTCCTAAAAGTATAATTACACGTAAATTCGAAAGGAAAAACATAAATGTTTCAGATAGTAAAATAACCGAAACAGTTATCCCATGAGTACTTAGAATATTTATAGCTGCGACACGTGACGGGAGGCACAGGCGCGATAATTACCGGTTCCTCTTCCTCCCGATGATGACATGTTTCGGCCCCGCAACATTTAGAGGCGGAAGTCAGGCCAGACAACACTAATTATGGTGTCAATAATTCTGGGAGATGTTAAGGAGCGGTTCGGAGGTGGATACGTTGTAGAGGTAAGTAGAAACGTTAAATGTCTGCTCGATTACACGCACATTGCAAGGACCCCAAAAAGGGGGGATACGAATACGGAGGCACGAATGAAGGCGAAAGCCAGGAATGAGAAAAACACAAATGAGAGGATAACACGGATGAAGGGATGACATGATTGAGGGATAACACGAATGAGGGGATAACACAAATGATGGGATAACACGAATGAGGTATAATATGATTATGGGGATAACAAGAATAAGGAGGAGATTTAAACGTGGAAACCCATTATCCAAATGATGAATAGTGATATTAGAAAGATCTTCAAACTCAAAGATGTAAAGAAATTAAACGAACTAGGAAACAAGGAAGTTGAAAGAAGTAAGAAGTAAACCGATCGAATGAACTAGGAGGTAAAGAAGTGGAATGAACTGTTAAGCAAACAAATTTAAAGAACTAAAAGTAAAGAAGTGGAATAACTAGGAGACAGCTATGCGGAATGAACTAGAAAGCCAATCAGTGGAAACAAAATTCCCGAACGGGCGCAAAACTAGGCTCGAAAACTACGTCGTTAACCCTTCGTTAGAAGCCCGTCTGAGAAGTCTGTCGAAGATGTTTTGATCTCCCTAAGGAAGTAAGGCGATGAGTCACAATAACGTGGCTGAAGTATGTTGACCAGACCACACACTAGAAGGTGAAGGGACGACGACGTTTCGGTCCGTCCTGGACCATTCTCAAGTCAAGAATGGTCCAGGACGGACCGAAACGTCGTCGTCCCTTCATCTTCTATTGTGTGGTCTGGTCAACAAGTACTCGCTGTTTTTAGCTATTAAATTTAAATTGAAGGCTGCACGAAGGCTTGAAATTCAAGAACGGAGTAACCGCGGAACATAAAAATTTAAGCGGCAACCATATTCACTCTTCCTTACTAAACCAGAAACCAGTGGGAGTAAGACGGCTCTCACGACCATGTATTGGACATGAGACAAAGAACCCGGATACCCTCAGACGGAGACGAAAGAACAGGATTCCTCCAAACGGAAACGAAGTTGTGCAAACTTCTCTTTGTTGTCTGAAATGAAGAATCGAGTTCAAGAAACATAAGTCTCATTTCAAAGAAGATGAAATTCATTGAATTTCTAAAACGTCTGGAAGTTCTGATGCTCTTATTGGTCGCCCGGATGGTATCACAGTGAACCCCTGGAAGAATGGCAAGCAGTTGGTATGGGACTACACGTGCGTATCAACCCTGGCTAACACCTACATTGAACTCAGTGTTGCACAACCAGGTGGCGCTGCCACCCACAGGGAAGCAGCCAAATCCCGTAAGTATAGAGAACTGGATCACCACTACAATTTTGTCCCCATTGCTTCTGAGACACTCGGCGCCTGGGGTAAAAGTGCTACCAGTTTTTTGAAGGAACTGGGTTCTAGGCTCATTGAAACAACAAGGGACCCTAGAGCTGCCAGCTTTCTTTTCCAGCGCCTCAGCGTGGCGATACAGAGGGGAAATGCGCACTGCATCCAGGGTTCCTTCCCGCCATCTGAGGAGCTGGAGGAACTCGACAACTTATGATAACCATCTTTGTAACCTATATGTAACTCCTTTTTTGTAACAAAGTTCAAATAAAGCAAATATATATGTATATATATATATATATATATATATATATATATATATATATATATATATATATATATATATATATATATATATAAAGCGTGTGTGTGTGTGTGTGTGCACTCACCTATTTGTGCTTGCAGGATCGAGCACTGACTCTTGGATCCCGCCTTTCCAGCCATCGGTTGTTAACAGCAATGACTCCTGCCCCATTTCCATACCATACCTATTTTAAAATTATGAATAGAGTTTGCTTCCACAAGCTGTTCCCCAAGTGCATTCCATTTTACCACTACTCTCACACTAAAAGAAAACTTCCTAACATCTCTGTGACGCATCTGAGTTTCCAGTTTCCACGCATGTCCCCGCGTTTTGTTATTATTACGTGTGAACATTTCATCTATTTCCACTTTGTCAATTACCCTGATTATTTTATATGTCCCTGTCATATCTCCTCTCTCCCTTCTTTTCTCTAGTGTCGTAAGGTTCAGTTCCTTCAGACGTTCTTCATATCCCATCCCTCGTAACTCTGGGACAAGCCTTGTCGCAAACCTCTGAGCCTTCTCCAGTTTCCTTATGTGTTTCTTCAGGTGGAGGCTCCATGATGGCGCGGCATACTCTAAGACTGGTCTCACGTAGGCAGTGTAAAGCGCCCTGAAAGCCTACTCACTTTGGTTTCTGAATGAAGTTCTAATTTTCGCCAATGTATAGTATGCTGCTGTCGTTATCCTATTTATATGTGCTTCAGGAGTTAGATTAGGTGTTACGTCCGCTCCCAGGTCTCTTTCTCGAATCGTTACAGGTAGGCAGTTCCTCTTCATTGTGTACTGTCCCATTGGCCGCCTATCACCTGATTCCATTTCCATAACTTTACATTTACTCGTGTTGAACTCCAGTAGCCATTTCTCTGACCATCTCTGCAACCTCTTTAAGTCCTCTTGGAGGATCCTACAATCCTCATCTGTCACAACTCTTCTCATTAATTTTGCGTCATCCGCAAACATTGACATGTAGGATTCCACTCCTGTAAACATATAATTTGTTTACAGGAGTTTACACACACATTTGTGTGTGTGTGGATGAATGCCCCATTGTACACCAAGTTGCAGCAGAGTACCTGGGTGCTGCAACAACACAACACGACATTGCTCGCCTTACAGCAGTAGCAGCCCCACATGCTGGGGATTTCCTGTTAGCAATCCCAATGTCGGCAACTGCACACGCCTCACACCACACACCCTCCGAATTGCTGTGGCCCTCTGCTGTATCCACACCAAATATAGGTGTAATTTGTGTCGAGGTACCATTCGGCCACCATAGCCTATTCTTCCAAAGCACAGGGGGATGGCACTCGAGGCATAGTGAAGTTAACGACATCATCAGGAGAAGCCTCACCACGGCTCGATGCCCAGCTGAAAGAGAGCCCCGTTACCTAACGCCCCGTAACTCTGATGCTTATATTGGTCGCTCAGATGGTATCACGGTGAACACCTGGAAGAAGGCAAGCAGTTTGTATGGGACTACATGTACATAACAACCCTGGCTAACACCTACATTGACTTCAGTGTTGCACAACCGTGTGGCGCTGGCACCCCACAGGGAGTCAGCTAAATCCCGGAAGTACTGAGAACTGGGTCACCAATACAATTTTGTCCCCCATTGCTTCTGAGACACTCGGCGCCTGGGGGTAAGAGTGCCGCCAGTTTTTGAAGGAACTAGGTTTTAGGCTAATTGAAACATCAAAAGACCCTAGAGCTGCCAGCTTTCTTTTCCAGCGCATCAGTGTGGCGATACAGAGGGGAAGTGCACACCGCATTCAGGGTTCCAGCCCGCCATCTGAAGAGCTGGAGGAACTCGACAACTAATGATGATCATCTTTGTACTCTATATGTAACTCCTTTTTTTTGGAACAAAGTTTAAATAAAATGAAAGTATATGTATATGTATATATATACAAAAGAATGGGGGTGGTATACAACATCGGATTAGAGAGGAGGATGTTGAGGTTGATCAGAGAGGGAGATGATGATATGGATCAGAGATCCCTGATCCCTGACTGGATCCCTGACTATCGGTGCCATCTATAGATTTCCTAATACCAACATAGCTTCATTCTCAGACAACGTAAGGAATCTTATCATAAATAACAATCTCAACAAAAATCACATCATTCTGGGAGGTGATTTCAATATTGACCTGGGTCTTCAAAACAACCCTCAAGTTGACTATTTCCGTAACAGCATGCACTCCTGTATGCTAATCCCCACAATCACCAAGCCCACCCGAGTCACTCAAACATCTGCCACTACCCTGGATCACTTATGGACTAATATAACAGCTCCCCTTACATCTGGGGTAATTTATGACAGAACAACTGACCACTATCCTACCTTCCTCATAGCAAACATGGACACAACACCACCAGAAAGCATGAAACTCTCATTCAGGCTACACAGTGAATCAGCTTTAGGCAATCTCTCTAATGCACTTCACAATATTAACTGGGAATCTGAATTAATAATACACAGGATATAAACTCATTAACTAACCTCTTTCTCTCCAAAACTCTAAGCCTCTACAACACTCACTGTCCCCTCCTTACCAAACAAGTAACTGATAAAAGAAAAAATAACCCGTGGCTCACAAGTGGCATAATTAAATCAATCAACAAAAAACATGAATATGAAAAGAAATTTAGGATTGGCCTAGTTACAAAGGAAGTAGTTAAAAGGTACTCATCAGTGCTTACCAGTATCATAAGAAAAGCTAAACTTTCATATTATGAGACTAGATTCAAAGAAGCAAAAGGCAACATGAAAAGCACATGGAATACCATCTCTAATATCCTAGGAACTAAACAACACTCCCACAACCAGATAACACTCTCTAAGGATGGCCTTACACCGTTATCTGATTTAGAAATGGCGAATGAATTTAATAGCTTCTTTTCATCGGTTGGTGCTAACCTTGCCAGTAAAATCCCACAGACTCAGACACATATCAACTCATATCTCTCAGGCAGCTATCCAAACTCTCTTCTCCTTTCACCAGTCAGCCCGACAGATGTTGTGTCCATCATACACTCACTAAAAACCAAAGCTGGGAACATCAGTGAAATCCCATCCGTTGTATACAAGAGCGCCTCCCATGCCCTTGCGCCACCTATAGCTCTGCTGTTCAACAAATCCCTTGAGTGTCATATCTTCCCTGATATCCTTAAAAAAGCAAGAGTTCATAAAGGAGGTAATCCGGCAGACATAAACAATTATAGACCAATATCAAACCTACCCATACTATCAAAAATATTTGAAAAAATTATCTACAAACAGCTCTACTCCTATCTCGTAAAATTCGACATTCTTAGCCCCTGTCAGTTTGGCTTCCGCTCCCAAAAGAGTACCAACGATGCAATTATTAGTCTCCTTGATATAATTTACTCAGCCCTTGACAAAAATGAGTTTCCGATTGGACTCTTCATTGACCTGAGAAAGGCCTTTGATACTGTTAATCACAATTACCTCTTACGTAAACTCCATCATTATGGAATCCGAGGCCATGCACTGGACTATATCCAATCCTATCTTAGTGATAGACACCAATGTGTAGCCATCAATAATATAACCTCTCCCACTCTACCAATAACCGTTGGAGTGCCACAGGGCAGCATCTTGGGACCTCTCCTATTTCTTATATACATCAATGATCTGCCTAATGTCTCTAACATTCTGAAACCTATTTGTTTGCTGATGATACTACCCTCATCTACTCTAACCCAACCCACATACACTAAATAATGTTGTTAATAATGAACTAAAAAAAGTCCACTTATGGATGTCAACCAACAAACTAACACTTAACATAGAAAAGACCTACTACATCTTATTTGGAAGCAAATCTACAAATGCAATTCAGCTTCAGATAGACAATGTAAACATTAGCAATAAAAATGATGGAAAGTTTCTTGGCCTATTCCTAGACAAGAGACTCAACTTCAGTACCCACATACAACACATAACTAAGAAAGTCTCTAAAACAGTTGGTATACTCTCCAAAATCAGATATTATGTACCTAACTCTGCTCTCATCTCTCTATATTATGCACTAATCTATCCCTATCTTAACTATGGTATCTGTGCATGGGGTTCAACCACTGCAAACCACCTCAAGTCCATCACCCAGCAAAAATCTGCTATCAGAATAATAACAAATTCTGCTTTCAGACAACACTCAGCCCCCTTGTTTAACTCCCTAAACATGCTAAACATAATCTCACTCCACAAATTCTCTTGTGTCAACTACATTTACAAAACCTGTTCTTAAATGCAAATCCTGCTCTGAAACTCTCCCTGGACAGATGTAATAGGACCCATTATCACCACACCAGAAATAAATATCTCTTTGATATCCCCAGAGTTAAACTTAATCTGTGTAAACACTCTATGCAAATAAAGGGACCCAGTCTATGGAACTCACTCCCTATTGAATTGAAAAGCTGTCCAACTTTTGCGTCATTCAAAAACAATACTAAAAAGTACCTAATTTCATCTTCATAGTTTTTTACCTTTGCTTTAAAATTGCACTGTATCTATTGCTACCCAATCTCCCAATCTTTATGTACCCAATCCGAACATCTTTACCATTGTGATCATTGCTGTCTTCTTATATGTGCTGTCAATCTGCTGTATGGTGTCTATTAATCTTGTTTAAATTACCAATCAAGCTGTCAATGTAATCAATCAGAGCTTTAATATACCAATGTGCTTTAATATACTTACTAATCTCTCTCATCTCATTTTTTTCTTGCAATGTATTTGTTATCATTTTATTAATTCTGCTAGAATTTACCTACTTAAAATTATCTGTTAGATTAAGGACCTGCCCGAAACGCTGCGCGTACTAGTGGCTTTACAAGATTGTAAATACTATGCTATGTATTCTCACAAACCCAATGTACCTTCTTGTATATAAATAAATAAATAAATAAATAAATAAATAAATAAATAATAAATAAATTAATAAATAAATATATGGGGAATGCAAAGGTGGATCAGAGAGAGCAATTATAAGGTGGGATCTAAGAAGGGATGATGAGGTGGATCAAGAGAGCGATGCTACAGATATTGAGGCGGTCAGAAAGGGAAAGAAGGAAAATGGAGGGATTATATGGAGACTCGCGGTTGAAAGAAGAACAAGAACAAGAAGAGGAACAATAACAATCAAGATAAAAAATCTCAGGATGTTTTGATTTTCTTGTTTGGAATTACAAATCAACAACAACAAAAATAAAGGGGTAAGCATTAGAGCAGACAGCTAAAGCGAAGAAAAATAGACGAAAATAATGCTCAATTCATTTATGTAAAGACCTATACTAAAGAACTGAGAAACGAACGAAAATCAACCTGATTAGGTTATTGTGGAGAGAAAGCCTAAAACTTAGCTGTAACGCAAGTCCACTACGGGCTCACCATAGCCCGTGCTACTTGCAACTTTGGTCCGAATAGCTGCATCTAACACAAAAACATCTGTAACGAAAAGGAAAACATCTGCCGGACGAACCTGGGTGAAGTGGGCGTGGAAGAGGATGAAGACCGAGTGAACGTAGTTGTCAAACATGGTGTCCTGGCCTTTGATGTAGGAGGCGGCATAGAAGGAGTACTCCAGCAGCAGCAGGAAGTCGGCCACCGCCAGCCCCGTCAGGATGGTGTTGGTGGAGTTGATCATCTCCCGCCGGGTGAGGATAACCATGTTGAGGATGTTGGTGAAGGCCCCCACCAAACAGATCATCAGCGCCAGGTAGCCGTGTACTTCCTGATGGAATGTGGAAAGGGAATAGGTGAGACGGATGAGGGGAAGACGTGGAGACGAGATAGAAATGTAGACAGGGAGAGGAAAATATAAGAGTGGGAGTGGGTGCTTGTATGCATCCGGAAAAGAGAGAGAGAGTACTTTATCAGCTTTTGACTATGACTGACTATGAGTGAGTATGTTAGAATATGACTGCATTTTAACCTTCGCACACAGAAAGGAAAAATGCCACTGCTGTAAGAATCATCAATCACCAACTTACAGAGATTTCTACCTGGGGTAGTAGATGGCAGGTAACATTTGTGGCTGAGAAGACACAAGCGATGATAATAACTAGACTGCACATGGTAAATCGGGCAGGCTNTAACCTAACCTAACCTAACCTTTAATCCAAACCACATTTTCGGATGTAGAAATCATTGTGATGCGTTGAATCATTTTCTGTTGGATTCCGATTTAAAATTGTAATACTTGCATGAAAGGTCAGTCGGATATGAGAATAATATAATCTTTATATATCAAGGAGCTGCGGCCCTTGCTACATAATAATCTTTCAGCTGTTCAATTGTACACTGTATAATGCACAGCATGCCTTGTACTTTGATTTATAGTTCATTCTGATGGCTTTATTTGCTTTAGTCTTCCATGGTTTGTCTCCCTTTTCATTTATTTAACACTTTCGCGCCCTGCGGTAGTAAATATTATACGGGTAATACCGGTAAATTTGTTCCAAGGTGCAGTAGCGGTCGTAAATTTACGCGAAATTAAAAAATATTTGTATAAAATCCTATTCTTATTCAATCGACTTGGGTGTAAAATCAGTGTATGAAAATGTTTGCCATTAAAGTTCTGTTTTCTCTAATAGGCACATGGCCTTTTTGGGATAAAGGCATTGTATTGTAACTTCGTGGAAAGACTATTGTATTGTTTACACGACGAGTGTAATCGCCTACTTCACACACTCTTGCTGTGGGCAGCGATCATGATTCTACATTTATATGCCAGCCCGTCCTCCAAACAAAGATCCAAAAGTGATTCCATGCACCCGCCAAACCCCCTGTTTATGAATGAAAAGCGGTTTACACACGATTCACAAGTGCTGACGTTCGAACATATCCGGAACAAGTGCTTCACTGACGAATTTTGTTCGAATCACAACGCTATAAATGCAGCCCGTCCTCCAAACAAAGATCCAAAAGTGATTCCATGCACCCGCCAAACCCCCTGTTTATGAATGAAAAGCGGTTTACACACGACTCACAACTGCTGACGTTCGAACATATCCGGAACAAGTGCTTCACTGACGAATTTTGTTCGAACCACAACGCTATAAATGCTTCACCCACGTACTACAAATACAAATAATCGCCAACAGAACCTAAACACCTAACCTAACCTAACCTATGCCTATATATACACAATATGCTAATATATTATAATATTAAATTATACTAGAGAAAATTCCCGTTTTGAATGAACAGCATGTTAAAATTTATGAATGCGTCTGTGGGGTTGACCGCTGAATGTAATGGACTGGAGTCGAGGATGGGTTGATAAATGCTTCACCCACGTACTACAAATACAAATAATCGCCAACAGAACCTAAACACCTGACCTAACCTATCCTATGCCTATATATACACAATATGCCAATATATTATAATATTAATTTATACTTGAGAAAATTCCCGTTTTGAATGAACAGCATGTTAAAATTTATGAATGCGTCTGTGGGGTTGACCGCTGAATGTAATGGACTTGAGTCGAGGACGGGTTGTATATGCATATGTCCGTGTAGGGAATTTAATTGCCATCACAGTGATACCACATTTAACGCTGTAGGATAAGTGTGGAGTTGACAACCATGAAAAGAATAGAAATATTTCGTTGCTGTGTGGAGCTCACGGCTAGTGATCGATGTTGTTCTTTAGTTTTTTGTGTGATTTAACTCATACTTTGGTGACATATACATATGTTCTTCTAGATAATTCTATTGCGAACACATTGGTACAGAAATGAAATCTGTACATCGAAAATTAAGGTCAGAACAGCTAGAAAGAGTATGCACTTTTCAGTGTTGCCGCTCGATCACACGAAAACGTCCAATTCACCTCGCGAAAGTCGAAGTCCAGTTAATATGTTGATATTTTACACTATTATTATTGTTTATTAAGACATATTATAAATGTTTTATTATATAATTTGATTAATTTTTTATGTTTTATTTACACTTCAACCAGGTTTCTATGATTGTTTTTTTTAATACTTTGGTTTTTATATAATGTTCTTGTAAATACTTACTTATTATTATTATTATTGTTGTATTAGATTCGATTAGGAAGATGTTAATCGCACACAGAAGACAGACAGGAAACATCTCCCGTCACGCAGGGTGCAGTTGCACCTCCACAGATATCCAGTATCAGCTCTTGATACTGGTACTGGCTCAAAAGGGCTACCGTTTGGGTGGCTTCATCTTCATCTTAAAACATTAACAAGGGAGACATCTCCCGTCACACAGGGTGCAGTCGCACCTCCACAGATCTCCAGTATCATCTATTGATACTGGTTATGGCTCAAAAGGGCCACCACTTACGGGCTATTCATGCCCGTGCCACCTTTTGGGTGGCTTAATCTTCATCAACCATGTTAATCATTAAGTATTACTTTGCTTTTTCAATTTACGTAAGTTTAAAAGTGTTTGTTTCTATTAGTTACTGTATTATTATAAGCTTTGAGCTAGTTTTTATTTTTTGTGTTAGTTTTGAAGTTTAGTTAGTTTGATCACTTCATGTAAACTTAAGTGTTTCGTTTTATAATCAGTGTTGTTTGATATATATATTTTAAGTTTCCTTTGTGTGCAATCACCTTGAATTACCCAAGAAAATAACGGCCAAGAGTCATATGCCAGTAGGCATCGTATTTTGAAAATTGCAGGTCAATTTGGACAAAATCTGAAATCACCGTTTTCAGTAATTTGCCTATTTTAGGTATAAAAAAGGCGTTATTAAAACCTCAAATATGTGCAATCTATTTGTTACCTTCTTGATTTATGGTTGTTGTGGGCTTGTAGAGAATACACAGATGGTCAGATGGTCACTTCAGCAGTTTATTGAGTAAGTTAACCAATATATAACTGACCTTCCGAGGTCCTACCTACTCTGGGTCTGTGAGAATACTAACTGGTCACCAGAACGGCTGGTACCAGCTCTCTGTGAAGAATGACGTCAGAGGTTTACTCAATTTGTGATTGGCTATCCCCAACCGTCGTACAATTTGAATACTAACAAATCACCCTTATTTACGCTAAAAAATAACGTTTAAGATTCATATTTCAAATATGCATATTATTTTTCTATTTTCACATTGATTTGAGTAAAATATTACAAATTTTCAGATATTTGCATATTTCCCGTGTAAAAAACACGTAATATAAATTCCAAATAAATGCAATTACCCTAAATACGCAAAGCAATATCGGTCAAGAGTCATACACTGTATATGCAATATTCTTCGTATTTTTCAAACTGCAGGCGGATTTAGGTAAAATGCAAGATATCTCCGTTTTCTATTATGATCGATTTTCTATATAAAATGAGTCAGTTTGAAAGTTCAAAGGGTGTGAAATGACCCTCAATTACGAAAAAAATAAAAATTTCGCTCAAGCAACAGATTTTAAATATCCATCGTAGTTTTGAAACTCTATGTCTATTTTGGCAAAATATGACTATTCTCCGGTTTCCCTCCCAGAAACCATGTTGATATTTCCTTACATACGTAATTCTTTCTAAGTTTGTAACTAGTCTTAACCTTATTATTCTTTCGAGTATTTTGCAAGGGATGCTCGTGAGTGACACTGATCTGTAATTAAGTGCCTCTTCTGTATCTCCTTTCTTGTAGATTGGCACCACATTTTCCTTCTTCTAGCGGCTGGGCAATTCCCACTTTATTAGTGACTCATTAAA
Source organism: Procambarus virginalis (assembly GCA_020271785.1). Lineage (NCBI taxonomy): Eukaryota > Metazoa > Arthropoda > Malacostraca > Decapoda > Cambaridae > Procambarus > Procambarus virginalis. The sequence goes on from WNGS01164858.1 coordinate 34,558,343, forward strand.
GATCAGTGCCAGATGTATGCTGAGGGCCTGTACAGTTTCTTTTAGCTTTAGTTTCGGGCAGTGATGCTATTGTTTCTTTATTTCCTCTGCTGTTACCTTAATATATAATAGTTTCTCATTAGAATTTACCTCCTCTTCTAGCAATACGGATAATGGAGTCCACACCGTTACGCGCCTCCTTCAGATCACAAAGAAATCTCAATGGCGAGATGTATAAACGGGAAAATCATTATGAAGTAATGAGATGACTTGAACCCACAAGCCAGAGTGTAGGGGCCAACTAAAAATCCTTGTTGGCCTGTAGTTCTGGGCCTCAAGAACCTTCTAGTAAATTCAGTACAGTTCCGGGTTGGTCGGCTTTTCTTCTATCTTGCCCGAGCGGGTTAATTTAGGTATCTGGGACTAACCAGAACGCCAATTCAAGTCACCCGTTACCTTAAAATTATTTTATCATTGATACATCATGTCACTGTGATTTATTTGTAATTTGTATACCTTCATGATGCTTGAACATACCATTAGGAACAATAAGAATCCAGAATATTTACAGTGTTTTAATGTAATTGTCATTATTGTATTAAAACAATTAGAAACAAAAAATCAAACTGAACAAAAACTTGGTAAAACAAAGGCACAGTTTGTAACAACAGGACAGAGAGTAAACTATTCGCTTACAGAAGCGGTGTTGGGGGGGGGGGGGAGGGATTGTGAACTATAGGGTGGAGTTATTAGGACACGGGGGTACTGACTGTGGTGGAGAGGATCCAGCACCACACCAACTACGCCAATCACACTAACAATACCAGTGAGGTCAATCATATTGATCATGGTGGCCATATCAGTAATATTTATCATGTCAGTCAAGACAACTACGTCAACCGTACGAACAACAGCAGCAACACCAGCCATACCACCCACGCGAGTCGTGTAAACCATATCAACTACGCTAGCCGGGCAAACCGTACCAACTATGCTAGCCGTTCTATTCATACCAATCACGTTAGCTGTGCCAACCATACCAACTACGCTAACAAATATAGGTTACGCTTCCTTTATTCTAATTGCTCATCTAAAGGAAAACGAAACTAAAAACACAGAAGGGCCCTTGTTTAGAGACGGTAAACACGTAATTGACTTGTTTACTTCTGCTGTTCGGGCTCTGTTGTTTGATTGTTTAATATTTTACATGTCGGGTTTCATCTCGGAAGGCACTTGAAAATCCTTTGTTTTTTAAATAGTGCAGAAGAGCTCCAATTAAAAACTAAATAATATAAAACATTAATCTCCCACTTAAATATTGACTGAAAAGATATAAAACGTAGGAAATTCACTCGACAAAATCAGTCATAAACATGTCACCAGACATTTGTAGACATAAGAAAATAAAAAAAAACAATTAATTAAGCATATTGTTTCAAGCACATGAAATCACACGAACTAATTTTAAAAATGCCTTCTGGACTGCTTGATCTTTTTCTTACTGTACTGAATACTAGTTTGAGTTGTGGGTTAGGTATAGTGCTGTCGACTCTCAGTAGCAAACCACAGTTGACCCTTAACCTCACCTGCGTGACCTTGGGGGCTCAGGGACAAAGTCAGGTGAGGGGTCCTTTAGGTAAAGTCCTTGAAGTAGCGGAATGATCCTTGAAGTGGGGCAAGGGTCCTTGACGTAGTAGAGGATCCTTCTGGAGGAAGGAAAGGTTATTTGGGGAACTTTATAGTTGGGGGTTGGGTTTTTAATGTGGGGAAAAGGTCTTTAAAGTAGAGGAAGGGGTCTTTAAGGGGTTTGGGGTTTTGATGTAAGAGAGTTCCGTTTGAAGAAGTGGAGAGGTGTTCTTAGAGGGAGAGGAATGGGTCTCTGAAGATTGAGAGGGTCATTATAATAGGGAAAGTGAAGCGGAGAAGGGAGAAGAATCTAAGAAGTGGAGGGTTCTTGAAGTAATGTGGAGATACCCCCTGAAGAACGAGAGGGGTCCTCGAAATATGGAAAGTTCTCGGAAAAAGAGAAAGGTCTTTGAAGAAGGGAAGGCTCCTTGAAGAAGTCATAGGGGGTCCTTGAAGTAGGAGAGAGATCCTTGAAGGAGAAGAGGGTTTATGAAGTAGGTTAGGGGTGATTTAAAGGGCACTGTATCCTCAAAAGAGGGCATGGAAGGCCAGAAGAGTAATAACGTCTCCCCCAACAGCGCTGTCTTTTCCCGTTACTTAGAAGCTAAACACGCAAGTGTATAATCATACATATATAATACAAGAGTTTACGAAGCAAAAAAATGCGCTTTCTTTATACTATATATTTTATATATACCATATAATAATTTTTGTTATAATTAATGTACAAAATAAGTTGTATGCATATGATAACATTGGTTTCAAATTCAACCCACGATTGTGAACAGTGTGAATTGTGATTATCCACAGTGTGAACAAAAGTACATTTGCTCAAAACCGCGCGATCACAGTCGCTATAACAAGTGATAGGGTCCGATGTAGCGAAGTATGTGCTCCAAAGAGCTGTAATATAAAACTATCAAGGGATGCATAGAGGCCATAGGTCATTCAAGCTGAGAGGCATTACTGTACTATTACTGATGACAGCGGTGGTGGCAGTGATGTTAATGCTTCCGTCTGCCCTAGTGGTTGTTCAGTTGCTGCTGCAGTAGATCCTACAAAGTAGAACAATTAATGGCCCACTCTAGGGCCAGTAATAGCAGAGAGTATTCAAATAGGCACCATCAATGTTGCTGATGATAGCACTATTTACTCTTGTGCTTACAGATGGTCGCATTGGTGCGCATGCTACTGTTGGCATCCATATTTGTCTTGCTTTATGCCCTTATTGGAGCGAAATACTTTTGTCTTCTCTAACCTAAAGGGAAAGATTTCTTGTCTTCTCTAAGCTAAAGGGAAAGTACTTTTGTCTTCCTAACCCAAAAGGAAAGTGTTCTTGTTCTCTGCAACCTAAATATAAAAGTATGTCACTGTCAACATTCCAGGAAAGGGTCAGTGTCTTCAAGAACAGATCGCTGACACAATGTTTCTTCTTAATGATAGCGGATAATTAATCCACATTTTTCTTTATCCACGGCTCTCTTATTTGTTTTATTTAACAGTTTAGATCAAATATCTATTTCTTTACAGGCTCTGACCAAATGGTAGTTAAAGTTTCCGGATATAAACATCTTTTTTTTTTAGGTAGCCAATGAGTGAAATCAATGCACACATTGCCAAAGAAAAGCATGTGATCGAATCAGGAACTTCTTAGTATATGTATTACGTTTAAAACAAACTATAAATATTGATCGTTCAAATGTCTTCAGTGCTTTCAGATTTTTCTTTTGGATGAACTTTTAGTAAAACACTCCTCGCACTGAAGTTCGATTTAAAATTTAAATTGACGATTTTCCATTAACGTTTTCCATTTAGCGAATAACCGTTATTCCTGTCATGACTCCTATGTGATGATTGGACCTGTTGTAGATGGAAATATCAAACACAGAGTTTGTGTTTTGGCACTAGCATTTACAAATCTTTCCCAGCTTCCCTACTAGGGATGCTGGAGAAAATCCCTACTAGGTATGCTGGAGAAAATCCCTACTAGGGATGCTGGAGAAAATCCCTACTAGGGATGCTGGAGACAGTATTACATACTGTCAACGAGATATTCTCCGTTGAAGGTATTTACTTTAGATCGACGCCAACGGGCCAGGTAGTGATCGAGACAAGAGCGAGGCACGGGATTCCAGTTTCCAGTAATGACTTTCTAAGTTTTTTATCGTTCGTTTCTCCTGATCGTTGCCTTGGAGTTTGTTTGACAAGACAGAGCAAGGCTCCGCACGGAACACATACATGAGATCCACATGGAACGCACAATTGATTCGATCCACACGATACACATATTGACTATACATAGGACACACATGTGATCCACATGAAATAAAACTTTATCCACATGGAACGCGTTGTCTTCACATGAAATACGTATTGGCTCCACATGGAACATATATTTGGCTCCACATGGAATACACATTTGCTCAACATGGAACACACATTGGTTCCACGTGGAACACACATGATATCCACTTGGAACACATATGATATCCACTTGGAACACATATGATATCCACTTGGAACACATATGATATCCACTTGGAACACATATGGGTTCCACACACAACAATATTTGTTCCACATGGAACACATACTGGCTCCACAAGGAATACACATGGGCTCTAATTGGAACTTATATTGGTTGCACAAGAAATACGCATTAGCTTCACATGGAACACAAATGGGCCCCACATAAAACGCATTCGTTCAGCATGCAACACATATCGGCTCCAAATGGAACACATATTAGTTCCACATAAAATACATATTGTTTTCACATGAAACACGTATTGGACCCACATGAAACACACATTGGCTCCACTTGGAATACATATGGGCTCCATATATAACACATTGTTGTTCCACATGGAAGACATTTTGGCTCTAACTCGAACAATTTCGGGCCCCCCACAAGGAATACATATCGTTTTTACATGGAACGAATATTTGCTCCACATGGAACACACATGTGCCCCCACATTGAACACACATTGGCTCAGCATTAAACACATATGGGTTCAACATTGAACACATTGGCTCCACATGGAACGCATATATAGTCCACAAGAAACATACATTGGCTCCACATGGAAAATATTGTCTTCACATGAAACACATATTAGATCCTCATGGATCCTATGTTGGTTATACATGACACACATATTGGCTCCACATGGAATGCTTATTTTCCAACCTATCTTCCTGTTTTGATAGTACCTTTGTAACTGTGCACCATAGTACAAACATTGTCGTACTAAGGCATTATATAATATAATTTTGTACTATTCACTTTATAAAGCCCGAAAAAATAGGCTAAAAAACAAACTTAAATAGTCCTAGGCCTAGTCTGGCACACATATGTACTATATTAGGCCACGGGTAGCATGTATTAGGCCTAGACAGGTTAGGGTTGATTAGTTTAGTTCGTCTTTGCCACATAAATTGAAAATCTTTTCCGATCTTTCCAAATTCTATAGTACCGATTTCTACTTTCTAGTTGTGTTGAACTTCGGTATATGTACTGTGGTCCTCATCGTCACTATAAGTACTACCAAAACAGGAGAATGGGCTGTATGTTCACATGAAACACAAATATTAGCTCAACATGGATCACATATTTTTTCTACATTGAAAACTTATTGGCTTTATATGAAACACATGTATGGGCTTCGTATAGAAAACATATTGGTTCAACATGGAACACATATAGGTACCACATAAAACACCTATTGGTACCAAATGGAACACATTGACTCCACATGGAACACACATTCCATGTGAAACACATATTGGCTCCATACGGAACACAAATTGGCTCCACATGGAAATCATATTGACACCGAATGGAACCCATATTAGCTCCATATTGAACAAATTGGCTTCACATAGAACACATATTGGCTCCACATATGCTCCACATGGAACATATATAGGCTACACATGGAACGCATATTGGTTCCACATGTAACATACATGAGCTCCATATGGAACACAGAACACATATTGACTCCTCATAGAACACATTGTTTCCACATGGAACTCATTTGGCTCACATGAACTATTTATTTGCTCCATATGGAATACATATTGCATACACATGGAACATATATGTTCCAGCAAGCACATATATTGGATCCAGCATGGAACACATTATCTCCACATGGAATACTCATTGACTCCACACTGAACACATTATGGTTCCCACATGAAGCACATATTGGCGTCACAAGGAACACACCTGGGCTCCACATGGGCCTCACAAGGAACACACCTGGGCTCCACATGGGCCTCACAAGGAACACACCTGGGCTCCACATGGGCCTCACAAGGAACACACCTGGGCTACACATGGGCCTCACAAGGAACACACCTGGGCTCCACATGGGCCTCACAAGGAACACACCTGGGCTCCACATGGGCCTCACAAGGAACACACCTGGGCTCCACATGGGCCTCACAAGGAACACACCTGGGTCCACATGGGCCTCACAAAGAACACACCTGGGTCCACATGGGCCTCACATGGAACACACACATTGGCTCGACATGAAGCATATATTGGCTCCACATGACGCATATATTGGCTCCACATAAACCATATATTGGCTCCACATGAAGCATATATTGGCTTTACATGGAACACACATGGGCCACACAAGAAGCATATATTGGCTCCACATGACGCATATATTGGCTCCACATGAAGCATATATTGGCTTTACATGGAACACACTTGGGCCACACAAGAAGCATATATTGGCTCCACATGACGCATATATTGGTTCCACATGACGCATATATTGGCTCCACATGAAGCATATATTGGCTCCACATGAAGCATATATTGGCTCCACATGACGCATATATTGGCTCCACTTGAAGCATATATTGGCTCAACATGACGCATATATTGGCTCCACATGAAGCATATATTGGCATTACGTGGAACACACATGGGCCACACAAGAAGCATATATTGGCCCAACATGAAGCTTATATTGGCTCCACATGATGCATATATTGGCTTCACATGACGCATATATTGGCTCCACATGACGCATATATTGGCTCCACATGAAGCATATATTGGCTCCACATGAAGCATATATTGGATCCACATGAAGCATATATTGGCTCCACATGACGCAAATATTGGCTCCACATGACGCAAATATTGGCTCCACATGAAGCATATATTGGCTCCACATGAAGCATATATTGGCTCCACATGAAGCATATATTGGCTCCACATGAAGCATATATTGGCTCCAATATTGGCTCCACATGAAGCATATATTGGCTCCACATGAAGCATATATTGGCTCCACATGAAGCATATATTGGCTCCACATGAAGCATATATTGGCTCCACATGACGCATATATTGGCTCCACATGAAGCATATATTGGCTCCACATGACGCATATATGGCTCCACATGACGCATATATTGGCTCCACATGACGCATATATTGGCTCCACATGACGCATATATTGGCTCCACATGACGCATATATTGGCTCCACATGACGCATATATTGGCTCCACATGACGCATATATTGGCTCCACATGACGCATATATTGGCTCCACATGACGCATATATTGGCTCCACATGACGCATATATTGGCTCCACATGACGCATATATTGGCTCCACATGACGCATATATTGGCTCCACATGACGCATATATTGGCTCCACATGACGCATATATTGGCTCCACATGACGCATATATTGGCTCCACATGACGCATATATTGGCTCCACATATAGCATATATTGGTTCCACATGAAGTATATATTGGCTCCACATGAAGCATATGGGGCTCCACATGAAGCATATATTGGCTCCACATGAAGCATATATTGGCTCCACATGAAGCATATATTGGCTCCACATGGAACACACATGGGGTCGACATGAAGTATATATTGGCTCAACATGGAACACATGAATCTAGGGGTTTCCATAGGACTGCCAGTTACTAATAATATCCCTGCTAGTGACCGCCTCTCAGCGTCAACACCATCGTCACCAGCGGCTTCCAACTGTCAACTAAAATATTTATCGCCTCAATTTTTTAAAATTTCGGAACAATTTACGTAAGGATCTTCCGGTGACTGCTGGAGGAGAAATAGGGGGAAAAGAAGAATGGTGAGGGAAAAAGAAAAGAAGCAAACCATTAAATAAATGTTATACGAGTTGAAACACAGTATCGAAGAATGCTGAATATTGTTCACTGGTGGATGAACGATGAATCGATGATGTGGTACAGGTATAAAAAGTTGGTGGCCAAGTGGTACCAATTAACCACTTCCAAACAAGTGGGGCTAAACGAGCAACAGCTAAGATTCCAGTATTGAGGGATACTTACTAGAAGATGCCACCAGGCCAGAATCTTGGACAAGATGATGAGGTGGAGGTTCCAAGATTCTATCCCTATTACTTATTAGGAATAGCAACAATATAGCGAAGGCCTCTACAATCTAGCAATATAGCTCCTAAAAACACTGCGGTAGACTGAGTCTGTACCACACACAATGCAGTATAAGCCTCATTCCTCATTCCACATGGTACGCTCCGTCACCTGTCATGCATGCATGACAGGTGACGGAGCGTACATCATCCTTAACTACGGTAAACAACGCGTTGGGTGGCTTATCAGCTGTGGGCCGAACTTTCACCTAGAGCTGAGTGGAAACTGTCTCGCCCGGAAGCCGTGGTGACAGGTTGACGGGTTGAGGTGGAGATAGGAGCGAGCGGAAGGTAACCCGGAACTGATGAGACATGATGTAGTAGAGGAGGAAGTTGACGGCTCCATTGATGAGCGCGAGAAGGTCCATCACCTCCCCCCAGTGTAGGTAGCACTTTCTGTGGGAGAGAATTACGTTATGCTCAGCGGTAAAGCTACTAGTGGTGTGGTGGTCACGATGCTAGTACTCGCCTAGTTGTACTTACGGGGGTTGAGCTTAGGCTCTTTGGTCCCGCCTCTCAACCGCAATTCTACAGGTGTATAGATTCCTGAACTTCTCGAGCTCTCTCATATCTACACTTGAAACTGTGTATGGAGTCAACCTCCACCGCATCACTTCCTAGTGCATGCCATATGATAACTATTCTTCTTTCTAATGTCTCTGTGGCTTATTTGGGAACTAAGTCTCCACCTGTGTCCCTTTGTGAGTGTACCACTCTTGTTAAGTAATCCATCCTATAAATAAATAAATATGTTTATTCAGGTAAGGTATATACATACAAGTGATGTTACATTAATGGATCGAATTATAGATAGAGCTAATACATACAATGCCTAAAGCCACTATTACGCAATGCGTTTCGGGCAGGAACAGTCTACTCCTAGTCTACCCTGTCAATTCCCCTGAGAATTATGTATGTGGTGATCATGCCTTCCCGAGGTTTTCTGTCTTCCAGCGACGTGCGGTGCAGTTCACGCAGCCTTTCCTCATAACTCATGCCTTTTAGTTCTGGGACTAGCGTAGTGGCATACCTCTGAACTTTTTCCAGCCTTATCTTGCTTGACAAGGTACGGGCTCCATGCTGGGGCCGATTGGCCTTTATATATATATATATATATATATATATATATATATATATATATATATATATATATATATATATATATATATATATATATATATATATATATATATTATTAAATATGACCGAAAAAGTAAGATTAATAATTCTAACACGAATTTTCTCGATTTTCCTTATGTTTCTTTTTACTGGTGACGGTAAATGATAAATCAATTCTCCAAAATTCATTTTTATTTCTAGTCTGACGCGACACTTGAGCGCGTTTCGTAAAACTTATTACATTTTCAAAGACTTTAGTTTATCCACACAACATATGCCTGAAACAGCATTGGCTCTTATACCTGCATTTGGGTGAGATGATGTAATACAATAGTGGGGTGAAAATGGGTATAGATTTGCAGAAGTTGGGTACAAATAGAACTGCAGAAGGCCTATTGGCCCATATTTCTTGATGCTTCTATATTGGAGCGGAGTCTTGAAGTGGGTAGAATATAGTTGTGCGTTAATTGGCTGTTGATTGCTGGTGTTGACTTCTTGATGTGTAGTACACATCAAGTTGTTGATGTGTACCGTGATGTTGTTGTAGTGTTGATGTGATGTTGATGTGTTGTTGTTGTTGATGTGATGTTGTAGTGTTGACTTCTTGATGTGTACTACACATCAAGAAGTCAAAACCAGCAATCAACAGCCAATTAACGCACAACTATATTCTACCCACTTCAAGACTCCGCTCCAATATAGAAGCATCAAGAAATATGGGCCAATAGGCCTTCTGCAGTTCTATTTGTACCCAACTTCTGCAAATCTATACCCATTTTCACCCCACTATTGTATTACATCATCTCACCCAAATGCAGGTATAAGAGCCAATGCTGTTTCAGGCATATGTTGTGTGGATAAACTAAAGTCTTTGAAAATGTAATAAGTTTTACGAAACGCGCTCAAGTGTCGCGTCAGACTAGAAATAAAAATGAATTTTGGAGAATTGATTTATCATTTACCGTCACCAGTAAAAAGAAACAAGGAAAATCGAGAAAATTCGTGTTAAAATTATTAATCTTACTTTTTCGGTCATATTTAATAATATATGTCTACAGGAAAGACTGCTACCAAAATATATATATATATATATATATATATATATATATATATATATATATATATATATATATATATATATATATATATATACACACACATATACATATACATACATATATATATACATATATATATACATATACATATGCAAACAAGCCTGAATGGTCCCCAGGACTATTCAGGACTATTGTATGTATATACATATATACATATATACATACATACATACATACATATATACATACATGCATATATACATATACATATATACATACATGCATATACATATACATATATATATACATACATATATACATACATATATACATACATACATACATACATATATATACACATATATATATATATATATATATACTATGGTCCTCATCGTTACTATAAGTACTACCGAAACAGGAGGATGGGCTGTATATATTGACACGTCGCTCTATTAATCCTTTAGTATTTTAAATTGTCCCTATGTTACACATTATTTCTCATAAAGTTTATCACTTAAATTGCTCATTAGCTTTCTCTCGGTTTCTATCTTTCAATCCGTCATTAAGAGGGATCTCTTTCCATCAAACATCTCTGATATCCGACATTAATTCCGTTTCATCTGTACTTCCCATTGCCTTGCCTTCACCTTCAAGAACTCACCTGAAGAAGGAATGGCCGTAGATAGCGGAAAGGAGAGAGAGGATGCCCTGAGGCAGCTCCGTGGCCAGGAACAGCAGTAGCACCGTCAGGAGCATCCTCGTCGTCTTCTCCGTCAGCTTTTCCATTCGGGGGAGCTTCCTCTCCGTCTCCATGGAAGGTGTGCTCATCTTGATCAGGTTCTCCTGGTGGGGTGGTAGCAGAGTCAATTCTCGTTAGCGTAACAGGAAACTCCTCGTCCCAGTTCACCCAGTAGTAATTAGATACCCCATGGTTGTTAATCGATTGGCAGATCGTGTTCAAACAAGCAGGTTAAGGTCAATCATGAGTTAGGAAGGGAAATCTATCAGCAGCAGACAGGCATCAGAAGTCGCTTAGGCCTGTACCATCCTGTGTTAAAAAGATAAATAGGGAATGCAAGAACACAAGAAAAAAAGAATGCAATTGGCTTGTTGAGCCCATGCATGACCGGTGTTTACACCAGTAGGTCTACTTGGACCATGCATAACAGGTGTTTACACCAATAGGTAAACTGGAGTTCATGCATGACAAGTGTTTACTCCAATACGTTACTAAGCCCATGCATGAAAAGTACTCACCTAATGGGGTACTTGCGGGGGTTGAGCTTCGGTTCTTTGGTCTCGCCTCTCAACTACCAATCAACTGGTGTACAGATTCCAGAGCCTATTGGGCTCTATCATTTCTACATTTGAAACTGTGCATGGAGTTAGTCACCACCACATCAGTTCCTAATTTATTTCATTTATTAACTTCTCTGACACTGAAAAAAGTCTTTCTAATGTCTCTGTGGCTCATCTGGGTTCTCAGTTTCCACCTATGTTCTCTTGTTCGTGTTCCACCAATGATAAATAGTTTGTCTTTGTCCACTGTCAATTCCTCTGAGAATTTTGTAGGTGGTGATCATGTCTTCCCATACTCTTCTGTCTTTTAGAGACGTGAAGTTTAATTCCCGTAGTTTTTCCTCGTAATTCATACAACTCAGCTCTGGGACTTGTCTGGTGGCATACCTCTGAATCTTTCCTAATTTTGTCTCGTGTTTAACTATGTATGGATTTCAGGTTGGAGCTGCATACTCCAGGATTGGTCTGACGTATGTGGTACAAGGTTTCGAATGATTCATAACATAAGTTTTTAAAGGCAGTTCTTATGTTTGTCAATCAAGCATATGCTGTTACCCTTTAGATGTGGGCTTGTGGGGACAGGTTCGATGTAATATCCACCACCTTCCTCTGTACTTGACTTTTGTAGGATTTCACCACCCAGATGGTATCTTGTGTTCGGCCTCCTGCTCCCTTCACCTAATTTCATTATTTTACTCTTACTCGAGTTCAACTTAAGTAGCCATTTTCTAGATCATTCCTCCAGTTTGTCCAAGTCGTCTTGTAGTCTTTGTCTACCTTCCTCTGTCTTGATTCTTCTCGTAATTTTAGCATCATCAGCAAACATAATGAGTCTATACCCTCTGGAATATCATTTTCATATATCTAAGTAAGACAGCCCTGTGGGACTCTGCTGATGACATGTCGCCACTTTGAAGTCTCCCCTCTCATGGTAACTCACTATTTTCTATTACTTAGATACTCCTTTTGCAACTGGAGCACCTTACCTGTTATTCCTGCCTGTTTCTCCAACTTTTGTAACACTCTCTTATGGAGTACTCTGCCAAAGGCTTTCTGACAGTCTAAGAAAATGCAGTCTGGCCACCCTACTCTTTCTTGTCTAACTTTTGTTGCCTGGTCATAGAATTCAATTAAACCTGTGAGGCACGATTTACCATCCTTGAACCCATGCTGGTGGTATGGTACAACTCTCCTCTCCGTATGTTCTACGATCTTTTTCCTCACTATCTTTTCAATCACCTTACATGGTATACATGTTAGGAAAACTGGGTTCAGTGTCTCTTGCCTGTCACCATTTTTGTATATTGAGAATACATTAGTTGTTTTCCTGCTTTCCAGTAGGTCTCCTGTTTCCAGTGACCTGTTATACACCATAAAGAGTGGCACACAATTCTTCACTATCTTTTAGTAACCATGTTAAGATTTTATCAGACCCAACAGCCTTTTTCCTATTCAGCTCCAACAGACTCCTTTTGACCTCATGTCTGGTAAGCTCAAATTCCTCCAAGGTTGCATGGCTTACTGCAGCACCCTATCCTCCTAATTGACAGTACAATTTAATACTAAGTGTAATAAGTACATTTTCTTACTGTCATATATAGTACATAATTGCACTTATGGGGATGTTACATTTATCTCCCCATTTATTCACTTCGTTTTCTGTTAAGACACTCCGAATTTTAAGACAAGTTTTCAAATTCAATTTGTTATGCTAGAGTTTTAAATATTAGGAATTTCTTTTTCAGTTTTATTAAACAATAGAGATTTTATACAAAATTGGTAAATGTCTTGAGTTACTTTACAATTTATTGATATATTTTAGTTTTGTTTTATTAGTTTTATAAAACTGTAATGTGAATATAACTATAGGTTAAGTACTAATTGTAATTATGAAGCAATAAAATTATTATCTTCAAACACTAAGACAGTTAGACGAGGTCGTGGTTTTCTTTTCAGCTTTTCAGGTAAACTCAAATATTCACAATATATTTGACTACGATTTAATACTAAGTGAAAATAAGTACAATTCCTGACTGCTATGAATAGTACATAATTGCACTTATTTGTGATGTTACATTTACCTCCCCATTTTTGGAGGACGCGTGCTGCTTCTCTCAGTACAGGAAGTTTTCCTTGTTCTATTGTGAAGATCTCCTGGAATCTCTTGATGAATTGTTTCATGAACAGTGAAAGAAGGGAATAGAATGGAATGGAATGCATTAAGTAGTGATGTGGTGGAGGCAGACTCCATTTACAGTTTCTAATGTAGGTATGATAGAGCCCATTAGGCTCAGGAATCTGTACACCATTTGATTGATAGTTGAGAGGCGGGACTAAAGAGCCGAAGCTCAATCCCTGCTAGCACAACTAGGCGAGTACACACATATATACACACATATATATACACACACACACACACACACCCTCCTTTCTCGCCCACCCCCCAAGCCCTCCCTCCTTCCCCACCCACCCAACCCTCCCCCCCCCTTTTTTTTCCCCACCCCAAGTCCTCCCTTCTCCCCCACCCCCACCACTTGGAGGCTCTCCAAGCCCCCTCACAACCCAGGTCCCCCCCTCACCCTTAGACCCCCTCACAACCCAGGGCCCACCCTTCTCCCTCCCCATCCCAGGCCCTCCATGTTTACCTACTCTAGTGGAATCAACAGAAACTGAGGATGGACAGAAAAGAGTCAGCTTCTATGTGATGTACTCGAACATTGATTGGATTACAAGCAAGGCAAGTGAATTTAGGGAAAGAGCACAAGAAGTAAACCCAGATGTGACTGGACTCACAGAAACAAAACTCTCAGGAATCATAACAAATGCGGTGTTCCCACAGGACTACACTGTAATAAGGAAAGAGAGAGAGAGGGTAGGGGAGGAGTTAGAGTGGCCCTACTCATGAGAAAGGAATGCAGTTTCAAGGAGATGGTTATCTAAGGCTGTGAAGGGTTTAGAGACTACATAACAGGCACTATGGCGATGGGAGGACCAAGAGTAGTAGTAGAAGTGATATATAACCCTCCACCAAACGACAGATGACCCAGGCAAGAGTATGACAGAAACAACATGGCAGTTAACAATATAATTGAAAGGGCAGCCTCTGCTGCCTGTAGAATTCGATCCCATCTGCTCATCATGGGTGACTTCAATCACGGAAGGAAAGACTGGAAAACAAGGATCTGCATGGAGGAGAGGAAACATGGAGAGCTAAACTACTGGAGGTGGCAACAAGAAACTTTTTAAGCCAGCATGTCAGGGAACCCACAAAAATGATGGGAAACGATGAACCAGCGAGACTCGACCTAGTCTTCACTCTGACTCCGACATAAGGGAAATTGACTTTGAGGCCCCAGTCAATGAGCGATCACAGTGTACTGACATTTGAATATCTGGTCGAAGAAAGGCTAATGTACTCGAAAAAGGGAACTGAAAGCAAAAAGCTAGCATTCCATAAGGAAAACTATGAGGAGTTGAGAAAATTCCTAACGGATATAATGGGACACAGAGCTAAGGGGAAAAGACGACCCAAGACATGATTGAATATCTTACACAGAAATGTAAGAAGGCAGCAGAAAAGTTTATCCCGGCCCAAAAGGTAAAAAATGAAATACAGATGAGAAACCCATGGTGTAATCAGAGATTTAAGTTAGCTAAGCAACTAAGTAAAAGAGCATGGAGAAACTATAGAAATAACAGGACACTTGAGAGCAGAGAAGGATACCAGAGAGCCAGGAATGAATACGTCAGGGTGAGAAGAGAGGCAGAAGGGCAATATGAAAACGACATAGCAAGCAAGGCTAAGACTCAACCCTAATTGCTATACAGCCACATCAGGAGAAAGACAACAGTGGAAGAACAAGTAATGAAACTGAGAATAGGGGCCGACAGATTCACTACAAACGACAAAGAAGTGTGTGAGGAACTCAATAGGAAATTCCAGGAAGTCTTCACACTACAGCAAGGAGAAGTTCCAGAAATAAGAGAAGGAATAGTTAACCAGGCACCACTAGAGGAATTTGAGATTACCAGTGGGGATGTAAGGAAGCTTTTGTTAGAGTTGGATGTGACAAAGGCTATAGGCCCGGATGGAATATCGCCATGGATACTAAAGGAAGGAGCAGAAGCACTGTGCCTGCCACTCTCCATGGTGTATAACAAGTCACTGGTACAAGTGAACTGCCAAAAATTTGGAAGACGGCTAACGTAGTCCCAGTATACAATAATGGAGATAGACAGGAGGCACTGAAGTACAGGCCAGTATCCTTAACTTCCATACCATGCAAGTTATTGGAGAAAATTGCGCGAAAAAAAAGCTAGTGTAACATCTGGAGCAGAGGAATTTTGTGACACAACACCAACATGGTTTCAGGGATGGCAAGTCATGCCTCACAAGATTAATTGAATTCTACGATCAGGCAACAAGCATCAGTCAAGAAAGAAAGGGGTGGGCAGACTGCATATTTTTACAATGCCAGAAAGCCTTTGACAGTTCCACACCAGAGACTAGTGCGAAAGCTGGAGATGCAGGCAGGAGTGAAAGGGAAGGTACTCCATTGGATAAGGGAGTCACTGTGAGGTCTCAGATTGGCGAGACGTCACCAGTTGAGTCCCGCAGGGTTCAGTCCTTGGACTCGTACTGTTTCTTATATATGTAAATGATCTTCCAGATGATATAGAATCATTCCTCTCATTGTTTTCTGATGGTGCAAAAATTATGAGGAGGATTAAGGCGGAGGAAGATAGTATGAAGCTACAAGATGACCTAGACAGACTGAATGAATGGTCCAACAAGTGGCTACTAAGGTTCAACCCGAGTAAATGTAAGGTAATGAAACTAGGCAGTGGAAACAGGAGGCCAGACACAGGATACAGAACAGGAGATGAAATCCTTCATGAAACGGAAAGAGAGAAAGATCTGGGAGTTGATATTACACCCAAACGTGTCTCCTGATGCCGACATCAAAGAAATAACATCTGCGGCGAGGCTGGCTAACATCAGAACTGCCTTCAGGAACCTATGTAAGGAATCATTCAGAACCTTGTATACCACATATGTAAGACAAGTCCTGGAATATGCGGCCCCAGCATGGAGCCCGTACCTTGTCAAGCACAAGGCGAACCTTGAAAAAGTTCAGAGGTATGCCACTAGGCTAGTTCTAGAACTAAGAGGCATGAGTTACGAGGAAAGGCTGCAGGAAATGCACCTCACGACACTGGAAGACAGAAGAGTAAGGGGAGACATAATCACTACCTGCAAATTTATCAGAAGAATTGACAGGGTAGATAAAGATAAACTGTTTAATACGGGTGGTACGCGAACAAGGGGACACAAGTGAAAACTGAGTACCCAAATGAGCCACAGGGACGTTAGAAAGAACTTTTGCAGTGTCAGAGTAGTTAACAGATGGAATGCATTAGGAAGTGATGTGGTGGAGGCTGACTCCATACACAGTTTCAAATGTAGATATGATAGAGCCCAGTAGACTCGGGAATCTGTACACCAGTTGATTGACAGTTTAGAGGCGGGACCAAAGAGCCAGGGCTTAACCCCCGCAAGCACAACTAGGTGAGTACAGGAAGAAGCCCGTAACCGTTGTCTAACTCCCAGGTACCTATATACTGCAAGGTAACAGGTGCATGAGGGTGAAAGAAAGTCTGCCCATTTTGTTTCTGCCATCACCGGAGATCGAACCCGGATCCTAGGATTACGAGCCCAGAGCGCTGTCCACTTAGCTATCAGGCCCCGTGTTTACTTGTCCGTGTACACCCATGTTAAATAATCCGTCCTTATCTACACCTGTCAATTTCCCTGAGCATTTTATAATGTTGGTAATCATGTCACCCCGAGCTCTTCTGTCTTCTAGCAACGTGAGGTGCAATTCACGCAGCCTTTCCTCGTAACTCATGTCTCTAAGTTCTTGGACTAGTCTAGTACTATACCTTTGAATTTTCTCCAGTTTCGTCTTGTGCTTGACACGGTATTGACTCCATGCTGGAGCCGCATACTCTAGGAGTGTCCTTTCATATTTGGTATACAAGGATCTGAATGATTCCTTACACAGGTTTCTAAAGACAGTTTTGATGTTAGCCAGCCTTGGCATACGCGCTGATTCTTTTAGTGTGGGCTTCAGGAAACAGGTTCGGCGTGATATTAACTCCTAGATCTTCCTCTCTGTCCGTTTCATGAGGACTTCGTCTCCAATTCGACATATTGTGTCTGGCCTCCTGTTCCTTCTGCCTAGTTTCATTACCTTACATTTAATTGGGTTGAACTTCAGTAGCCATTGTTGGTTCAGCATTCTTTCAGTTTGTCTAGGTCATCTTGTAATCTTTTGCTATCTTCCTCGGTTATAATCTTCCTCATAATTTTTGCATAATCAGCAAACATTGAGAGGAACGATTCTATTCCCCATTGAAGATCGCTCAATCCCACGGGGGCTTCGAAGTTGATTTCCGTTATGTCGGAGTCGTTCAGAATGAGCACCAGGTCGAGTCTAGCTGGTTCGCCGTTGCCACTCATTCTTGTGGATCCCCCGACATACTGCTTAAAGTGTCTTGTTATCACTTCCAATAGTTAAGTTTACCACTTCCTTCCATGT